>JARDVY010000018.1:600000-1127500 GCA_029030555.1 Ornithoptera alexandrae
AGGAATTTGAAATAATGAGATAATAAGTCGTATCTCTCCCCGAGTGCGACTTAAGGGTTGGTTATTAGATGCCAGTTAGATAAAGCTGTCGCGCTGTGAAATAAGCTCCCACTTTGATTTTAGTTGTTAAAGTTCCGACCTGATAAGCTACTGATAATGAACAAACTATGACATGATCCACCAGATACGCGGATAAGCTCACCAAAACGGTATAGTTGACAAAAACGCCTTGGTTCTGCTGGTCCCCCTTGTGTATCGAGTTGACGGATCCGCTGACGAAGTCGTCGGAGAACGGAGTCATGGAGAACGCTGAGTCTATCTGAAATTTAATAATGACCTTCAACGCATCGAAAATAGAAACTTTCCGCACTTTATTAAGCATCCGTTTTTATCTTCTCTTTATCTTAAACTGTGCTTCTGTGAAACTCACCGCCCTCACGGCTTCGTAGCTGAGCTGCTGGTAGGGTTCCGAGTCCTTGTCAGCCAGTTTGTTATCCCAAGCGACCTGGATAAGAATGATGTTAAATTTCCAAAGTATTTAAAGGCTAACACGACTGATGATATTTACTAGTGTGTAAACATTACTGTTTTTCATATTTAGGGAAATTACTAAGGTAACGAAATTTAATGATCCTGTCTCGAGGCGACGAGCAATGTGGTGCTGTGTATCCTGTCCCAGATACATGTAGAACCAGGTGTATCTCTCAACATCAGCCGAACGTGTTTCTCGTCGTTTCTTCAAATAAAATAAGTTATATTAAATGTCGTGACAATATCATGTCGAATGTCCGATCAATTACCTTTCTATCATACAGTCTGTCAACCCTCAGGTTCAGTACCAAAGAGACAACGCGTCGACAGGGGTCCCGGTGGATCCTCCTCGCGTAGCCTGGCCGGCATTGACAGCTCGAGATACCTGGACGAAGTTATCAAATAAATAAAATAAAAGGGCAAGGCTAACTGAACATGTACTATATTAATGGTATTAAGTAAGTCTCTGTTCTCCGAGACCGTCTAGGTACGTGTAGTGTGCAAATATTACTGTGTTCCGGTTACCGAACGACGCTACAGTTAATAAAATTACTGAGGTAACGGGACTAAACATTTTCTGTCTAAAAGCGACGAGCGCATTGTGGTGCTATGAATACCATCCTAACTAGCGCCACGTTGTTATGGTCAGGCGTGTCGCTTACCATCAGATTAACGTCCCTCTCGACTCGTTGCTTCATTGAAGAAAAAAAAAAACAAATGATATTTATAACAGCTAATAAAAGTGAAGAACTGGTTATGTTTGCACATTACCTTTCACCACCTCGAAATCATGGATTCAGGGCCTCCGATACTCGTTAATTCACTAGCTTACAGCGCCATTCAAACTGGAACATGATAGTACTGCTTTCCGTCTGAAGGTGCTAGGATAGTGTTTATCAAGACGAACTAGTATTTGCAGACTTCCACATACCTGCTTCCGTGCGACATTTCTCGTTCTGCGCCTGATCACAAGTGGAGTCATCACCGACGATGCAAGTGTCTATCCTGTGAGAAATATAATATTTATGAGCTATAGTAATTGTTGTTAGTCTTTGTCATCAGACGTTGTCTTAGTAAAGACGACTTTTTCTACTTCTTGTCATTACTCTTGAGAACTAGAATTCTAATTTTTTGGTTCTTCCGAAAAAGGAACAATGATGGAACACTGACATTGCAAGTAACATCACTATCATCATTAGCCGATAGACGACCACTGCTGGACATAGACTTCCCCCAAAGATCTTCACAACGATCGGTCCCGCGTTGCTCGCATCCAGTGGGTTCCCGCGATTCTCACCAGATCGTCGGTCTACCTTGTGGGATGCATCCCAACGCTACGTCTACCGGTACGCGGGCGCTACTCGAGGAAGCATAACAGTGAAAAAGAAAAATATGTGAATAGTATTATGCCACAATGAAATGTGAATTGTTCGTGTAGAGCTAAACTGATTAACTTGCTCAGTACTGAATTGAGTCAACCTGTTGTAAGCGCTTCGAAAAACTAACGATCACGTTGATTTAATTGTAACAAGTGACATAAAAATATGTGAATAGTATTATGCCACAATGAAATGTGAATTGTTCGTGTAGAGCTAAACTGATTAACTTGCTCAGTACTGAATTGAGTCAACCTGTTGTAAGCGCTTCAAAAAACTAACGATCACGTTGATTTAATTGTAACAAGTGACATAAAAATATGTGAATAGTATTATGCCACAATGAAATGTGAATTGTTCGTGTAGAGCTAAACTGATTAACTTGCTCAGTACTGAATTGAGTCAACCTGTTGTAAGCGCTTCAAAAAACTAACGATCACGTTGATTTAATTGTAACAAGTGACATAAAAATATGTGAATAGTATTATGCCACAATGAAATGTGAATTGTTCGTGTAGAGCTAAACTGATTAACTTGCTCAGTACTGAATTGAGTCAACCTGTTGTAAGCGCTTCAAAAAACTAACGATCACGATGATTTAATTGTAACAAGTGACATAAAAATATGTGAATAGTATTATGCCACAATGAAATGTGAATTGTTCGTGTAGAGCTAAACTGATTAACTTGCTCAGTACTGAATTGAGTCAACCTGTTGTAAGCGCTTCAAAAAACTAACGATCACGTTGATTTAATTGTAACAAGTGACATAAAAATATGTGAATAGTATTATGCCACAATGAAATGTGAATTGTTCGTGTAGAGCTAAACTGATTAACTTGCTCAGTACTGAATTGAGTCAACCTGTTGTAAGCGCTTCGAAAAACTAACGATCACGTTGATTTAATTGTAACAAGTGACATAAAAATATGTGAATAGTATTATGCCACAATGAAATGTGAATTGTTCGTGTAGAGCTAAACTGATTAACTTGCTCAGTACTGAATTGAGTCAACCTGTTGTAAGCGCTTCAAAAAACTAACGATCACGTTGATTTAATTGTAACAAGTGACATAAAAATATGTGAATAGTATTATGCCACAATGAAATGTGAATTGTTCGTGTAGAGCTAAACTGATTAACTTGCTCAGTACTGAATTGAGTCAACCTGTTGTAAGCGCTTCAAAAAACTAACGATCACGTTGATTTAATTGTAACAAGTGACATAAAAATATGTGAATAGTATTATGCCACAATGAAATGTGAATTGTTCGTGTAGAGCTAAACTGATTAACTTGCTCAGTACTGAATTGAGTCAACCTGTTGTAAGCGCTTCGAAAAACTAACGATCACGTTGATTTAATTGTAACAAGTGACATAAAAATATGTGAATAGTATTATGCCACAATGAAATGTGAATTGTTCGTGTAGAGCTAAACTGATTAACTTGCTCAGTACTGAATTGAGTCAACCTGTTGTAAGCGCTTCAAAAAACTAACGATCACGTTGATTTAATTGTAACAAGTGACATAAAAATATGTGAATAGTATTATGCCACAATGAAATGTGAATTGTTCGTGTAGAGCTAAACTGATTAACTTGCTCAGTACTGAATTGAGTCAACCTGTTGTAAGCGCTTCAAAAAACTAACGATCACGTTGATTTAATTGTAACAAGTGACATAAAAATATGTGAATAGTATTATGCCACAATGAAATGTGAATTGTTCGTGTAGAGCTAAACTGATTAACTTGCTCAGTACTGAATTGAGTCAACCTGTTGTAAGCGCTTCAAAAAACTAACGATCACGTTGATTTAATTGTAACAAGTGACATAAAAATATGTGAATAGTATTATGCCACAATGAAATGTGAATTGTTCGTGTAGAGCTAAACTGATTAACTTGCTCAGTACTGAATTGAGTCAACCTGTTGTAAGCGCTTCAAAAAACTAACGATCACGATGATTTAATTGTAACAAGTGACATAAAAATATGTGAATAGTATTATGCCACAATGAAATGTGAATTGTTCGTGTAGAGCTAAACTGATTAACTTGCTCAGTACTGAATTGAGTCAACCTGTTGTAAGCGCTTCAAAAAACTAACGATCACGATGATTTAATTGTAACAAGTGACATAAAAATATGTGAATAGTATTATGCCACAATGAAATGTGAATTGTTCGTGTAGAGCTAAACTGATTAACTTGCTCAGTACTGAATTGAGTCAACCTGTTGTAAGCGCTTCAAAAAACTAACGATCACGTTGATTTAATTGTAACAAGTGACATAAAAATATGTGAATAGTATTATGCCACAATGAAATGTGAATTGTTCGTGTAGAGCTAAACTGATTAACTTGCTCAGTACTGAATTGAGTCAACCTGTTGTAAGCGCTTCAAAAAACTAACGATCACGTTGATTTAATTGTAACAAGTGACATAAAAATATGTGAATAGTATTATGCCACAATGAAATGTGAATTGTTCGTGTAGAGCTAAACTGATTAACTTGCTCAGTACTGAATTGAGTCAACCTGTTGTAAGCGCTTCAAAAAACTAACGATCACGATGATTTAATTGTAACAAGTGACATAAAAATATGTGAATAGTATTATGCCACAATGAAATGTGAATTGTTCGTGTAGAGCTAAACTGATTAACTTGCTCAGTACTGAATTGAGTCAACCTGTTGTAAGCGCTTCAAAAAACTAACGATCACGTTGATTTAATTGTAACAAGTGACATAAAAATATGTGAATAGTATTATGCCACAATGAAATGTGAATTGTTCGTGTAGAGCTAAACTGATTAACTTGCTCAGTACTGAATTGAGTCAACCTGTTGTAAGCGCTTCAAAAAACTAACGATCACGTTGATTTAATTGTAACAAGTGACATAAAAATATGTGAATAGTATTATGCCACAATGAAATGTGAATTGTTCGTGTAGAGCTAAACTGATTAACTTGCTCAGTACTGAATTGAGTCAACCTGTTGTAAGCGCTTCAAAAAACTAACGATCACGATGATTTAATTGTAACAAGTGACATAAAAATATGTGAATAGTATTATGCCACAATGAAATGTGAATTGTTCGTGTAGAGCTAAACTGATTAACTTGCTCAGTACTGAATTGAGTCAACCTGTTGTAAGCGCTTCAAAAAACTAACGATCACGATGATTTAATTGTAACAAGTGACATAAAAATATGTGAATAGTATTATGCCACAATGAAATGTGAATTGTTCGTGTAGAGCTAAACTGATTAACTTGCTCAGTACTGAATTGAGTCAACCTGTTGTAAGCGCTTCAAAAAACTAACGATCACGTTGATTTAATTGTAACAAGTGACATAAAAATATGTGAATAGTATTATGCCACAATGAAATGTGAATTGTTCGTGTAGAGCTAAACTGATTAACTTGCTCAGTACTGAATTGAGTCAACCTGTTGTAAGCGCTTCAAAAAACTAACGATCACGTTGATTTAATTGTAACAAGTGACATAAAAATATGTGAATAGTATTATGCCACAATGAAATGTGAATTGTTCGTGTAGAGCTAAACTGATTAACTTGCTCAGTACTGAATTGAGTCAACCTGTTGTAAGCGCTTCAAAAAACTAACGATCACGTTGATTTAATTGTAACAAGTGACATAAAAATATGTGAATAGTATTATGCCACAATGAAATGTGAATTGTTCGTGTAGAGCTAAACTGATTAACTTGCTCAGTACTGAATTGAGTCAACCTGTTGTAAGCGCTTCAAAAAACTAACGATCACGTTGATTTAATTGTAACAAGTGACATAAAAATATGTGAATAGTATTATGCCACAATGAAATGTGAATTGTTCGTGTAGAGCTAAACTGATTAACTTGCTCAGTACTGAATTGAGTCAACCTGTTGTAAGCGCTTCAAAAAACTAACGATCACGTTGATTTAATTGTAACAAGTGACATAAAAATATGTGAATAGTATTATGCCACAATGAAATGTGAATTGTTCGTGTAGAGCTAAACTGATTAACTTGCTCACAACAAGTGACATAAAAATGCGTAACTAAAAATAAAACATAAAACATCATCATTTTACCTCTCTCTTTTAGCTTAGGCGGATATTGTGTATGACATGAATGACGTCATGAGGTCATACTTTTGACAGTTTTCTTTTAATTACAATTAAGCGACGCGACGATCAGGACTTTCATCTGATGGTAAGTGATTAGCCTGCCCATAAAAACAGCGCTAGTCAGGATGATATATGCAGCACCACATTGCGCTCATCGTCTGAGACATAAGATGTTGAGTTTCGTTCTCCCAGTAAGACTAGCTACAACGCACTTCTAACCGGAACACAGTGATATTTGCACATTACTATTTAGCGGCTGCAATAGGCGCTGCGGTGGTACTTACCTAGACGGACTCCGGTAACAGAGACACTACCACCAGTAAAGTATTATATATGCTAAATAGCTTGGCATATACAGAGTGAAATACAGGTAATTGGTGTAAAAGATCTGGAGGGGCTAAAGTGTAGCTCGTATCCTATATATCTATATATATATATATATATATATTATATATCAGGGCGAGTGACTCGATCTGGCTTCAGAAAAAGGCTTTGTGCTTGTATCAGGAACCGTGGCCGTCAGTTTGAGCAAAATTTCAATTAATTGTTACTTTAAACTTTTACTCTGAACTCAACATCTAAGCCGACAACAACTAGCTCGCGCGTGTTACAACAAAAACAGAAGGGTCACATTAAGGGCCGGCGCGGCGTCTACTTTTATCTTATACCTTATCGGACAGGTATTGAAGTCAGGTACTTGTTTATGTGCTTTATACGTGTTTTTTATTAATAAAATTTTATTGCAAGATTGAATAAAAATGTAAGTGCCTTATTTTTTACCATCTCGACTTTAAAAGAACTTAATTTAAAAGTTTTAGCCTCTAAGTGATGATTATTAAATTAATTTAATAAAATAATAATTATTACATTAAAATAAGTAAGAAATAAAATCATTGAATGTTTTGAAAAAATTTAAAAAAATGAATAACTCCAGAAGCATTGTCTTTGTATGGTTTAGTCTATACATAGGTAGATAGATAGAATACGAGCTATACTTTAGCCCCTCTACATCTTTTGCACCTATTACTTTTCACCCTGTATAATACTACAATTGTTTGAAGAAGATAGATAAGGTATTAACATTTCATCTGGCTGTTGGTAGTTGTGCAGAATGGTTTCGCTCACCGTACTGTTGGCTGAGGCCGGCGATATGACTGCTGAGGACGTGTCTGCAGCGGATTGGGGCGCCGGTGTGGCGGCGGATGAGGAGGGGAGGGCTGGGGCTGCAGCAGGTCGTCTGCCGGCACCGCTACACCGGTCCCGACGACCGGGCCCAGCGTCGGCTGCGGCGGTGGCTGAGGTTGTGCTGAAGATATGCATTACATATTATTAATATATAAACGTCGAGCTCGGCTCTTTAAATCTGACTCCGAGCTTATGGAGTAGTCGCACCGTTAATATCTACGTTTCAGCACCGAGGAGTAGAGGAGTAAAGGAGTACAGGTAACACATACGGGTTGAAGACTTTCGTCTTCAGATTTAGAGCTAAAAATTAAAAAAAAGTTAATTTTGAGTACAAAACATGCAGTGTTCATTGCACATTTATAAAAAATTACCATACCCACACCAGTTTTACCACTAGCATATACATCAAATCGTTGAACTTACCGGAGAGGTGAGGTAGTGGTTGCACCCTAGACGGCTGTATGCTGGCGGTGGAGGAATCGAACAGGTTCAGATAGGTGCGCTTGCCGTCTATCGAGACGAAGCCCTGGGAGCCCGCCGCCGACACAATGATGTCGTCGTGATCCGGCGATCCGACGTGCACGTTCTCTATGTGGACTGATTTAATTACTTGTTATTAACTTATTAATAAGCTTTTAAGTTAGAAGTGAAATAGAAAGCTTTAAGTATTAGCTGATAGTAATCTTTGCATCTTGCTGCGAAGTATGTATGAATTTATCTAATGTGTAGACTATAAAGAAGAGCAATATTCACCGGATGCACCGCCTTTCTCTCCCGGGCCCTGTATGGCGGAAACAGTAACGTCGAAAATCTCCCCGTATCCGGGGAGCTGGGGCTCTGGCGCGGTGATCACAGAGGCCTCGGGCCGGAGCCGCGAGCCGTGCGGCTTGAAGTCCGTGTCGTCGAGCACGATACCGGGCCTGGGACGGTATGGGTGGTACGGTATACCCTGCGATGCTGCAATATGCATGAAGCTAATTAAGTTGTTTAACCACGTCACAAGAAGGTATCCGATCCCACTCATCACTGTCGCTGTTCTACACGCAGAGTATACTTTAGTCCCATCCTAAGTAGCCCGAGACAAGGGCCTTTAGATCTCATCAAAAATAAAAAAATTAAATAATTTATTTAATTATAATAATGATCTTTCTTACATGGTAAGGGCTGTGAATTTATCGATGAAGACTCGACGACGTCATTGGAAACCGAATCAGTAACCGAAGGGGCGTGGGTTATAAGACCTTCAGTGGGCGTGGGCGCAGCGGTTGAGCTGGTGCTTGAACTGGCTTCAAATATAGATGGCTGTAAAATCTGCTCCAGAGTAGTTTCGTTCTTGGAGATTTTATCCAACGGCTTCTCATCAACTTTGTATTTATCTTTGCTTTGTTTATCCTTTTCTGTACTGTATTGTGTATCCTTTTTCTTGTCTTTTTCAGGCTTTGTAACTATCGGTTTTTCCACTTTGGGTTTTTCTGTGGTCGTTGTGGTCGTAGGTTGTTCTGTGGGCGGTTGAGTGGGTTGCTCCGTAGGTGGCTCAGTATGCTTCTCAGTAGCTGCTTCAGTTGGTTTTTCCGTAGTGGTAGTAGTAGAAGTCGTTGTTGTTGTTGTTGTTGTTGATGTTGATGTAGTAGTCGATTCTGTTGTGGTTGTTGACGTAGATGAGGTTGTATCTGTGGAAGTAAGCTGAATTTCTTCTTTGATAGCTTCCGTACTTGTTTGTGGTAAATTTTGTGATGGAATAGTTTCTTTATTGTCATGGTTTATATTATTTTCCGAATGACTAGTTTCATTTTCACTAACAACTTCTTCATCGGGCTTTATTTCGTCTAAGTTGGGAATATCTATCGGTGGTGGAGGAGGAGTTGGTTTATAAATCGGTAGACCAGGATTAGGCCGTCTGTTCGGAGGCCAGGGTCGTGGCCTCTGCCAATGAGGTAAGGGTCGGTGGAACCCTGGCCGGTGAGAATTCATTGGTGGTACAATTTGCTCAGGTAAATTGACACCATGATATGGAGGTCGATCGAACGGATACGGTGGAGGCGTTTTCGTTGGGTGAAATGCATATGCTGGTGGCGTAATAACTGGATCTAGCTCTGGTAGCGGAGGTATATCAGATATTTTAGGTGGTCCACGATTATTGATTCTGGAAGCCAGCGGTCTGCCAGGTCTTCCATTTAATAATTGTGTATTTGCTTGAACATTAACATTTCCATTTAATAACTTAACAATACCGGTAATGATATTTTGAATTTCCGAATTTTGACGACCTTGTTCTCTATGGGTGGCTGTCGCAAAAATCGGCTGCACTGCAGTAGGTCGTAGTTTGGGTCCCGTAGGAGCTAGTGCGCGCCCCTTCGGGACCCTTTTGGCTTCCCCCGGAAAATTAAAATTAAGTTTATCACCGAATCCTTCCGAAGACATAACCATTACATCGTCATTTCTACCGTGTAAGAACTCTATCGTTTTCGTTGGTATAATTTCGTAGTACTTTCTCTTATTGTGTAGTTCTAATTCGTTGTCAATTTCGTTGTGATTCGATGTAGGTATTTCATCAATATTTATAGATCTCGATTCTCTATCACCCGGATCAGCAGATCTTGCGACTATAATGTGATTTTCTTTCTCGACTCCTCTAATAATTTCTTCGGGTTCAGGATCAACATCTATATCAAATTTGGCACTGGGTTCTATCCTAAAAGCTATGTTCTCTGTGTGAGTTGTCTGTAGTACATCATCTAAATTTAATTTCTCGTTGATTACGGACTTTGGTGATAGTTGCGATATCGTGTACATTTGTTCATAACCTGAAACAAAAATTAAAGCATTACTTAACGCACACACACAACATTATTTAACACAAAAATAACATAAGTAAATAGTAAAACAAAAATACTAAGGATGTAATATTAAATTTTAATCATTTGTTCAAACTTTTTTATGTAATCGAAAGGTAGACAAATAATTCTGATTTACTACTATTAAGTAAATGTCATCTAATTGTAGATGGATTGTGTGAAAGATGACATGTGTAAGAAGTGTGTGAATTTAGATATGACTGCCGATAGAGGGATGTGGAAGAGAAGTACATACTTTTTTTACGTGGGGGAAATGCCTACGTATACCTGCCCTCACGGGGACAAAGACAGGTTATGTCGGACTTACACCGACTAAAACCTCCACGATGTTCCACCTCGTCGCTTGGCATAGTCACGGGAACGCTTTCGCTCTCCTCCGCAATCCCGTTAGCGCCGGTTGCACCATGCAACCCCATCTCGGGAGGGAAGAACCCCTCATTTCCATCTCCGTAAGGGCACGCCAGAACACACAGCGCGCCCTCCTCTCGGCATCTTATAGTAAACTGGGCAACGAATCCCCTCGAATCCGTCATCCAGAGGTGATGGGAGCCAAAAGAGAAAACTCTCCCGACTGCCTGTGGCTGATCTAATCGTGGGTTCCGCCGCCAACCGCTATACGACAGCGGAGGATAGGGGAGCGGCGGAACGCAATACTGACACTCCTCTCCCTCTGTGACTGCACCGTGGCTGCAAAGGGCAGTATAAACCCACCCCAGCATCCCACCGGCATACGTCCGAGGTGAGCTCACAGAGGTCACCTAGAGCAGCCACTTCGAGCCGGCCCTACGCCTCGCGCCGGCCGGGTAGGCTCCTCTTTGCTTCACCGTGGGTGACCAAGCCACGACTACTGAGTCCCACCGCCACGACAAGGTGGGAACATAGCTGGGAAAAGGGCAGGAGGAAGAAGTAAAAGGTTAACTATGTAATTTACCCAAGAGAATTAAGCTCACATTACATCGGTATTGAAGTGTCGTAGTTAGTGATTTTAATGTCTATCGATGAGACTAGTCGCCTAAAAGAAATAAGCGCGAATATGGCAGCGCTGTGATAATCTATCCTATTGGACTACTCGTTATTACTGTGGATGACTATTTCACTATCAGATACATTACGATACATAGTTTTACTTTTGTGATTTATTAATAGACCTATGTAGATCTCCGACGACAACCGAGTAGGTATCGCGGTGCCTATTCATGCTACCATACAAACTACTGTGTTCAGGATTGAAAGACAGTATGCCTATGGAAATTACTGAGATAACCAAATTTAAAATGTTGCATGTGATGAAGGTAATGTGGTGCTGTGTATACCATCCTAATTAGTGTCACATTGTTATATCTACATGGTATTGTTTATCATCAGGTGAACGTCCTACTTGCCTACTCGAGTCAGGGAATAAAAATATATATAAAAGAAAACTGTACGTTACAGTAATGTGACTGGATTGTTAGTGGCAGCATTACTAAAATTACAGCTCATTCTTCGAACCTAACAGGCATTGCGTGTGACATAAGTTCTCATATGTGACATAAGCCTCTCAAACGGTACTCTCCGCAGGGAACAATGGGACACCGCTCGACACACAGACAGACGGCGCGGCTAATAATAATATAACGACTTTCACTGCTCCATACGGTATGTGGTAACTAGTTAACTTGTCATTTGAATTGGTAACAACTTCTGAAGCAACCAAACTAACCCACAAACCTTTTTAAAGCAATTCCAGAGGGAATTTAAGTTATTACATGTTTTGTCATTAGATTATCAGAATTTCCCGATAAGGTATTTCTTCTGTAATTTGATGCATAGATGCACTCTCTTTTCTCACTTGACGAAACGAGATGTGCGCTTGATGAATTTACGCTTTATCTATGACATCGTGGCGCTAGTTAAGATGATATACACTGCACTGTATTGCGCGTCGTCTAGATATACAAGAAGCCTGAACTAGACACAAAGAAACCGGAACATAGTAATGATTGTCGGCTGCCACAGGCGGCGCGTTGATACCAGTTTAGAGGGTCTCCCGCAATAGAGACCTATCACCGGTTAAGTCTATGATGACTTATACGTATAATCGTATATATTTTACTTGAAATTTTTATCATTATTAAGGAAAAAAATAAAAGCAATTTCAAGTATTTACATTTTTGTATGAAAGATTTATAATTAGCCGTAATGGTCGAAGGTGGCGCGAAATAGGACGACGAACGATGTGCTCACGCCGACGCGTACACCGCTGCCCGCAAGTAACGCGCGGCGGGTGTGGTGTTGGTGCACCGCCGGCGCGCGCGCGGACGGTGCCGCCGTACGCGTGTTTCTCCGCGCGGCGTCACGCTACACCGGGCTCACGTATCGGAAGATACGCTTTTCTACTTAAACACACGGGGAGAAGGGAAATGTAATGACTAACAAGACGACGTTGTATTTTGACAAATCACCTAGATATACACGAATTGTCTATCTATCAGATTTTCGGTCCCCCAAGGTGGTGAGAATCGGAGGAACCTACTGGTTGCGAGCAACGCGAGATCGATCGAGGTGGAGATCTTTGGGGAGGCCTATGTTCAGCAGTGGAAGTCTATCGGTTGATGATGTTTATATAAATATATATATCACTTCTATCTATGTAGGGACTCATTGCGATATCTCTAGCACTATGAGTTATTATAGTTGCTGCCGGAGACCGCTCAGGTAGCAACCACCGCAGCGCCTATTGCAGCCGACAAACAGCAGTGTGCGAACATTACTGTGTTCCGGATTGAAAGGTGCTGTAACTATTTACTGGGGTAACGAGAATACATCTCATGTTTCAGGCGACGAGCGCATTGTTGTGCTATGAATATCATTCTAACTAGCGCCACGTTGTTACGGGCAGGCGTATAACTTACCATCAGGTGAACATCCCGCTCTTCTCGTCGCTTAATAGAATAAAAAATATATAGAATTTTCCATAGTACCACATTGCGGAGAGAATAAATATTATCTATATACTGCTTGCTGGCGAATGTTTCTGCTGAAATTTATCATCTGCAAGGAATGGTGTTATACTCGAGGAGTATAAGGTTACTTCTAGTCAATAGGTCATAGATCAGTAAAACTTGAAAAATGTATGTTTGATCTACCCATAATTTTTTTTTAAATTATTTTATGTTCCGTAATGTGTACATGTGGAGGGGGTTGAGAGCCTTAATTAAGTCTCAAATGCCATTAATCCTCTGGTTGCAATTTGATAATCAGTAAGTTGGAGTAATAAATTACGGCTAAAATACAGACAAAAAAAACACGTTTAGAAAATATTATCTGTGTGCCGACACTATCCAGTTTACTTATTTGGTGGTATCATTAATGTGGTACATAATGTTATATGTATTTCGTTACGCAACAACCAGTTCCACCCTACATGGTGAAAGTACCATTCATGCTGACTCCACAACCAGTAAACTTTCTCGCCGGCGAAGGTAGAAATGTTACGCTTTATATAATATTATTATATAATACATTATGGTTATTATTATACTTCATTAATTAAATGCCTTAACCTTATTTTAGATCTTTAAATCTTCTGATAACTCATAAATGCCTCCTGATTTTGCTTTTACTTATAAAACAATATTTTTCTCTGATAGCCGTGAGGTCTCCTTTATAATAGATAAATATATAAATAAGTAAATAAACATTTTTGATTGGATTATATTAACAATATTTTTAGTTACTAGTAGTTGTTTTCAGGGGTGTAAAGGTTCCCGCACTCACTCACACAAACTCACAAGATCCATGCCCACCTCACCTGCTCGTGGTGCACCCTGCTAATCAACAAACGAGGCTCTGGCTCCCACCAACCCTCATTGGGCCAGCGTGGTGGGAAATGGCCCAAATCCTCCCATATTAATCGCTACCTGATCGATGTAGGAATCTTTGGTAGAGGCCTATGTCCAGCAGTGGACGTCTATCGGCTGGTGATGATAATGATGATGTTGCTTTCAATAGATGATTCAGTTAGTTCTTATTTACCGGAACATTCGAATAGTCACTTATTTTGCCAAAATATTGATAACAAAAGATGTGTTAAGTTTTACTTAAATTACATATGTATATGATTCTAAAACAATACAGCAATAAAGTTACAAAAGATAACAAATTTTATTCAGGTTTCCAGGTTATTAATCCCAAGTTTCCTTTCGTAAAGGACCGATATAATAATAACTTTAAGTTATACCTTAAGTTATCAAAGAAAGCTTCGCTCCTTCTTTACAAATACATTGTAGAGGAAATGCTTTCTTTTTACTTTCGAAGAATGTTGAATGATTTTGTAGATAGCAACACCTGCCAGTGATGACGCTGTGTGTACCATTCGGAGCCGTTGGTGGCAAGCTGACCGCATAACTGACGTGCTTCACGTTCCTCACCTTCTAGGTGGGTAAGTACTTACATACAATTGAGGTCGACAGGTCTGTAGATGTTCGCTTTGGTCGAGTACTGGCGATGCTTTCATATAATACTATTTTTAAGACTTACAGTGGGTACAGCATCATAGCAAGTATAATTCACAGGAACATTCCACCTCTCTACGTAATAAGATAATGTAAGGAAGATACTAATTAAATAAAATGAACTCCATTAAGAAGTCTTTACCATTACACGAACTATACAGAAGCAAATTTTGTTTCTTATGATTCTTGTGTAGAATCTTTATATTTATCTCATTTCTTCTTCTTCGTTACAGTAGAGACAGGTGGAGCCGCTGGAGTAAAAAAGGTACTAACTGGAAAGTGTCTAGAATTGTGCTGTTTCGCAACTTTCTACCTCACTTTTATTACGAAATAAAATTTACACGGTTTATTAGATGCAGCGGAAAAGTTAAGCTAAACATTTAATGTAATAATAATAATGGATTATGAATTAATATTACCTAAAAGAGAGATTTATAGGTGAGATCAAAATGAATCAAGGTTGTGGTGAAGGTAGCAAGAAACCGCTGGATGCAGACAGCGCAGCACAGATTAGAGAGCAGATCGTTAGGGAGATCTAAGTCTAACTGCTGATAATGTATCTACGGTAGTGATCGAACTTGTACTGCTGGCGTTATACAAAACACCCCATCCCCTTTTATTATCCAGGAATTTGCTTGCTATCGTCATTGCAACGTAAGCCTTCAAGCCCTCTGGTACTGGGTGTTATGGGATAAAAGTATGTCAATGGACACAGGAAGGCACAAGGCTCTTTGATTTCAAGGCTGTTAATGTAGAGGCTTTAAACATTTCAGGCGTTGATGGACCCACCAGCGAACCAAAGATCGACACCGAGATAAAAATCGAACAACACTCGACTCCTTGCTATGTACCGATAGAGGTCGGGGAGTAGGATCAGGAGGAGATCAGCTTTAAAAATACCTCTAATCTGACACGAGGTATAAACTAATGTTGTCACTAAATATTAGCTGGAATCTTACTTCTAGGTACAGGTGGTGAAGATCGCTGGATCGTTATATGATAGTGTCATCGAGCTGCAAGTGCTGGAGATCTATTGGTAATGGTGATATTGATTCACCACGACAAAAACGGTGTAATCGTTTGATATATGTAATGCGTTAAAATAATAACATACTTCTTTTTGCGTGGACGGTTAACTGGTGCATGAACCCGATCGACTGTTGTGGCACAACTCTTACGCGTTCAGAGTTAACGACGTTAATGCTAACTGTTAACTGTTAAACGGACAGGTTTAGGCGCGGCTGGTGACGGCTATTTGGGACCGTCCGTTATACCGTATCAATATACTGACACTGCGACATTGATATTCGTATTATTTAATGGACGGTTAATTGTTGACTAAAAACTGTAAATACAGGCGTCTCATAACCATCTGCCGATACACGTCCACTGCTGGATATAGGCCTCCCCCCAACGATCGGTTCACAATCAGGATGGCGTCTTGTATCGCCGGGCACTAAAGGCTGTAGTTTATAGGGGTTCATATGCGAAATTGGATCATTTCCCACAAAATTGGCCCAGTGAGCGCTGTTGGGACCTAGACCCTCGTTTGTTGATTAGCAGGGTGCACCACGAGCAAATGAGGTTGGCTTGGATGCCGTGAGCTCTTGTGCGAAACCTCTGACATCCCAAATTTAGATATACCAAATTATAATAGAAAAGGAAACATTTTTGTACCTGTTATCAAAAAGTATATTTCCTTATCTCGTCAATACTTCAATCATCATAATTAGCAGCCGACAGACATCCACTACTGGACATAGGATTATACGCTGTGTCCTTACACCCCAATAAAGGGGTCTACTGTTTGTGAATAACTGTGAAAGATAATACAATATCGGTTATCCGCTATGGCAGTGTTTTTAACCAATTTTTGTAATGTTATATGTGACTGTATAGTATAACTACCTTTGCAGCCCAGTGGTTAAACGTTTGCCCCAGATTCAATTCCAGATTTCCATTTAAATAGATTTTCTTTATAAGTGATAATATCGATTCAGATATAGCTTCAAACATCGAGTCTAAACGAAATTTTGCAAACCATGATCAAGATTTATTAACAATGAAAATCCCGGGGACCCGGGGTAAGAAAGGTTTGAACTCATTGAAGACGTCCTAATAAACCCTTAACGATATATGATACAAAAATTGGTTTTACTATATAATGGAAATTCTTGGTATTTATCAGTTTGAGCACGCAACAATCGGATGGAGATGTATCGATTTTTATTAGACTTTCTAGAAACTGTGATACTTTTTGTTTGCCTTCACCATCACCTAAAAAAGGAGTTATCAAGGTAGCTAGATAGACCAGTCAACTATGTTATATTTTTCATTGCGCAAAGCCGAATAATTTTATTCTGTAAAATCAATTGTGGTGGGGTGCGGGGTCTCTGGTAAATGACATCGCACGCAGTAATATCAGCACTGTATTGATAATGACAGCGATTTAAAGTACAGAACAAGTTACTAAGTACAACAGTATTAATAAATTCCAGTAAATGGATACAATTGTATACTCCGTAATGAATTGTTGAACAAAGGCAATGCACACAAAAATGTACGATTCTTATAAGGATTTGCGCTATGATAAAACGATAGCGTGATCTATTGTTCATGGTGGCGCCATCTGTTTGGTTGCTTGAAAACGCCTTTTACAATGTTATATTTAGATAATGCTACAGCGATCAAAATTCACACAAATTATAAATCACACAGTTTTCATATATATGTTCATAAACAGTTTTGTGGGGGTTGATGACACTATTAAATCCGTGTGAATTTAGCGCGGTAATTGTAAATTGTAATTTGCGTAGCCTATGTAGTATACAAATTTCAAAGCTAAGATATCAGCAAGGAAACTGAGATTTCATGCCAAAGTGAGACGACATTTCACCGCAGTAGTTTAAGACTTTATATTTTTTATTCGACTAAGCGACGCGAAGATCGAGACGCTTACTTGGTGGTAAGAGAAACATCGGCCCATAAAAAAAAAGTGCTGGTTAGGGTAATATATACTGCAACACATTGCGCTCGTCGCCTGAAACTTAAGATGTTAGAATTCGTTATACCAGTAATTACATTAGGTACAACGCCATTAAAACCAGAATACAGTAATGTTCCACTCTACTGTTTGGCGGTAGAAGTAGGAGTAGGAGTAGGAGAAACTACTGTTTGCGATGGTACCTACCCAGACGATCATCGGCGATAGAAACCTTTCTCTAGTAAAGCACAGACTGGTCGTGTGTAATGTTGCCATATCTGGGCAGGTGCTGAAAGAAGTTATCTAGCGGCACTAAACTCGGTGGAGAGGCGGGCTAAGAGGCTTAATGGTGATTAAGAACTTGTCATAACTAGGCTGGACAGTCTTAAGCACAGGTGCCATGTGGCCAGTCTCAGGTGTTTTATAGGATACATTTCGGAGAGTGTGCGATGCAATTGCATGATATAATTCCCCCATCCCCTTTTCACCACAGATCGAGCAGATGCGCGGCGAGTCATCCTTATGCTGTAGATATCCTCAGTTTGCAAACAAAGATGTTCAGCTCCTCGTACTTCTTAAGAACATCAAAAGATTGAAACAATTTGCCGGCGTCGGTATTACCATGGAAATAAAACGAGGGTGTCTTCAAAAGAGTGAATAGGCTGTTACTAGGTGAACGTGCCTTACAACCATAGACCACATCACCACTTAATATCATTTAGGATCGTGGTCAAACCGGACCTTGTCGATTTAAAATAACGTCCATCATCATCAGTACACCCCCTGATTAATAGTTTCATCAGTTAATATATCCCAATGGTCATGATTATCTCGCTTTTATTGATCGGCAAGTTGAAAGTTTGCTCCTAGTAACAGGTGGTGGGAACAGCCACAGCGGTTCACGTGAGATGTTAACCACAATGGGTTCAATACCATACCAGCCGTAACAGCTTAATGATGGGAATGTTATATTAACTGTATAGATAGAGTTCAGTAAACGGTGTAATAGCATTCCAAATTTAAATATTATGAAGGTAGTTTCACAAGTATTTTTTTAATTCAAATGAAGTTACGAGATGAGTGGGACGTTCGACTAATGGTAACCGATACGTCTGCCCATAACATAGCTAGTTAGGGTGATATACACAGCACCACATTGTGGTTGTAGCCTTGAGACAAAATGTTAGTAATTTCAATACATATATTATCCTTCAAACCGGAACACTGTAATGTTTGCACACTGTTCTTTGGAGTATGAAATAGGCGCTGCGGTGATACCTATCTAGACGGGATCCGGCAGCAGAGACCTACCACCAGCAAAAATATATAAACATATAATCATAGGAAAAAATAAATAAACAGTATTATTTGTCCCTTTTATCATCGTCCTTCTTCTTCATGCCTAAAACTTGCTTGTTAACTCTGAAAACAGTCAGGTCTCTTGCACAAGGTGTATAAGTTCCTCGGATGTGATGCCGGTCTACTATCGTATATTACGTCACCGCTTCTTCCCTCTGTCAGCACGACTTGCCTTATATCTTTACCATCATTACCAACGTCTCTAACAATCACAGCAATTATGATTTATAATTGGTTTACTACTGTAGACTGCTGAAGCATTCCCTCATTTACTACTAGAGCTGACGAGAGGAACATCGTGAGGTTTTAGGCGGAAATAGTCTAAGACCTACCCTTTTATTGTTCCTAAAGCAGAAGAATATCTCTTGTAGAGTTCCCCAACGAAGAAATAATAAATATAATTCAAAGCAAAGGTTAAAGCGTGTAATTCCAGATGAAATAATTAAAAAAAAAATTTTGTTTGTTGTCTCTATCCGCCGAACTCTCTGTCTCACTCTCTCTCTCTCTAATTGCCCAGTGCCATTCCCTTCGTTCGGCGGCGGCGCGGCGGCGCTGGCCGGCCCGCGATTTACTTTCACCACCAATCACGAATGCTTTCGTTTTTTTTTTTTTTCTAACCGAATCGCTAGTTACGTAGTTTCGTTAACCAGGTGAACTTACAATGCACCGAAATGATTTCATTCATGACGTTACTCAATATTATTGTATTAAACACTTCCTCTTCTAAAGTGTAGTTTTTGTAGACTTTGTTCAGCAGAGTGATCCAGCGGTAGCTGGTGAGGTTTCTTGGATTTTCGGGCTTCGGAACACCTCTCATTGCGACCTCTTTCCAGACCTCCGGGAAGGTGCAGTTGGAAAGCAGATCGGCACTCTGTTAGGGACTTTAACGGCGCCGAGGGTGGACTTGGCTCTGAAGCCTGAAGATATCGATGAATATTAACCATTATAAACTAGGTTTGTTTCCACACATTATAATGCAAATATTACTTATTTTGAGCTTTAATGGCGCTGCCGCCCTAAAACAACGAAGCTTATGTCCAAATGTAACAATATACGCTTAATACTAATGGGGTGGCCCTCCTGTTCATCCTTTCCTATTTTGGAAGTGCCCTAATGAACTAATCTATTTACTTCCCTTTTTTATTCAAAGAAGGGACCAGGCGAGCCAGACGTTCACCAGATGGTAAGTGATACTAGTTACTGTCCATAACAACGTGATATTAATTAGGATGATATAGACTGCACCACATCGCTTTGAGACAAGATGTAGAATATCGTTACGCTATTAATTTTACTAGCTACAGGGTCCTTCAAACCGCAACACATTAATGTTTACTCACTGCTGTTTGGCGGCGGAAGCAAGAGCTGCTGTTGCACCTACCTAGACGGTGTCCGACAAGAGAAACCTATCCATGAAAGTAAAGCGATTGATGAGATTTTTCTTAGATGCAAATATTCACCACGATCATAGCTCAAAAAAGTTTCCATTGGATCTATTGAGGAAGAGAATTTTTTCAAACATTAATTATTGGATGGATCGTTTTTATAATTTTTGATCAAGTTCAGTGATCTAATAGTAGTGTGAAAAAAATCTATCGCTGACATAATAAAACTTTTTTGGCGATTGCCGTAAGATGGGGGAACGACCCGTTGTCCTTGAGAACGTCTTGCTTAGCAGTTCTCTAAATAGCCCGAGAATCAAACTGCATTTATGTGAGAGGCAAGGGACAGAGTTAGCGGAAGTCAAGAAAACATAACACGTTTATTTTATGTCAAAGATAAAGTTAGTCTGATGATGTGAAATAAATTCTCAATATTGTTCTAGGTTGACGGATAGAAATCCTCTAGCCATTAAGTCTATCCCGTTCCGTCTTGTGTAATTAAGTTAGTACTTAGGCACGATAGGTACGAACCGCATCAACTCATTTTGATGGGTAAAGTGGCGAGTAAAAGAAGCATTGGTAGTCGGAGGAAATCGTGGCTGCGTAACATCATCGAGCAAGCCCGGATCGCGAGTGCCACCCAACTGTTCCGCCTCGTAAGAGATCGGGGGAAATAT
Organism: Ornithoptera alexandrae; assembly: GCA_029030555.1. Taxonomy (NCBI): domain Eukaryota; kingdom Metazoa; phylum Arthropoda; class Insecta; order Lepidoptera; family Papilionidae; genus Ornithoptera; species Ornithoptera alexandrae. The sequence goes on from JARDVY010000018.1 coordinate 620,976, forward strand.
GGTGAATTGATTGCCAACCTTTGCTAGTCGGAGGTATCTTAAGAAGAAGAATTAAAAGTTGTAGCATTAGCCTACAGCGAGGATAGTTGGTGTTAAATAATTTCAAGACCTCTACCTTTTACGCCACCTACCCGTATCGGGCCAGCGTGGTGAGAGATGGCCTAAATCCCCCTATAAAAATCCCTACCCTATCGTGTGGGAATCTTTGGGGAGGCCTATGTCCAGCCGTGGACGTCTAACCGCTGATGAAGATGATGTGTTATATTACACGGTGTTTTAATTAAAACTTGCGAGTGTAATTATAACAATCTATAATTAGTTGAACTGGTGAATATTTCAACATATTTACATAGATTTAAATTTATATTAATAACGAATGCAGGGGATTCAGTGCATCACCGGCCTTAACAAGCAAGAACCATCACGATATTCGTTTTGGTTTCGATGTGGCTGAGGCGAAGGCCTTTTGTTAATTGTCATGTTTTTTACATGCATACGATACCTGATACTATTGTGATATACAAAATAATAATAAAGATTCACTGCTGGACTTTATAAGCGATGGTTTCAAGTATATTATTATATAGGCTAAAAGGCATCGCTAGAGACAGGCACCGGTGAAAAAATCTGAGAGACCTTCATGAAATACTAAAGGGATTGTTAGAGCCTTTCCTTAAAAAGTGGGGAAAATTTTAGTAGGATATCTCCCTAATAGCGCAAGAAGCATTTAATCAATAACAAGGAACGATCGGGACGTTTACCTTATGGTGAATGATACGGCTGCCCATAACAATATGGCGCTAGTGGGGATACACTGCATTACATTGTGCTCGTCGGCGTACACATAAAAAATTAAGTCTCGGTGCCCACTAGTTTCACTAACCTCGGCGATTTCAAACTAGAAAAAAGTAATGTTTGCACACTACTGTTCGGCGGCACAAATAGACGCTGCGGTGGTATTTGTCTTTTTTTTGTTTCGAGGGGGGGAGAGGGATTTTCAACAGATACCCTGCTTCTGGGGGGAAGTCAGGGTACATGAGACTAAAACCCCCTCGGTGGTCTGCATCAGTGCATTCAAAGACACTCCAGGATCTCTTCTATAACGCACCGGTGCCTTTCTACACTTTGTGTTACACGTCTCTGAGGAGGAGCCAAACTCTCCTAGGCGCCATCGCTAAGCCATACGCTGTTTCATGCAGGTTCGCTTGTTGGGTGATAAGGACCCCCACCCTCAAGGTCTGCGAAACTCCTAGACCCTTTCAGTCGCCTTCTACGACAGGCAGGGCTTACCTTAGTCCTATTCTTACTAGCCCGAGACTACAGAGCTGTGGTGGTATCTACCTGGATGATCTCCGGCAACAGAGACCTACCACCACCAGTTGTTGGTCGCCTAAATGTTTATAAGGAATGAAATTTTTAAATACAGTTTAATTTTCCGCGATCCTATAAAAAGTTTTGTCTAAAATTCGTAACGAAGAGTGTTTATGAAAAATAAAACTTGGATTCACCACAAGGGTGGTGGTATGTTTAGTAGATAGACTGAACTAGTTATAATAATGATTGTATGTAACAAAGGAGAGTTCTAACCAGAGGGAAATCTAATACACATATTATAGCTGTAATAACACAATTATAGTAATGTTAAAACATAGATTTATCACAGAAGACCACACAGCCTTCCTCTTCCTATGAAACCTGGTAGTAGTTTTAATGATCTCACCATTAAAAAGAATCTAGATTCTTAACAACGGTGAGCTCACGGTTTTTTGTATAATTAAACCTAATAAAGTTGCACTAAGTATAGCTTACGGTAACCTGCAATCACCGTCATTTTATTACCATCATTTTGATCAAGAACTGACATGGATAGGTGCACTAAGTAAGCTATTACCAGGTTAGTGTGATAAACACCAACCAATATGTTAATGTATGTTTCGATTTTCATATCTACCTATATATCATGCGTACATATGATTATATAGTACCGAAGAAATGTATTTTTCTTTATTTCGATCTATAATATATAAAGTAGTGAGAATTGGGAAGAAAGCAACATTAACCAACGTAACAGGAATATCTCTAGTTCGATTTCAGGACCACATGTAGTAGACTATGAATGGTAAGACTTAATAAGACAGGACTTGACTAGACAACCACTGGATGCGAGCAACGTGGGACCGATCGATGTGGGGGTCTTTGGGGGAGGCCTATGTCCAGGAGTAGAAGTGTAACGAATGATGATGATGATGTTTTCTGTTCAGGCTGTATGTTTATGGAATGCCTTACCTATTACAATAAGACAGAGCTCGCGCGGTCACCGCTAGCTTTTAAGAACCTAGTCAGCAATCATTATCTTTCGTTTTAATTAATCATATTTGATATTATAGTCACCTCAAGTATTCATTTAATGTGTATGTATATATTATTGGTTCTAAAAATATTATTATATTATACATGTATGAATATATATATAAATATATATATATATATATATATATAAATTAAGGACCCACACCAATTTTTCGGTTATTTTCCATATTTTTCATCCAAAGGTTGTTTGGAAGAGAATGCTTTTAGCGATAAGACCATTGCGCATTTATTATTATATATATTCTTTTGTATATATATATTTTAATTGTATATATATATTATTTGGTGTGCAATAAAGATTTTGCTATTCTATTCTATGATGACCAGAGAAACTTCTCTGAGTATGTACAATATTGTAAATATACCACTATAACTACTTTTCTATGTTCCTGCAGTCAACTTATGTAGAGCATTTGAGCATATGTAGATTAGTCTGAGCAAGTACTCTTCACCATCTTCGGGTTGTTGTTTCGTTACACCATGTTAGATTAAGATCAAGATCTGTTATTTTCTATTTATTATTTAGACAGTTTCTGGCAAGAGTATTTCGCCAGTAGTCTATTTTACGTTTTAATATACCACACAACATTAGTGACGATTTGTTTGTATTAAATAATTATAACTTTCATAACGTTAATATTCATTCATACGATAGTTTCTTAATTATATAAACGATTTATGAAATAAGTGAATTATTATTTATGACTCACCGTTAATAACTTGAACTAGTATCGCGAACAGCACTGCGCTTATACGGCTGCCGCGCGTCCGCCATCTTCCCCTAGCGGCCATATTGTTTTGGCGGGAAACTTGACAGTTCACTGAGGTCCATCCGTGCGATCACTTCACATAACTCGTTCACAATGACGACAACCGGCTAGTCAACGTTACGAAGATCACATTTGTCGTTGTTAGAGATCTGTAACAATAAATAAAAAACGTTCACTGGCAGTTGATCTCCCCATAATTACATAAAAAAACTCCTCAGACGTCCTGATAGTTTATTTCTATAAATAGGTTAAATAGTGCAACAAGTAGATAACTTGAATGTAATAATATATAAGAGAAAGTCAGTAGCATTTAAATTTTCAATAATTTGTGTAAATAAATATATTCACACAAACATATTATTTTATATTGGTATGCTGTGCAGACGCTAAATTTATTACCTTGCAGACCCATGGTTTTGAGTACTAGTTTCGAGATATTTAATCTACAAACTGGCTCGGTAAATAGTCGTTAGTTATTGGATGCTACCATTAATCATATATTCGATACAAAAGACTTCAACGAGATAACTACATAATTATTTGAAATATTTTAATACGTTTTAGAAAAAAATTTTGATTACGCTTATATTTAATTATAAATATTTAACACGCTTATATCTATGTCCGAAATAGTAGTGAATATTTTTATGCTTTTTTATTATTATTGTTCATTATCAAAATTGCTACACCAAGAAGTAGACAACCTTAACTTTTGTTATTCGCGGCTAAAGATAAACATATACACGCACCCATACACATACAAATACATACATACACATACGTGTGACCTATTAACACATAAACAATGGTATATGTTAAATGACAAAGAACGGAACGTTATCTATAATACAGTCACACAGACGGATGCAACTTTATTGAATAATAAACACATAACAGTGAGCCCGTATCGGTAACGCATTTCGCGTGACCATATGTCGACAGTAGAAAACTGTCGCGAATATACAAACACCGGAAATACGGTTAAATTATTTTACTACATGAAAGAGTGTCTAACTTCTAGTTGTAACTCATTGTCTATTAACAAGTGATTTATTGCTACTTTATGAATGAATATATTTATACAACTTATCTAACATATGTCAACTAATGACAACAGTAATGTAAATAAAAGCTGCTTATTTCAGCCATGTATAGAGGGGGTGAGATTTCGATTTTCTTTCGCAAATGGGTGGTAGATTTTGTCGTTCAATAGGTGAACAAACATTCCTATTTTCAACAAAATATTTATACGTTGAGTACTGTAGGTTTTTAGGCCATGTCTTTTGGTCCTCTTCGGAGTAGGTATCTATCATAGACCGTCTTGGGAAAATTATTGTGTTTTGGTTAAAAAAGTGGTGCAGGTAATGAATTTGCTTGGGTAAAGAGACGCTCAATCTTGTATCTCAGCTGATAAATGGGAGTGTGGAAGAAATGCCCCAACTAGCTTCTTACTACTATGAACCGACGTATCACTTTCTGCGGAACAAATGTCCTGATTGTTTCTACGTGTATTATCTTATCTGGCACCTCACATGAATTTCACAGGGGGTAAGGTGATGCGACAATGAATGTGGAAATCTTCTACCGGGGACTCTTTCGTTATTGTATAGATTTGCGCGTGACTACGATTCCAATTGATGGTTAACGGCGAGGTATTTTTAGTGGTAAATCGCACTAGTTGACAAGTAGCCTATTCAGTTTTCTCTTAAAGACCCCCACGTTATATCTGGACGGAAACACTGACGCCGGCAGACTGTTCCAGTCCTTGGCAGTTTGCATTAAGAAGGTCGAATCGAAACGCTTCGTTCTAATGCGTGGGATCTCGACAACGTAGGGACGAATGCCTGCGGTGTTTCTGTATGTCCGGTGGTAGAAAACGTACACGGAAGTTTCCGGTAGGGTGTGCAAACAACACCCGACATCTCTTTGCTTATCTATTCTTAAAAACCAAACTCACAAAAGTCAAAGAGTAATTTAAAGGATTATCATTTAGGTTTAGGGGGCCAGTGTTTATTCGCCCGTGTGGAACGCACTCTGCCTACTACCGTCCAAAATCTTCAACATATGACTTCCAAATTGACCAAGGACCTCCGTTATAGGTAAACGCTTGACCGCTGCGCGACAGAAACAGTTAAAATAATTAAACGTAAGGACAGTGCTAGAGTGTAAATAAGAGCTGATGATGCAAAATTAATAAAGAGTAATTCTACCATCGACAATGTGAAAGCGGAGGATATCGACCCCGAGAGCATCGTGATGCATAAAAACCAGACCATTGATATATCAAACAGCATACGTTACATACAAGCACCGATAGAAAGTCGTGTTCCGCAAGATATTTGCATTAAAGCATCATGACTATCACTTATCAGTTTCTGATGAAATTTCAAATGAGAGAGATTTCAATTTCACTAATACTGAAAAGTGAAGTAAACAAATATTTTGTGTGTATGCTTACAAAAGTTGTTGTGTAACTTTGTTGTGCAATGGTCTACATAGTCATATTTTATTAGTCGTCGATCTCTGTTGCTGGAGACCATCTTTTCTTTTTGTGTTTGAGGGGGAAATCTTCGAAAGATACCCTGCTTCTGGGGGGAAGTAAGGGTTATGTGAGATTCTTACTCGCTAAAATCTCGTCGGTGGTCTGCATCAGTGCATTCGGAGAGGCTCAGGGAACTCTTATAGAACGCGCCGGTGACACTCTACACTTTGTGTTACACATCTCAGAGGAGAGGCCTAACCCTCCTAGGCACCATCGCGGAGCCACACGCTGACCCACGTTGGTTCGCTCGTTGAGCGATAAGGCTCCCCACCCTCAAGGCCAGTGAAACTCCTAGATTCTTTCAGTCGCTTTCTACGACAGGCAGGGATACCTTAGTCCTATTCCTACTAGCCCGAGACTACAGCGATGTGCCGGAGACCATCTAGGTACTACCGCAGCTCCTATTTCTGTTGGCAAACAGTAGTGTACAAACATTTCCATGGTCCTGTTCCTGTTGTAGCTATTGGAATATTGATGTAATTACACTTAACATCTTATGTCTAACGACGAGCACAATGCAATGCAGTGTATACCATACTAACTGGCGCCGTGTAGTTATGGTGAGGAGGCCTCACCGGAGTAATGAAAAACTTTAATTAATAAAAGTCAACTTATCATCATCGTCATTATCGTTATTAGCATTTGTGTATCCACTGCTGGATATAAGCCTTTCCCAATGTCTTCCATAAACTGCGATCCTCAGCGTCTAACATCCACTCACTTCCGACCGTCCTGATGATGTGGTCGGTCGATTCAATTGTCATAAATATAAATTTTGTTGTTCACTCGCTTTTACATATAAATCAGATTTATGATCTAGATTTTTTTTTTGCATTATGTAGTATACTTAGGAGCTGGTGTGGTGTGCGCCTCACGAGCAAATACCGCGGTAATTGTTAATTCACGTGGCAGACTGAGCGTGTAGTAACGGTGGCTTGATCAAACGTTGGCCCGTGTGCCCAATGTTTGCACAAACTGTCCCGGAATTCCGAATGGCCTCGATCCCTGGCCGAGTTAGTGCGAATCTAGAAATGTTTATCGCGCATAAATAGTCACATTGATCGTCTAGCAAACATGCAAAGAAATACAGTGTGCAAAACAATTTTATTTATTTAACGAAGCCATGTGGAGCAAGACGTTCATCTGATGATAAGTGATACGCTTGCACATATCTATATGACAGTAGTTGGGATGATGTTCCTTGCACTATACTGCGCCTGCGCCGCTCGTCGCCTTGAGACATAAAATGTCATCTCATTACCCCGGTAATTTCATTAGGTGTAGCTAGTAAACTATTATCTATTAGTAAATAAAATGAAAAATATGCTTTCAATATCATGTACTAATAAAGCAAAAAGTTTTAGTTATATGGGAACGAGGAGTAGAGATAGGTTCTTGCCCGAAGTCAATAGAGTCACCTATACAGAAGCTGTTGATTTAGACTACGGTCTCCAGGTCCACAAGCCCAGTGTCCGATAAGCTGTCTTACTGTAATCTGTCCGGCTGTGGTACTGAACTACAGGTGGTAGAAAAACTACCACCAAATATTTCCTTTTTAAAGATCAACGTAAGTCTCTGTTGTCAGACACTATTTAGGTAGCGTAACAGCTCGTACTGCAGCCGGCAAAGTACTGTGCAAACATAACTGTGTTCCGGTTTGAAGGGCGTTGTAGCTAGTGGAATTACTGAGGTAAAGAAACTTAATATCTTATGTTTCATGGCGACGAGCATAATATGGTGCTGCATATATCACCCTAAACAGCACCACGTTTTCATCACCAGATGAAAGTCTCCTCGTCTCGTGGCTTCATTACTCTCGAAGATAAGCACGAGATGGTAAGCTTGTAACGTCGCTGTTGGGCTGTGTGCATTCTGATGCATTACTGACTAATGGTGAACGTTCAGCCCACGTCATCGTCATAAAACACAATGTTTATATTCATAACTTTCTAACACACGTTACAAATGTGAAATACGGGTTTTTTTTATCGCTTATAATAAACAACAAGTGAAATTACATCAACTTAGATATCATCAACTGATAGACGTCCACTGCTGGACATAGGCCTCCCCCAAAGATCTGCACATCAATCAATCCTGCGCTGGCTGCATCCAGTGGCCTCTCGCGACCAACAATAGTCAGCGTGGCTTCAGGTACCGCCGGGCACTAGGAGCCGTCATTCGTAGGGGTTCATATGGGGGGATTTGCGCCATTCCCCATCACACTGGCTCAATGCGAATTAATGGGAACCAGAGCCTTGTTTGTTGATTAGCAGGGTGCACCACGAGCAAGTGAGGTTGGCTTGCGTCCGGTGAGTTGTTGTGCGGGACCCCTTACACCGCATATTTAAATATACCATTACGTATTCACCAAATTATAATAGAAATGGTAACGTTTTTGTACCTGTTATCAAAAAGAAAGTATATATCCTTATCTCATAAGTAGTTCAATCATCATAATTATCAGCCGACAGACGTACACTGCTGGATATAGGGCTCCTCCAAAGATCTCCACATCGATCGATCCTGCGCTGCCCTCATCCAGCTGTTTCCCACAATCTTCACCAGATTGTTGGACCTGGTGGAGAGCCTGCTAATACTACGTCTTTCGGTAATTACTACTTCAATACTTAGCACGTCAATAGTTTCTTTCATTATTTATTCATTGTTAGTAGCTCTCACTTGCCCCCCCTCCTCTAAGTAATGACCACAGCTTATTACTGCCACCAAATGATGTATAAATATTACATTGTCATCGTTTGAAGTAGAATTGATGAGGACTCCTTTCCCTCTTAGTCTTAAAGCAGAACTTTCTCAGTTTTTCACGAATCCTCTTCCTCTTCGTCATGTAAGGCAAGTTTGGGAGGAGACATTTTGTGTTAATTGTGAAGGCTTAATAATATTTTATCTAAGTTAAAGAGAATATGTATTATGTTGTTATTTATTTCTGCACATCCTCATTAGCATTCGCATCCGCATCCTCAATTATTCTTCTATAAAAATCCTGATCCTTACAACTACATTCTTATCAATACTACTTCGAAGAATGCTGTAGCTGATGAGATCGAAGGTCGGATCATCTCAATGTATGTAAATATAACATCATTGTACGTGTATATATATTATGCCATTTCTGTTAAGTAATTTCTTTTCTGTACGAATGACGGACGACTTTAGTGACTTAAACAATTTGCTTTAACTTAACGACTCGTTACAACTGGTGTAGATAAAAAGGCGGTTGTGGTGTAACGGCGCTGCGGGGCGGGGCGGTGCCGGGGGCGGGTGCAGCCAAGTCTGACCCACATACCGCGGTATACCGTACCATTATTGACTGCTCTGTTGACTATTGATGCTCACGAGCTGTTCATCGATGAATATTCAATCAATGAACGGTTAGCGATTGATTGCTTATCCGTTTAGTTGGATACCATCATCATCATCTCACATTAGGGTACGTCACGTACCAAACATTTCAACGTACAGCTATCAAATTACTGAGGTAACAAGAGTTCCCATTTCAAGTCCTAGGAACGTTTCTTTTCTATTTATGATCAGATGTTTTATTTTTAAATATCAACGTAAACCTCGAATCGATCTTTAAATATAAAACCCTCGATATTTGGAGGAGGCTTATGTCCAGTAGTGGACGTCTATCAGCTGATGATGCAAACCTAAATGTAGTCTTGAAATACCATTCGTTTACACATTAGATTACTGGTATTAGGTCCCTTTTGTAGAAGACTATGTGGGTACCACCAAAGCTTCTATTTCTGTATCCAAATAGTAGTCTGCAATATTACTACGTTCCGGTATATACAGCGCTGTAGCTAGTGAAATTACTGGGGTAACGAGACTCAAAATCTTGTCTCAAGGCTTTGATTACGATGCGGTGTTGTGTGTATCATCCTCATTAGCACCGAGTTGTTATGACCAGGCGTATCACTTACCATCAGGTGAATGTCTAGTTTGTGTTATTGAACAAAAGAAACCGTTAGATTTATTGTATCCTCATCTTATTACCATTTACATACAGCTTAGGGTAGATCGAGTTATAGATGGTGCTGTGATAATGTTTACCAGCCCTACGTAGTTACTGGAAAGTTTAGTTTATCATCATCAAGTGAACTTGTTCGTCTTCTCGCTGGTTTGTGTATAAACATCTTTCGGTGTAAATTTCCTCACACACATGACAGTATTGTGTGTATTTTCCTTCTGTTGTCATTGTTCGAAGCGGATCTGTTATGTAGTGCAAAGTCATTAAGAATGATTCACGAGATCCGGGCGGTGTTGCGCAGGCGCCGCCCGATTGCGACACGAGCTCGGCTATCGGCAGACGGCACCGGCGTTTGTCTTAATGAAACCTATACTAATGGCTGCCAAATTTACCATGTGGCAACACTCCTCACATTAAACAAATCGTTGTTGTTATCAAAATATACTATTTTGTATGTGGGGCTTCGTGACGTAAGCGACAATCGTCTCGCCTTCTCACAAATTACGAAACTGATCCGGTAACTGTTCCAAAACATGACTGTGTCATTCCAAAGCTCACAACCTACATTACTGAAACGACCTCATATCCTCTCATTATTTTATCTAGTTTGAGTATAGAACATAATAATCTTCCCAAATCTTATAAAATAATCTTTTTCTACATCAACAGAAAAATAATGTCAACAAGATTACAGATTCTATACCACCCTAAAATGTTATCATGGTGTTTTTGTTAAAAAAAATCATGCTAATTTTTACAATGACAATGTGAAGATAGATTTCTATATCCTTTATCAATCTACTCCCGATAAGATGTTGTTGATGCTGGGAAAAGGGTATCGCTCTCAGGTGTTTTTCAAATCCCTTGGATTCGCTAAGTTACTCCCTTATCTATCAACAGCACGCATGCGCTAAGGACGGTATTAGATCAGTGACTTGCCCAATTGTACCTCTTAATTTCTTCGTAGTTTAATTTCCTTACACTTCATTACAATATTATCATGACACCATGACACATGTCTGCTGAATGTGATTCGTTAGTTATGTAAGAATATGCTTCGGTTATTTACAAATGAGTCGACAAGCGAAGAAAGGGAATTTATGACGTATGACGTACTTTCTGATGCTGCCTTTATAAATCAAGCCGTTCAAAAAGTGTACTTAGGGTAGTAGCTCCATCATCATCAGCCGCCAGATGTCCATTGCTGGATATAGGATTAAGGCAGAATTAAGGTCACCGACATAGTCCAAAAGATTGCTAGCCACAAGTGGCAATGGGCAGGATATATTACTCGAAGGACTGACAGTCGACAGGGCACCAGGGTTCTCGAATGGCAACCACGTACCGGAAGACGTAGTGTTCGCAGACCCCCCACAGGTGGTCTAACGATCTGGTGAAGACTGCGGGGACCGGCGCGTGACGGAGAAAGCAGGACTTATCTTTGGAGGGGGCCTATGTCGAGCAGTGGACGTCTATTGGCTGATGATAGTGATGATGAAAATAAAAACGTAGGTAAGGATAAAGCAAACATCACAGCTACACAGGGCAAGCTCCTGTCGCAGGACACACTACATCAATATATACAGCTCATATAAAATTTCATATATTTCACATTGCAAATAAAATTACACTAGTTTGTCATAATAAATTTATCTACAGGACATTCTAACGTCAAACCTTTTTTGGTTTATTCCCGTTATATACAATCCATATATATATATATAAATAGTGAAAATTGGATTTCCTTTCTGAGATGTAAGGGGTTCCGCCCAACATCTTACGGAGCCCAAGTCAAGGTGCACCCTGCTGAATAACAGGCGAGGCTCTGACCACCCACCAACCCGCACTGGACCAGCGCCGTGGTTTACGGCCCAATTCCCCTCAATTAACTCTACGATGTGGAGAGCTTATGGAGGGGGTGTAAAGGTTCCCGCACGACAACTCACGCGAGCTAAGCTAACCTCACCTGCTCGTGGTGCACCCTGTTAATCAACAAACGAGGCTCTGGCTGTCACCAACCCGCATTAGGCTAGCGTGGTGGGAAATGACCCAAATCCCCCCATATAAACCCCTACATACGACAGCCCCTTGTGCTCAGCGATATCCGAAGCCATGCTCACTGTATGTGGAGATCTTTGGGAGAGGCCTATGTCCAACAGTGGACGTCTGTCGGCTGATGATGGGTTTCATTTGTTCGCCAACCACGTGAAAACTAGTGAACGTACCACCACGGGAGTGTTCCCGTGAACATTTTATTTTAATTCAAATCGTGTTATATATGCGGTTGCTATGGTAACGGTTCGGAATAGAAAGTCAGTTACGGCTGCGGTTGCTCTCGGGGAATATTTCGGACAAATTTAAAGTCTAATTCTATTTTACGACCAGCGAAGCAAGCAGGGAACAGCTAGTCCAATATATTAATGACATTGTTTATAGCAAGGTGTGAAGTGTGACGGAGAGCCGTGTGGGCATCGTTATAGGCAGATAACGGTACTATATTTATGGACTATGCCACACGTTCGTATGTTTATACAATCTCCACCAGCTCCATCACCAAATGCGACTGTGACACATTACTAACGGTAAACTGTCAAATACTTTAACATTATTCAATTTTGGATTTTTACTATCCAGCAACATTACTGTTAGCGAAGGTCGCTCTAACTAGTGGAATTACTAAAGCAAGATTGACATCTGATGTCTATAGGAATGAGCATCATGTGGTGCTGTATTCCATAACACCCAATTTACGTCTCCACTGTTAGGGCACAAACACCCTCAATATGACGATGGGGCTATAGTCACCACGCGGGCCCAATGCGGATTGGTGACTTCATACACACCTTAGAATAAATTCTAATTCATGTGCAGGTTTATTCACGATGTTTTCCTTCACCGTTTGTATTTTAGAGTTGTTACTAAAGGTCACAAATGTACATAACTTAAATATTAAAGTGATCGGTACATGCCGAGATTTGAACCAGCGGCCTTCGGAAAGAAGGCCGCACGCTCTAACCGTTAGACCTGTATATATAATCCTAACTGGTACCACGTTATGAACAGTCGCTCCGAAGACACGTATAGATAGTGAAATGTTTATTCATCATTTCAGCCTGTAAATGATACTGAAGTCAGGCCTCTTTAAGATGGTACTGGTTATCATTCTCTCCGCCGTATATAAATTGACGAGAATAATATATTGGTAAAGGTTAGAAGCTGTTTCTCTTTAATTGGAATTTCTTCAGGATTAAATTAGAGTTAGGATTATATACACGGCACCACTTTGTTCTAGTCGCCTTGAGACAGGAGATATTGTGTCGTTACTTCGGTAATGTCACTATTTACAGCGTCCATCAAACCGGAACCCTGTTATGTATGCACATCGCTACTTGGCGATAGGAAAAGAACCTGCGGTGGTACTAAACGGTCTCGGGCAACTTTACTGGTAGGTCTCTACCTATCAGTAAAGTTGTTGCCGAAGTTATAATAGACGTGGATATATAGCGGCCACTTCTCACAAAATATATTAATTAATAGCATGACACAGTATATATAAAGTAATAGCACAAGTAGACATCTTTTAAGAGAAGGACGAATGGAAGCCCAGACTCCAATACATAAGTATGATCTTTAATTTTAAAACATCTCTTATCGTCGCGGATTAGGTTACAACAAATATATACGTTATTAATTTGGAAACTTAATTATACTTATTAACATTAAAGTAACAAAACTAGCAGGCCAAGATGAATGCTTCCCCTTAACGCACGCGAGTGACCATTCGGAACGGTGGAACCGGTTGGGGAGATGGAAATATTTGGGTTACCCAGGCAGTCGGTCGACTCCAACCGACGTGCTACTCTTTGCGCATCCTTGACACTGAATACGGTCCCTGGTCGGAAATGACCTACATAGGTATAGGTAATTTTTTATTTTCAGCTAGATCGCTCATCATCATCAAAATTATCTAAGACCTGTGCCCATTGCGATGGTTATTCTCAGTGCACTGCAGGGTACTCTAGGTTCGCCTACGAACTGTTGCTTCCATGCATTAAATCTAAGCACGTCCTAGGGACGGCCGCAACCCTCCCCGGCACCCTAACTTCGCTGACACACAGGGACCACCTCGTACTTATCAACCTACTCCAGACACGTATAGTGGTTAATGAAGGCCCCCGACTTTAAAGCTTGCGAACTCAATACCTCTTTCAGTCGCCTTCTACGACAGGCAGGGCTTAACTTGAGACCTAACATTAGCTCTAATAAATGACATGAGGCTAGTGTATTAGAAATACAGTATAGCAAAGACATTTCCCTCCGGTCAGCCTCTCCGGACACTTCGCTCTGTTTACCCACTTGCGTATGCTTGCGTGAATGTATACTGTTAGAGCTAATGGAGCAGACTTGCACGGAACGCACCTTAGCTCATCCATCAAAAAAATCCATGTACGTTTGAAAGTTCTCTATTTATACAGTATAAACTTTGTAAATAACCCAAAGCATGTGTTATATTATTATTACATATAAAGCACTATCAAGTTCTTCATTTCATTGGGTAGAATCTTTGTTACGTATGATTTTGACCACCATCCCACTTGTGATGATGAGCCACGAATTCTTTAAAACTGAATACTGCACCACATTGACGACTCATTGTAAATAGTCGGTGATCACATTGATCACCGACTATTTGAGAGTTTTGAAGATCTCAGAAATAAACAATGTAACAATTAGGGAACCATTATGAGCCTATCAGTCTAGTCTATGGTTTGCAAATCTGAAGTTGCAGATTCACTACAACCATTCCAATAAAGATATTGATCATAGTCAAGCAAAAGGCTTGCTTAAAGTAGTTATTTCTGAATATTAATCATTACTATCCTCTACATCCTTCTTACAAGTCCTAATTCCTATATAGCCTTTAGATTATAACTTTACTAGTTCACAAAGTTAGCGAACCCATAAAAATCACTAATATCTTAATACTAACAACAAAACATATTTTTCCTTCAACAATAAGTTACTTTCATCAACACAAACCAATAGCTTTTTATTTAACACTAATACGTATTAGTGTTAAACATTTGTATCGATAATTTTGTGTAAATTAGGAAGAATCAGAAAGTTAATATTCAAACTTTTTACGTGTTATGTACAAACATTATTATTAAAATGTATAAATTAGTATACATAGCAAAATTATTATTTTGCGGGTCCGTATGAAAGTAGTCAAACTATAAATAAACATATCTATAAAATAAATATTGATGTACATAAAACATTCATTTCTTACAACTTTAACAAAAAATATATCAATTCAAAACTTGTATTTTATTTTTATGAATTTACTAGATAGCAGACTCTATGGAAGGATCTTGTGCCTTTAAACTAATAGATTAAAAAGATGTAAATGTTTATGGTGCTAGTTTTAGCCAGTAAAATTTAAACTAATAATAATTAAATCTGTCAAGGTAAAAAAACATTACCATAAATAGATATTAAGTATTATATACAACGATCATAATTGATATGTACATATTAAACTAAAAATTCCTTTAAGCTACTAAAATATGTGGTTGATTTTTTAAAATATATGGATTGAGGACAACATTGAGTAAAAAAAAAGGAAAAACTTACGCTTTCCTAATGGAGTGTGCAAATGTTATTGGGACTGATAAACACATATAAATATTGAAATGTACATAATAGGAAAGAAAAATTAGTAAATTAAAAAAAAAATCCCTGATGATATAAAACCAGGACAGATATATAAAAATTAATATAAGAAAACAATTATTTTTATTAAAAATTAAAGTATTAATAATTATTTTAAGTAACAATTAATAATAAAAATATTTACCTTATTTTACTGGTATGACAACTGTTTAAATCACAAAAGTATGCTAAAATAAGCAAAAAAAAAAGAACTTGCACTATTTTCTTTACACGTTATACCAACTTTCACATTTAACCATGCACTAGCACACGAGTTCTGTTTAAAATAATATGTAAATAAACGACATATCTTCATACGAACTAAATATAACCACTTCAGTTATATTATTTAAATAGAAGCAATGCAATTAATATATAATATAATGTTTAAAATTTAATGTCGAAGGTAAATCCTAGTGTCGTTTGAACATGCGCGCGCAGTACTGTCCAGTAGCGACTGGCGCATTTCGAATATTCTGATAGTCACGCGTGTAACAGAGACAAATTATCCACATTCCATGTCAAAGAAAGAGATGGCTATACAGCCTCATGTAGCGGTTACTTTTTTTCTCCTTTCGCGTCAACTTTCTAAATATGATGATATTCGTCTTATATTAAAATAATAACTTTTAAGAAAACTGCACATTGAAATGAAATTAATGATAAATAAGTAAAGAATTGTTATTATTTAAAAAAAAAATAAAAATTTTATTGTTAGGTATATAACTTGGAATTGTTTTAAATAAATCGTTTTATTTGTACATACTCTTTTTATTATCGATTTCTATAATAAAAATATACATGATAGATATCGTTTTTAAAGGTGAAAAGCAACTCGAAAATTCAGTTAATAAAAATATGGCTCGTTGGTCTAGGGGTATGATTCTCGCTTCGGGTGCGAGAGGTCCCGGGTTCAAATCCCGGACGAGCCCAATGATTGAAGATTTTTTGCAATTTTTACAGTTCAACCGCAATTCAATCATATTTCTTTTGCCACACAAGTTGTGTGGACGAAAATCTAAATCGTAAATAGTTATTATTCAATACTCTTTTAGCTTTCATAGTCTATATAGATGGCGTTATTATAAAAAAAATCGTTACTAGGATTATGTATCAAATTTTGTACAACTTTTATTCTTAATGCTCTTAAATTATTTAGGCACTTTATATATGTTAATATATTTTTTTTATGAATGTACATATGATTAGTTTCATGCCCGTTAAAAGGTTTATACATTCATTTTATTTTTTAATGAAAAAATCAAATAACGTAATATTCGTACAAATTCAAGTAATATATACTAGATGGCGCTGTAATATGCATGAAGAAATACTGTAAATACCCCATCTGTTTTGAACAAACACATCTACGTACCACAAGTCATAAAAAATAATGGTGATATAATTTAGCCGCTTTGCATGACAGGTGTTCGCGATCCCCTCTCATGCCCCCGCGGCATTTAACTGCAAACAAAACAACATTAAGGAGAGGACCGTAGTTAAATATTTTTTTTTAAATATAGTACATCAACTGTGTACAATGTAGTTATACTATTAATTGGTAGTAATTGTTTTGCGACTTTTATAAGTGTATACTATCTTTGTAATAGCGACATTGGATAAAAACTAATTGATACAATGTCGGGTGCCAGTGCCAGCAGCACTTCCCAAAGTCCTCCCGCGATGGCTTCCATAAGTGACGTTAGTGCACTGTTTCAAACTGCAAAGAAATATGAGGAACTTAATGTAATTGGAACAGGTATTTGTTTTATTATAACCTAATGTCACCATGTGCCGGTGGAACGGTATATTCTCGCGCATTTTTGTACATTGTTACTTTCTAAAAAACATACTTTTTTAATATACAAAAGATACCCTTCATTTAAAAAAAACTATTCTTTTCTATTTATGTTTGTCAGATTATTATTTAAAAAAGGTGTAATTATGAACAATGCGTACTTTTCTTGCATACCATAATTTTATTGAAGCTGAACATATTATCTATTTAATGCATCGGTAATAAGGTTTAAATTAGGATTTGAAACGGTAACTAGATATTTTTATATGTTTAGACTTCGGTTTGGTAGGTAGGTCTTTGAACATAAAAAAAATTTTGTGTATGTCTCACAAAGTTCGAAGGTTTCGTGTAGAACTTACTATACAAATGATCCTATTAACTTATTTCCAAATAAAACTCATGATTTCATTTTTAATTACTTGTGAGCTAAAATTATGAATTAAATAATACAATTAGTTAAATACAATGATTTCAGGCGCCTATGGTACAGTATACAAGGCAAGAGATTTGCACAATGGAGGTCAAATAGTGGCTATGAAAAAGGTGAAGGTTGCTCTTACTGAAGATGGTATACCATTGTCTACATTACGAGAGATAGCTCTTTTAAGACAGCTAGAAGCATATAGACATCCTAACATAGTCAGGTAATTTAGGTATATAATAAATTATGATATTAGAAAATGTACTTTAAATCAATACCTTGCTATTCCCTGAGACAGATTGAATTCCCTATTCCGACTTCACATATTTGTAATTTATTGAATTACTATCACCGTGATCATCAGATAACCACATACTTCTGCCATTGCGCATACCACTTTGAGTTAATATGTTAAGTAAATAATTTGACCAGCTACAGCACTCTTTAAACCAGAACACAGTGTCGTTTGTACAATACTGTTTGGTGTTTAGATTAATTTAGATGACCGTCAGCAGCAGCACCTACATCCAATGAAAAAATATCTTACATTCATCTTATCTCGAAGTCACAGATCTTAAATATTGATCAAGCTCACAGCAATATATGGACTATCTTTTAACACTTAGTCTCATAGTACAAAAATTATATATCAGCTATAGTCACAGATCCTTGGTACAGACCTGTTTGACGGCTATTTTCAACTTGTGTTTATTTTGTCTGCTGTACTCTTTTACTTTTTTTTTTGTTTAACTTATGAACACTTGTATACATTTGATATTAAAACAAGTTTATATCCTTATTGGTTAATATCTATTATACTGCATTGCGAGAATAGATTTTAACTTTGATACATATCTTTTAAGTTGCAATATGTGATTTTGTAATTATTTATTAAAAAAAATTCTCTTTACCTGCTTACCTGTTGTGTACTGGAATAATTAAAGTAAGTACTAGACTTGTTATTTTCTATCTTTTTATTTTTGTTTTGGAATTAATTTTCTTCCAATTAATACCCAGTTCTAAACTTAGTATTTCCTTAATTCTCTCATTCAATCAACACATTGAGTAGTGCGTTTTACTCTAATGTTATTCCTTTCTTAATCAACTTATATGAAACATCATATATTGGGAATATTTTAATGTGTCTCATGTACAAGATTTTTATAGTAGTATAAAAAAATAAATAGATAAGTAGAACTTGACGTGGGATGAATATGCATGTTCACAATTATGATGCTGGTTCGGTAAACAGCACCATGTTGCATTCAACGTGCTGAGAAATAAAATAATATAACACATTACTTCAAATCTACCTACCATGTTCATCATCAACAGCCTTATTCTAAATGAGAAACAGTAATATTTACACAACAGAGAGTCGCTTTAGATGTACCTGTTTAAGATGGTTTTTGTTAGGGTGGAGCACCCCACAGAGCTTGTAAACCTGAATTTTTTTTTTGATAATCTATATCCTTTACAATAGCAAGTATATACATATGTTTATAGGCTCCTAGATGTTTGTCATGGAGGACAATCAGTGGATCGAGATCACCAATTGGTGCTGTTCCTGGTGTTCGAGCATGTGGAGCAGGACTTAGAATCATACTTAAAGAAAGCACCTGGACCTTTATCAGAAAATAGAATAAGGGTATTGTACCTTCTTTTGTTACTCCTAAATTAATTTTTAGTATTGTTTGCAGTTCCAGAAGTTTCCTGGCAGTATGCTGTGGTATATGTATGCTGTCTTAGTGTTCGTTTATAATGTATATGAATGGAGAGTTGATGTTATAGTTTAAGCAGCAACTCCTTCTAGATATGTGCTTGAGCTTGTCTTGAGTGAGGAAGAGAAAGACTGTATCACCAGTTTGTTTATTTTTTTAATAAATTGAGCAGCAAGATGACTGGAATGTTCACCTAATGGTAAGTTAGAATCACATACACAGCATCAAATTCTCCAGCATTGATCGCTTGAAGCGTATATGTTGTCTTGTTACCTCAGAACATTAGCTACAACACCATTCAAACCGGAACACAGTAATGTTTACACAGTACTGTTTGTTAGCTGCAATAGAGGCTGCGGTGGTACCTACCTAGATGGTCTCCAGCAGCAGAGATCTAACAACAGTAAATTAATTAGATTCAATATGTTGACAAGGAGCAAAATTATGATTACCATTCAAACATCTTTATTACAGAAGTTCATATATATCCAGGGTTACATCACAATAATATTTATTTATACTTCTGCCCTTCCTTTTCTTCACGACAATATCAAGATCTGTTCATTTCTTAGAGCATGTCGTGTGACATCCTGTCCGGCGTGGACTTCCTGCACTCGCACCGCATCGTCCACCGCGACCTCAAGCCGCACAACCTGTTGGTGACGTCATCAGGCCGCGTCAAGCTCGCCGACTTCGGCCTCGCCAAGACCTACGACACGGAGATGAAACTGACCAGCGTAGTGAGTACCGTATCAACTTCCACCACATTGATTACAATAATTTTAGAATGAGGATCTTGCATCCTTAGGGTCTAATTAGATATGTTATGGGTAACAATAGCGTGTGGTGGTTACAGGTGGTGACGTTGTGGTACCGGCCGCCGGAGGTGCTGCTCGGCGTGTCGTACAACACCGCGGTCGATGTCTGGTCGTGCGGCTGCGTGCTCGCGCAGCTTCACACCAGGTCGCCGCTGCTGCCTGGCTCCTCAGACTCCGACCAGCTGCATTGCATATTCAGGTGATGAAGTGGCTTCTCGTAGATACGAAATTATCAAATGTTGGCAGCGCTTCTGTTGTTGGTGACCATGTAGAAGTACCACCGCAGCTACTATTTCTGCTGCTATATATGCCATCGATAAAGAGTAGTATTCAAACATTACTGTGTTATGGTTTGAAGGGTGTCGTAGTGAAGTTACTGGAGTAACGAGACTTAACACATGTCTGTATGCAACGAGCGCAATGTGGTACTGTGTCCGAATTAGCACCATATTGTTATGAGCTGGTGTGCCCTGATGGTCACTTACCATCAGGTAACCGTCTCACTCGAATTGTTCCATCGAACAGAAGACTGAAAAGACTGTACCGCGCTGATCGACAACCTTCACTATTTGGAGCGGCACTTTAAGAAGAAGAATCGCCCCCTTCGTCTATTAGTATCGTGGAATAAAAAGAAAACCAATAGATTTAATTGCATTCGCAGGCTGATCGGTCGCCCGCCGCGGCACGAGTGGCCAGACAACGTGTCGGTGGTGGCGGACAGCTTCCCACCGTACCCACCGAAAGACCTCGCCGCGGTGCTGCCCCGCGCCCACCCGCACGCTCTACACATGATTAAGGTAATCTAGTGCACACTACACCATATACACATAAACCGGACAACCCTCCAACCTCCCATGGACCTGCCGCCCCAGAGCTCATACGTACCTGATCGCTGGACAGTGTACGCGGTCCCTGTTCGGCTTCATATGCACCTTAACTCCCCTTAAATTATTTATTATCTTTATCCTATTTGTTTTTATATACAATTAAGCGACGGGACGGGCGGAACGTTCACCTGATGGTAAGTGATACGCTCGCTCATAACATGGCGTTAGTTAAGACGGTATACACTGCATCACATTGCGCTCATCGCCGACACATAAGATGTTGAGGCTCGTTACCGCAATAATTTCACTAGCTGCAGCGCCCTACAAACCGGAATACAGTAACGTCTGCACGCTACAGTTTGTCTGCTGTGGTGGTACCTAGACAGTTTCCGGCAAGAGAGACCTACCACCAGTGAACTTAAAACGGATATCAATGTTAAGGAATGATGATCATGTAATAGTATATTTTTCTCACTGTTAATATAACCAGAGTCCACAAGAAATAAAAATAATGTAATAGGTTTTTTCGCTATAATTACTAATATATAGTTAGATTCTCTACCTGGTGCTTAAATTCATTCTGAAATATTTTATATTAGAATATATATATATATATATCTTCCGAAACACATTACTTTCACGATACTTGATAATTTCCCAGGGTATGCTGGTCTTCGACCCGGCTAAGCGGCTTACGGCACTGGACTGCTTGGAGCACCCTTACTTCACCGAAGAACCACTCACATAACTCACTGCTTAACCATTAATAAAATGGCGATTCAAACTTCTTCAAATCGATTGCAAATAAGTATCGATTAGATTACTTCACAGTGAATCGATTAAAATCGAATAGACATTATCAAGTGTGATTTGTTTATATTAAGTGAAGATGTGCCTGACGATGAACAGGAATAAATCATCGTTACTGTAAGCGAGTACAATTACACATATTTAAGCAGCACTTAAAGTTTACAGACGATTTATAACTTAAAAATAATTTTGCTTAACTCTTACAATATATGAGTGAGTATATACTTCCGGTACAGGTAGCAAATCAAGTAAATTTGTTATTTCTAGTATTCACTTAAATATTTATAGATGCAACTTATTAATACAGAAGTTATAGTTTATGTTTTGTTAATAGGGCTGATAATGTCTTAAGGCAGAGGATGGCAACCTTTTGAGGCGGAAGAATGAAAAATTCAAGTTATATTTTTTTTAATAAAAAAACGAATCTGTTTATACGTAAGAAAAATATCTGTTTATTAATATATAAGTAGTGTTTTTTCACAAGAAATTAGGTAATATATATATGTTGTATTACTGACAGTAACGATGCGCGTCACGGGGATGGGGTGCGGCGAAAAGCGAGCACAAGTGGGTGAAAAACAGAAATGATGCCTAATACTCGTCGATCGATTCGAACCGATTTTTAAATGTTTTTTTTTTTTCTAAAAAATAATTAAAATTTGCTAACTAAAGAGCCGCAGTTCCACATACAAAGGCGCGCATGTGGTTCGCGAGCCTCGTGTTGCCGACCCCTGTCCTAAAGGATAAAAGCCCTGTAATGAAGGAATATTGTCTACTTCCACGAATCATTATTGAAGTATTAAAATTTTACAACACGTTTAAATAGAAACTGATTGTTGTATAAAAAAAAAATTGAAAAAGCATTTGTTTAAATGTAAGTTAGATTTAAGTTAGTTTTGGAACATTTTCCGTATACTTATAAATAAATGTAATTTGGTGCGTAACCACGATCCCACCTTAAGTTAGCGCGTAGCTCGCGACAGTGAAACGAACTAGTTAAGTGGCAGCCGAACGTTAAGGAGCGGAAGGAGACGAGGTCACAGGTTCCTGCACGACTGTCTGCCTGCCCGTGGAATAGTTTTGTTGTTACATAAAGTTTAAGGATATTGGTGAAACACACTTCATGTCACCGCTGTGTTCCTATATAATTAAAACTGTACAGTAAGACATTTTGTTGTGTCGCGTCCGTTTCCTGTGTGCCAGTGCCAGTCACGCGGACAGCTCGCAGTGGACGCGGAGATTAAAATATTTTTTTACTGAATATTGCGTTTTTTTTTTATTTAACGAACCGACGAGACGAGCGAGATGTTCACCTGACGGCGAGTGGTACACCCGCCTATAACCATATGGCGCTAGTTCGGATGGTATACACTGCACCACATTGTGCTCGTTGTCTTGAGACATAAGATATAAAGATTCGTTTCCCCAGTAATTTCACTAGGTACGTCGCCCTTCAAACCGGATCTGTTTGTCGGCTGCAATAGTCACTGCGGTGGTACCCACTAAGACGGTCTCTGGGAACAGATGTCTATCACCAGTAAAAAGTAATAATTTCCATAATTACATCTTCAAGCTTTTCTAACTATAGAATGATATAAGAACAACATAGTTGAAGATCTAGGCTGTGTAGACAGTTGGTATAGAGGTAGACAGTCTGGGTCAGTGGTGCTCAAACTTTCTTTCGTGTAAGGCTACAAACACAGTAGTTACAGCATCGTGAGCCGTAAAAGGAAATTTGGTTATGATTTCTTAGACCGGGATAAACGGCAAGTACGAGGTGATCTAGTGCCAAAGCAAGAGGGCCGAGAAGTATTACAGCTCTTCCTGGGACGTGCTTTAGACGTGGTGCCGGAAGACACCCGTGCGTTCCGTAGGAGATCCCGAGGATTCCTGCAACGCACTGAGGTTGAATACCAAAGCGATTTTTATTAATATTTGAATCCTCCTAACCTTGTCTTCTCCCTAGAAACAAGGTATCTTTTTAGATGTCCTACCCGAAATATAAAAAAGGTAATGATTTCTTAGATTATCGCGATTGTTTAAGATTTTCTTAAACAACTATACACTCATCGAGTATATATTTTAAGATTTCTAGTAGGAGCGAAATTAAATATGGTTTAAAGTGCAGTAATATTATATGGGTCAACCCTGAACACTAGTCTGAAGGTTGGGTATAGCTGGTCAAGGTAGATACCGCAACACTATTCCTGCCGCCAGACAATACTGTGTGCATTGAAGGGCACTGTAGCTAGTGAAATCACTAGTCGTGCAGTTATCATCCGTACTAGCACTAGTAGTTACATGCGGGGGTATCACTTATCATTAGGCAAATATCTAGCTTAGATGAACAATTCTGAATAAGAAATGTGGAGAACCTCAGAAGAACTAAGGTCACCGACTTAGCTAAGTGGCAGTGGGCAGGGCACATTGCTCGAACGGCCGACGGCAGATGGGGCAGTAAGGTCCTCGAGTGGCGCGTGCGTACACGTAGCGTTGGTAGACCTCCCACAAGGTGGACCGACGATCTGGTGAGAATCGTAGGAACCCACTGGATGCGAACAACGCGGGACTGATCCATGTGAAGATCTTTGGGGGAGACCTGTGTCTAGTGGTGAATGTGTATCGGCTGATGGTCACGATGAACAATTCGTCGAATGATAATACAACTGTTATATTAAGTTTAAGTTATAAAACTTCGTTATTACTTATATAAATATTATTGTTACGCACGATGGAGGTAGGTACGCGAACACTTATTTCTTTAAGGGAACGATATCTGATAGGTGGCACATGTTACCTGCTATATAACTGATAGCCACATAAGGAATGTGTCCTTATGATGGTACTCGCTATATCACACATCATCATCAGCCGATAGACGTCCACAGCTGGACATAAGCCTCCTCCAAAGATCACATCGATCGGTTCCGCGCTGCCTGCGTCCAGACTACCCCGCAGCGTTCACGTTTTGAATGAGTTTATATGGAGGCATTTGGGCCTTTTCCCACACTGGCCCACTGCGGGTTGGTGGGAGCAGATACAACTTTTATTATAACCTAAATCAAGGAATACCTTCATTGCGATTACATTTTTTTATTCGACGAAGAGACGAGACGGGCAGAACCTTCACCTGATGGTAAGTGATAGACAGACATTCACATTTAGATCGAATCCGTTGTTATATTTAAAGTTTACACTTTTAGCTTTATTTTCTATCCACCGCCATACTTTCATCATCATCATAAGCCGATAGACGTCCACTGCTGGACACAGGCCTCTCAAAGATCCTCACATCACCACTGGCACCAGGGGCCATCATTTGTAGTTATTCATATGGGAGGATTCGAGACATTTCCCACCACACTGGGTTAATGGATGTTAGTGGGAGCCAGAGCTTCGTTTGTTGATTAACAGGATGCACCACGAGCGAGTGAGATTGGCGTGGGTCCTATGAGTTGTGCTGGACGCTTTATACCGTCATACTTTATTTCAGTTATATCCGGTTAAAACAATGCTCAGTGTATATAGAGGTTCTCTTCCTCCGCACAATGATCATGGCGTGTCTATCGCAGAAGGTCGGTTCAATTAAATCGTTTGAAAACATTAATCAACAATTAAACGATCGTCACAATCATACATCGCTTCCATCGATCCAACTAAATCACAGTAAGGTTCCATGAAGCCAATCTTACAATTCCTGATGTAGTATAGGATCCGAAGAACTACCCTATTGTTTTTAATAAGGCAATGATACGAAAAAACCGTTCAATAGAAGTAACGCCTGACTATGTCTTTTGGGGGAGGCCTATGTCCAGCAGTGGACGTCTATCGGTTGATGATGATGATGATAGTTATGTGGCGCTAGTTAGGATGATATACACAGCATATATTAGAATCGTAAGCCTATTTTATGTAACGTAACAGATACAATTATAGTTAATTTCGTAACAATAAAATTCGTATTATTTCGTAAAAATAAATTCGTAAAAAAATTAAACATTTACAATAATACAATAATTGTATTTTTCCAGTATACCACAATATTTAGTGTCATTAGTCTTCACCTGATGGTAAGTAATATGCCCACTCATAACAATGTGGTGATAGTAAGGGTGTGCATAGCTCTGCAATGTGCTAGTCACCTTCAGATATAAGATATTAAGTCGCAATACTCCAGATTTCACTATGGCGCCCTTTAAACTGGAACATAGTAATGTAGGAATACGACTGTTCGTCAGTAGAAATAGGAGCAATGGTAGCCAGTAATATATACAATAACATATATATATACACACACAATTTTCTTATAAAGTATTCTCTAACTCAGACTGATGTCCTACGGTCCTAATTCAATGAAGAAGAATAGATAAGCAATACGGCTACTCATAACAAATCCGGTATGGTCTAGTGGCTAGGATACCTGGCTCTCACCCAGGAGGCTCGGGTTCGATTCCCGGTACCGGAATACACTTTTTACCTCGCGGTTACCAGATCTGATGAAAACGCTTTTAACAACGTGGTGCTACTTACGAGGAGGGATCAAAAAGTAGCAAAACGTATATACTCCTTGGTAAGAAAATAAATAAATAGTGGCGTAGCTCAGATACGTATTTGTAACGTTAATAAAGGGAAAAATGTCCGATTCTCCTGTTGTTCTTTTCTGAATGTGGTCATTTGTTTGCTTCGCGTCGGAACGTGTTCTCGGAAATGGGGAAAAGCGAAGTGCGAGCCGTTATTATATACCTCTGGGTGAAAAAGTTAACGACGCAAGAGATTCGTTGCGATCTGGAGGCAACATCAGGAGAGTCTGCTCCGCCGTATTCCACTGTCGCATGGTGGGCTTCTCAATTTCGAGTAGGGAGAACGAGCATGGAAGACGAACATCGTTGCGGCCGTCACCACGTCCATCTACATCAGTCACCCAAGAAAATGTTGCGAAAATCGAGAAAATTGTATTGAGCGATCGAAGAGTTACCATCCGATACTTAATTCAAGAAACGGGCATTGCATGTGGAAGTATTCAATCCATATTGAAACGATCTTTGAACATGAGAAAAGTCTCCGCAAGATGGGCGACGAGAATGTTAACCGACACTCGGAAACAAAACACGACGACGACTTGACATCTCGAAGATATTGTTGGAGAAGTTTCAAGAAGATTTTGAAAACTTTTTCTCTCGTTTCGTAACAATGGACGAAACATGGGTCCATCATTTTGATCCCGAGACAAAACAGCAATCTTCGCAATAGAAACGGCCATCATCACCGGCCCTGAAGAAGTTTCGTGCCGCGGCATCGGCTGGCAAGGTTATGGCCTCAATATTTTGGGACTAAGAAGGGATATTGTTGATTGATTACCTGGAGCGTGGAACAACTCTTAAAGACCAATATTATGCGGCTGTAATTCCCAAGTTGAGGAATGCCATCCAAGACAAAAGGAGAGGGAAACTTCGAAGGGGCGTGCTGTTTCATCACGACAACGCACCCGCGCACAAGTCGGCAGTTGCGATGGTTGCCATTCAGAAAGCTGGCTTCGAATTGGGTGACCACCCCCTTATTCATCAGTTCTGGCGCCTAGCGAGTTTTATCTGTTCCCCAAATTGAAAGAATACTTAAGGGGAAACAGGTACGAAGACGATAACGAGGTGATGGATGCCAGTGGAGAGCTTTATGGAGGACCAAAACAATTTTTTTTTTTGAAAAGGATTAAACCTTTGGCAAAGCGCTGCACTTGGTGTGCAGAGAGACTCGGAGACTATGTACAAAAATAAATTATTAAGTTATCAATAGTCATTATATTCTATTTCATTCTCACTACTTTTTGATCCCTCCTCGTATAAAAAGGGTGTAAGCGGTACCCCACAACAACTCACGGGACCCAAGCCAAGTGCACCTGCTCATGGTGCACCCTGCTAATCAACAAACAGGGTTCTGGCTCCTGCCAACCTGCACTGGGCCAGCGTGGTAGTAATGGCCCAAATCCCCCCATATGAACCCCTATAAACGACGGCTCCTAGCGCCCGGCGATACCGAGAGCCATGCTGACTGTGGACAAATCGATGTCTAGATCTTTGGGAAGGCCTATATCCAGCAGTGATAGTCTGTCGGCCAATGAGGTTGACCACTTAGGAGGTTTATATAGCACCAAAAATGTCTTGATAAGTTGGACGCTACGTCATGTTATACACTGCACCACATTGTGCTGGACTCCGTAAGACCGTCTGCCGACGTCAATATTTCCGTCCAAGAATGACATGGAAGACTTTAAGAGAAGAGTGAATAGGTTACTTTTAGACGAACGTTTTACCACCAAACACTACATCGCCACTTACCATCAGGTAGGATCGTAGCCAATTATCAGTCTATAACAATTAATAAAACAAAAACCCTAATAACTTCAGACGCGAACTCCTTCGCAACGGATCCTTCTTCACATGCATGTTAAGCTGAGGCGGGATGTTTGTTGTACTTGAATTAAGCATAAAGTTACACGGCCATTACCACTTAACAGAACTCTCGCTTAGAGCATTGGCCAACTGCTCCTCATCTCCATGTCGTATCGATTCGCGCTGGTGGTTAATGGAGTATTGTGCGATGGTTGTTTTAATTGGCGCTCCGCTGTAATCGTCGTGCATTGGCTGTGGTTGTGTAAATGCTTAACTTAAAGAAAAAAAATAATTCAACGCAACAACAATTACACGCCGCGCAAATTTAATTACATCTACTTGTTGTTAAATAGTTTTTTTTTTATTAATAACAATTAATACTGAAATATACTGAAAGCGGGTTACTGACTTACAATTGTATAACTAGCTGTTCCCTACCCGCTGTGCTGGCCGTAACACCCCCGTAACTACCTTTGGGGGTAACATTTTATAAAATCCTTTCTCACCTGACCTCTGATCCGCAGAAGCAATATCTCCACTAAATCTTGAGTGTTTACATCTAATAGATTCGCAGATCTCGTGATGAGTCTACATAGGTGGAAAATCCTCGGAGACGTACGAAGCCGGAGACCGTCTAGGTACCACCGCAGCGCCTATTGCAGCCGACAAATAGTGATGTGCAAACATCACTGTATTCTGGATTGAAGGGCGCTGTAGCCAGTGTAATTACGGGGGTAACGCGACAACATCTTATGTCTCAAGACGAGCACAATGTGGTGCAGTGTGTAACATCCTAACTAGCGCCACGTCGTTATGAGCAGGCATAAGACAGGATGATGTTTCGTTACCCCAGTAACTTGAGTAGGTACAAATCTCTCCAAACTAGAACACAGTAATTTTTGTCGGCAGCAATAGGAGCTGCGGTGGTACCTAGACGGTCTCCTGCAACGGAGACATAACCACCAGTAACTCTATTTCAGTTTGAAGTATACTCCGTTTATTTACTGACAGTAAACGTTGATCTGCTGTTCATCTCTAACTCCTGGACTTGTGTAACTTGCTTTTAACTTAAGCCTCCAACAGATTCTATCACAGTGGATAGCTTAATATTAGATTGCTTATGTATAAGTAAAACTCGTAAGCGGTGAGGGGTTCCTTCCAACATCGTACGGAGCCAAAGTCAACCTCACCTGCACGCAGTGCACCCTGCTGAATATGGCGAGGCTCTGACCACCCACCAACTCGCACTGAGCTAGCGTGGTGGATTACAGTCCAATTCTCCTCAATGAAATCCAACAAGAAACGGCCCTAAGTGCCCGGCCCCTAAAGGATTAATCTATGTGGGGATCATTGGAGGAGGTCTAAGTCCAGCAGTGGGCGTCTGCCGGCTGATGATGAATGAAGTAAAACTCAAACTTAAGTTACATTACAAATGTTTATTGAGAAGTAAATTTTTTGGTTCAATTTTCTTTATAAACTTTGTTAAGTTATATTTAACGATCGGTTAAATTTCCTTGCTAACTTAGAACCGTTACTTTGTAGGGTATTGCGACTTAAACTTAGAAAAGGTTAAAATAATCTTCATAAATATAAAACGTAGTTAATAACAATTAGCATAGTTAAGTTTAGCGACAGTCTCCGCTGTAATTACTGTGGTTAAGTTTTAGAAACTTCACTTCAGTACGATGAGAGACACGCGCGGCGGCCCGCCTGATGCGGAGCACTTTCTACACTGCACGCCGCCAGCTTCACGCTTTATTTACGCTGCAGGTTTTCACCGGCATCCTCACCGCTCTGCTTCTCCACCTGGCACGGCTCTCGGCCCTCCTGCGGCATCTTCCCGTTGAAACTGAAAATCTTTTCCAGGTTTAAAGTGTTCTGGTTGTACACTGTGTGGTCCGGTGTGTCGCCCCAGCTGATCGGCGTTATCCTATCTTTAGTCTCGGGCTGCGACTGCTCCTGCACGTTGATATCGACGCTCGCCACTTCCGGTATGGTGTTAAGCACGGCTTCTGATTGTACGCTGGGGGTCCTCATTTCCGAGTTAGAAATGCCCTCGAGAGAAGCGCAGCGATTGAGGAAGCTGAGCATGCGCTCCTTGTAGAACTCAGAGCTGGTCTCCGTGTTCTGCTTGGCTTTGTTGTTTTGATTTTTCAAATAGAATCCGTTGTCGCTCTGCGCCAGGAAGATGCTTTTGATCTTTTTGCTAGGATAATGTTCTATGAGGTCGGGTTTCGGCGGCAGCAGCTTGCCGTTCCTTGGCATCTTGCTCGTGTTGTTGCCTTTGATCTTTGTCACGACGGAGATACAGTTGCCCCGTCGCTCGTTGTCGCCCTCTTGGTAATTGTTCCTCATGCCCTTGTAAGATATCTTCACGCTGAGTATGGACCAGAGCAGCTCTAGAAACGCCGCGATCAATATGTTTATAGATAAAACACGTTTTGTGAATAAATGTGAATCTTCCACGTTATCCGTGGGCGCGCCGTTGGCTATGATCATGTGGGACTCGTTCCTGTCGATGATGTCGGTGTGCTTCACCACAATGAAGTCTTTAAATGGCACTTTGTCTTTATAAAAGTCCGATATGTCGTCCTCCGAGGTAGTGACGAACCATACGGCGATCATCACGAAGGATATTAAAGAGAAAACAGTGGACAGCACCGACATCACGAATAGCCAGGTGATGTTGTGGTCGATGTACCATCTCACGGAGGCCATTATCGAGGCGACCCCCGCGGCCAGCGCGAATATCGTCAGCAGAGACGGCGCTAATATCAAAATGTAACTGTTTTCGTTTTTAATCGCGTCGCCATCCGTTACATTGAGATCAGGGACAGGACCTGAACCGTTCTTGACGGTGTCCGCGGCATCTGCATTCGCGTTGGGGTTCACTAAAGCCAGGCAAGCGAGGAGGAAGGACGTCGCCGCCAGGGCGATGTGAACCCACGCCAGACCTGACACCGTGGACGCGGAGTATCTCCTCTCGGAAGGATACAGGTTCCTGGTGTCGGGCTTTGTTTTCACTTTAATAGTGTAAACGTCCTCCATGTTGTAATTACGAAATCATAACTTTGTTTGAAGTTAGGGAGCGCGATCAACGGCCCGATGCAAACGTCTTGTTCGTTCACAAACACATCTCAACGCTCACACACACACGCGCGCGGGCACATTGTAACGTAATTGTATCGTCGTCGGACACATTGCGTAATATTTAAATGGAACTGTATTGTCTAAAGACTCTTTTTATGAAATTAATTAAATTCAAAAAGCGCGTCAAACGGCGACACAACTCTCGCGCATTAGTTTTGCCTGCCCACTGAAGCTCGCACAAAGTATTGCCAGCTGCGATTCAATTCTTCCCACACAAGCGAAAAATATGCAGTTAAAATGATTACATTCTTGAGACTTCTAGCTATCTTATTCTAAAATTTATTAATTATGAGTGTTAGCTTTAATTAATATTAACTATGTTATACATTTACGACTGTTTCCTTTTATTATAAAGTTAAATCTCATTAATTGTAACTCTTAAAACATATCAATGTTTTCAATATAAAATTTGAATTAAAATGAAGATGGAATCGTAAATCATATAAAATTTAAGAATAACCTAATAAATAATAAAGTTTACACTAAATTTTAAAACAGTATAAATATAATTTTGTTTAAATATTTGACGATAATTTTCCCGAAGTCATGGGGATAATTTGCAAGCGGTATCACGCGGCAACACTAACATAACGCCTAAGCGTATAGATTCGCTGATATGCGTCTGTGGTTCCTGTTCCAATGAATTATGTTGTTGCTTGTTTTGTAACGGACAATGAGGAATTCTTTTATTTTTTAGCGTTGGATATATTTTGTTCAATCGTCTAAGAGGCGAAGGCTCCGCTTAGTAATAGGTGCGGCAGTGTCGAGTTATTTATCGGGTGTCGTGTCTATAAGTTTTTGCCAAGCTTTTTTTATACAAAACTGGTTGCCGAGTAACAGTGCATTAGATTTTGTATGTTCTTAGTCACTTCTAGTATTCTGTAGGTTATATGATATGTTGTTTATTGATATATCTCTTATAGTGAGATATTTAAGAAAAATAATCTTTTATATAAATAAATTTTTATATTTTGACGAACCATAATTCTTTGATCTTAATATATTGCTTGCAAATTTCTCGCAACTCTTGTATATGCAAATTATTAATAAATGTTTATATTATTCTATTAGCCAAAAGGTTATTGTGTTATATTTATGATTTTAATGAATATTTTGTCATGATGTTAAAATAAAAACCTGTGACCCTGAGAATAAAATGAAGTAAATATTCAATGTATGAAAGCTCGGAGTACTATAAAATATATTTTACATAAACGAAGTTTCTGGAATAACTATAGGTACATTACGTGTTAGTGGCAAAAGTATAACAGCAGATCGAGTGTCATGTATCACTCGTATTACTTAAAACTAAGCGAGAACATGAGACGGTAACACATCGAGCGCTTATTGTAAGGTAAATATTTATAGATATCGTGATCCGAATTATGTTTGTTTCCATTAAATGGGAGGCTCATTTTATGTTTCCGAATGTAAAGCAAAAACTCCTGAAAATTGAACAGCACCTTATATTTACGTACGGTAATAATATACCTTGATTGTAGTCAATTTTTAATTCATCATCATTATTATTCTAGCTAACTGATTAATCATAAAGATCTTTAACCATTCTTAATTCTATGGACCTTCATCTTATATTTTTAACCCTTCATTGCTGTCGATGGTGTACAAAACAATATACTCTTTCTTTTCTAATATGTCTGACCATGCCTCGCTTCGGTAATCAATGATTGATTATATTTAGAAATGTCTCGATGTTCGCGTTCGTGTCTTCAGTCATATTTTTAGCTTCTTGGAAACGTCTTCATTCACCAAGGCATAAATGGTATACAACCCACAATATTCATATCTTATTTTACAGTTTTAGTTCTATATTTATCAATATTCCATGAGGTACGCCATTCACATTACCATCACACAATCTGCATCTTATAATGAGGTTGGACAGGACTCAAATGTTGATCAATGTTATTCAAAAAAATAAATAATAATAACGTAAACTATGTGATGTGGGTTTATTTATTTAGTACAAAAAAAAAGAATGCAGTATGACTTAAGTTGCCATGTCCAATGATGTAAAGCCATTTTAAGTAAACGGCGTGTACTTAGAGCTCGCGATACGGCGTGTTTCTTTCTATTTTTACTTGTTCGCTCTCAGAATACGAGGTACAGTCGTGAAGATAACGTATAAAGTTTACCGTTGGAAAATATATATTTTTCGACGAGAAGAGTGGGAAGTTCACTTAATGGTAAGTGATACCATATAACAGTGGCGTAAGTCAGGATGATATATATTACATCACATTGCGCTCGTCGCGTGAGACATAAATAGTTATCTCATTACCTCAGTAATTTCATTACCTACAGCACTCTTCAAACTGGAACACAGTAACGTTTGCACTGTGCTGTTTGTCGGCTGAAATAGGCACTGCGTTGGTACCTACCCAGGTCTCCGGCAACAGAGACCTATCACCAGTAAAAGTGACTCTTGTATAGTATTTAGTTTTGAAGGGATGAAGGAAAAAAACTATAAATAGTTGTTTAGGCTTTGTGTAACTATAGATTGTCGGGGAGTGTACATGAATAATTATGCCAGATCTCGGAGCTCCAAGGCGAGACGGCTGCCGGGCCACAAGGTTGAGCTGGACGCGTAGCCTGCGCACTTTTTATGTAATTGCAAACAAAGCACAGCCCGCGGCCATTGTTCAAGTAAACACACTGAAGCTTATTATGTTAGAAATACAATTGTAAGTTCATGCCTAGTCAAGGTTTGGCGTGGCGGAGTTCTTAAGATCTTAATTTTAAAAGGATCTAAAAGCAGTGCAGTGCAGTCAGTCGGTGATCAGCCCTTCTATAGACAATGCAGTCTATAAGAGGGCTAGTCACAGAGTGCGTCTCTGTAGCTGTTGATGTGCCTCACCGAGAATATTACTGTGGGAACATTCGGAGTTTGTTATCGATCACTTATCATTTAGTAAGAATTATTGAGCTTGTATAGGGGTGTAAGGGTTCCCGCAGAGAAACTCATGGGATCCAAGACAAACTCATCTGTTAGAGGTGCACCCTGCTAAGCAATATCCAACCTGCATTGGGACAGCGTGGTGAGATATGTATCCCCACCCGATCGATGTGGAAATCATTGGGAGAGGCCTTTGTCCAGTAGTGGACATCGCAAGACATTCACATGATGGTAAGTGATGCGTTTACCCATAACAACGTGGCTCTTTAGTCAGTTAGGATGATATACACTGCACCACATTTCGTTCATCGCCTCAGACATAAGATCGTAAGTCTTGTTACCCAAGTAATTTCATTAGCTACAGCCCCTTTCGAACCGGAACACAGTAATTTTTGCACAGAACTGTTTGTCGGCTGCAATAGGAGCTGCGGTGGTACCTACCTAGACGGTCTCCGGCAAGCGATCTACTGCCAGTAAATCAAGAACAGCATTTGTGGATATGTGACATCTGTCGATTCGCAATTGGACTATATCTTGGATAAATGGCCTTAACTTTCTGCTTGTGAAAGAAAGCCCCGAGTCCCAGAAGTGGGAATATTAAGTGTAAGTAAAAACCTTTTATTTCGATATTGTAAACATATCAAAGCGAGACCGATTGATGTGGAGATCTTTGGAGGAGGCCTGTGTCCAGGAGTGGGCGTCTATCGGCTGATGATGATGATGCAACATGTCATAGATGTGCAAATAATAAACAACTTTGATATAAAGTCATAGCGGGGAAAGGTACGACAGAATGTCGACGATTGATGAGTCGTGTTGTGACAAATGGTTCAAGTTGCCCGGTTGCGAAATGGTGTCGTGTAACCATGTCGCAACTTGGAGTCGTGTGACTGCCGGAGTATGCTGACCGAGCGCACCGCCCACCACGACAAATCGCACCACGTGCTCGCGTGGTGCAGCGGGTAATTGCTTCTCTCGTTAAATACACACCTCAGTTTCAATTCCGAAGACTGTCCAGTACTATAGTTTGGTTACATATATGCAGCTTAAGTGTGTGTCAGTTTGTCGCCGATAACTTATTGGTTTCTTGCGAAGCACTGCCAGCCAGTGGAGTGAAGTTGGCGCGGAATTCAAATAGTCCATATACACGGACAATTTGAATTAGCAGTCACCTTTGCACAGATATTCTTAATCACAATTCGTAATATTTAGAACAGCAGTCAGTTCTGTTGACTGGCGGGCTTTTACTAGTTAAGTATATACTAATAGAAGAACTTCAGAGCATTTGATGGGTTTCATCTGTGGACTCGCACA
This sequence comes from Ornithoptera alexandrae, assembly GCA_029030555.1. Taxonomy (NCBI): domain Eukaryota; kingdom Metazoa; phylum Arthropoda; class Insecta; order Lepidoptera; family Papilionidae; genus Ornithoptera; species Ornithoptera alexandrae. The sequence goes on from JARDVY010000018.1 coordinate 656,529, forward strand.
GTTTTTTTGTATGCTGTAGGCAAAATATTAGAAAGTATATATACACGCGGACCTAAAAAGTGGCTCATACAACATATATTATTTTTTTAAAAAAAAAGAATGCAGGCGTTAACCACAAATCATGGAGACCAAAAAGATCAAGGTCTATTCTCTGCGGTCTACAATTATTTCTATCTTTTTGTTTATACTTGTAAACTTTGGTTCCGCGATAATTGTTTCTAAAAACATCAATAAACAATAAAAGTTATTACAGTGGCTAAGCAGTAAGCAGATGGTACGTTGACCTCACCATCACATTTCTTTGTTTGAAGCTCCGATAAAACATTGAACACTTTCTAATCTCCCGCGCCGCGTTACAAAACACTCGTTTCGCGTTAATTAATAGAAACGTTTCAAAAAAGCTGTCAATCGTATTTAAAACTGTTGCATTCAGTTTTTACGCGAGCACAGTATTCACCTGATGTTACGTGATACTTAGAAATTTAAATAATCGCTCTGATACAATAGATCTTAAGTTACTTCAGTGAGTTCACTATTTACAGCGTCATTTAAACAACACCAATGCCTGCGTACTACTGGCTGATGCAGAAACTGGCACTATATCTGTACCAACTTAAGACATCCGGTTAGGACGATAACTAAAATAATTAACCATTGTATACGATCACAAGTATCTAATCTCTATATAAAAGAGCTCTTCTCACGCATCATTGCAAAATACTTCAGCTGCTATCAACCATGTATCTACGCATGCAGTGCACTGCATCCAAGATGAAAAAAGTAATAGATGTATTTATTATCAGCTTGTCGTATTCGTCGTCTAACTACTTTGATGTGTTAAAAATAGACCAAGCTACAGCAAAGTGGTATACACCGAGTCAATCAAACCAAACCCACGGATGCTGTATCCTCTAGCAGTGGGCGACGGCAATGATGCAGTAATTTGGTGCACAATGCTGTGGGCGTTAGCTTTGTTTAGACTAGTGTGCAGATGGTCTATCACCTTGAACAATCTTAACAGCTTTTTTGTTTCAGATACATCCAATATGACCTGCACCCTTTGCATTCACCATATCGTCACGTACCATGTATCCACGTCGTACTTTGTCTAGTCTAGGCGCACGCTCATCCTTTGTCGATACGTTATCTTCACTCCAGAACATTTCACCATTGGTAATCCTAACTTCTAGTTATACGCCTCGTCAGATTGCTACTTACATACATAAAATACATACCATAAATTTTCTTTGTACTTCTTTGTAAGAATTCCCATTAACTACCTAGACTAGATACAGTCAGTGCTTGTGAATTAACGTTTGCTTAACACTACTCCATTTCTCGTACTCTTGAGACGTAATCTCACCGGCAGCCGACGCAGTGTCACGGCTTAACGGCCACACCTAATAGATACAAGAATTCGAACCTTGTACCCGATACAGCGGTTACCAGATATCATGTTATTACACATTTTCACCAGCAGTCCTTGTCACGGATTTATAATGACTTATAATGAGCGGTGTTTCCGAAATGCGCAGGAGCATGATTTATTGTAGTCAAGCAATTTTTGGTTTTGGACTAGACGAACGATTACTATGGAATGGAACGGCGTCAAATAATTAGAATTAAAACAGTAGCAAAATTGTACCGCTTTAAAAAATAACAAGATTTTCGTTAATTAAATAGTATATTTTTAACCAACGAGTATCTTTGGGCGTCACTCTATCCATAATGCTTTTTGCAATACAACATCCATTTGTTTCTGTTTAGCAATGTAATAATACTTGATAGAGAAATAATGCAACGTTTCGTTTTATTTGCAATGCGTCATAATAATATTTAACGTGTAAATAATATTTAACTTTACATATTAACAACGCAATCAAAATTAACGAAAGTTACGTATGCTCAAATGTCCACTTAATAAAAACCGTTGGTGACATTAAAAATGGCGACGCAAACAGACCGCCGTTACAGCGGCGACTTGACCCCAACGAGATATCACAACTATTTCCTCCCGATAATCGTGTAACGGTAGAACTCTAATTATGGAACTGAACTCTCCCAGAGGTCAGAATAGGAAACCATGTACACTGTGTAACGAACATCTGTCCGTTTTAATTTAGAGTGGCTACTATTGCGAACACAAGTACGGAATACTTCTAGATTCCTAGCGAACCTATAGGGAGTGTAGAACATCCATTTGAGATAATTATATTAGTCATTTTTAATACTGTTATTTAGTTTTTACTGTAGATTATAATTTATTAATGATCAAAAAAATAATTCAAGCACAAATAAACAAAAAACATGAAAATAAGATGGAAATATTATGTTCTTATCCGCATTGAAGACGGACAAACCTTATTGTTATAGTTGTTAAATGAAATATTCATAAATGTTGTATTATATATTTAATGATATAAAATTTCAATAAACGGGTTCATACACAAGTAATTTTTAATGTGGTCATAATTATATTTAAAGTTAACTGAAGTATATATAACTTGGGCGGAGGCACAGTGCCCCGCAGCAGTTCATGCAATTGTTCGAACTGCCCGTGCACTGCCGGTTCATCATTCTGTTGGTGCCGGGAGCTGGATGAGCGAAGTTTTCGTTAATGCGCCCGTAACACCTGCATTCTAATTTCTCCTTTACATCCTCTTGTAGAGTTCTAGCTTCTGGGCCACCAGGTCCATCATTCACATGAGTTCTTACCCCACTGCCACATTCAACGAAGTCCTGGCTAAAACAATATTCATTTGTGCATCTATTGATATCCTGAATTCGTGCATTGCTGCAGGTTGAACAAGGCTCATTACAGAATCTTCTCCGTTGGGTTCTAGACTCGGAAGTTGTACGAGTTATAAAATTTTCCGACTCATCTGCGTTTCTAGACGACTGTAGATTAGTCTGTCTGCTCCTATAATTCATATTTGGACATTGTTTCTCCGTTGTCCAAAGTTCCTCTTCCATTGCCTGATGCTCCATTGGTACTGACAACGTTGTGAAATGAGGATCGATCATAGAAATGTGAGATCGGCACGGACTATGTACGCAAAGTCTTCGCGCGGATCTACAATGCCCTGTCGGTGGCTCAGTCGAGGTGCAAGGCATGCCGGTTTGTGTCAGCGGCAACGACGGCACCGTCCGCCGCGGCTCGCACTGTGCACTGTGCAGTTCTTGCAAGGAGCCGTTGATTTGACAAGGAGCGAGGCCATCCCAGTAATATTGCTTAACGATAATGCATGGAGGTATGTCGCAAATATTTAATGTTTGTGCTCCTTGTGTTTTTTTCCGCTTGGGTAAGGTTTTACGATTCAATCGATTAATAAAATTACCAGGTACACGACAGCATCTCTGTTTCGGAAATGGTAAAGCATCGTAATTAATTCTGTTTCTTACACTGATCAAACATTCAGGTCTTAGTTCAGTTTGATTGCCGATGTTGCTACAACATGGAATGATAGGAAGTGAACATTCATTACAAGGTGCATAATCATCTAAACGATGACAAACGTCTACCTGCTCCGAAGACAAACCTCGTGAAGTTCTTGGAACAGACTCCGTCCTTCTTCTGTCAGTAGGTGTTAAAGTAAATTGGCCTTTAGATGCAGGATAAGAATTTTTTATAAGGTTTACTATGTTTTTAGATACTTTCTTTATGTCTGGTATATTTCCGGCTTCAAATGAAAATTGATTTAACTTATCTGTTATTCTCTTCTCTAGATTTTCAAAACTTTCTATTTGCGATTGTGGGTCGCGTCTACTACTCAGTAGAAAATCAATTAATTGTTCTCTGAGCAAGTTGTTTATTTCAATATCTTTTAGCGGTAACTCTGCTAAACAGCGTTCAATTTCAGTTTTCATATTAATTTCTAGAATAGTAGAATCAAAGGATTTGTGTTCGGGTACCGGAGGTAGCGGTACATTTTGCAGAGCGACATATAAATTTTCGCACAGCGTGTCCGTATCTATTGGAGTAGCGGGATATCTTTTCAAGTAATCGTTACAAAATTTATTGATTTCTTGTTTAATGTTCTCTTTGTACTCGGTCATATTACCATTCGTACTCTTATTGAAATTAAGGAATGCTTCAACTAAATTTACTTTCATATTTTCGAATGAAGTTCTTTGTTTTAAAGACAAGTACGGAGTTGACGACAAAGTCTTGTCTATTGTATCGAGTAAGCGTTTTTTATAATTCTTCTCCGCTGAATCCCTCCGTTCAATCTTAGAAACTTCTTTTGTAATATTAACTAAATCGTCTTTTAAAGGGGCGGAAAGTCTTCTTATATAATCATTGATCGATAATGTATCCAACAAGTGTTCTATTTCATCTTTTACTATGTTCTCATATAAAGTATCGTTCTTTAAAATGTCGGGATTTAAATTTAATTTATTTATTACAGTGACTAATCCTCTTACAAGATTTTCTTTGAGCAATTGGATTTTTTTAATATTTTCTGGTTTGTTTCCAGTATCAATTGAAAGTCGCTCGCACCTGAAAGCTACTTCTTTTTGTAGCGATTGTCTCGTGTTATCATCAAGTTTGTTTTTATTGTTTACTTTTTCTGATAAACTATCTACTAATATTAGTAATTTATCTTCATTGCGAAAATCGTCTTTTAAAGGCAAATATTTTAGTTCGTTGATGATTTTTTGTTTCATATGTTTTTCTGTATCAGGTGTAACGTCATTTAAAAACTCCGATAATATAGATTGAATATTAGAAATTAATTCTGTAAGGTCATGAGAATTAATTTCACGTTTTAAAGGTAAATTCTGAATCCATAAAGAAATTGTGGTTTCCAATTCATCATTCTCTTCCAATTTTGTTTGTAGTAAATGTAAATCTTTTAAATGATTTAAAAGCTCTGTAGCTATTTTATGATGATATTCTTCATTATATTTTATATTTGGATTTAGTGGCAACTGTTTTATTCGAGTTTCTATAGAGTTCAGTAAAATTTTTTGAACATCGTTTTGATTCGGTGTTAAGTTATCAAGTATGTGACACAAATCGATTGCAAGATCTGACATTACATTTTCTGTAACTAATTTCTCTTCTGTATTACATCTCTTATAGATTTCAGTATTTTTAAACCATCCTTTAATGCCATCTTTTAGACTTTCATTATGTTGTGGCATGACATACCCAGGTAACGTACTGGGTAAAGCTTTTGATTTAATAACTTTTGTAAAATCGTCTGCTATTCTACGTATTTCTGATTCGTTAGGTTCTTTCAAGATTTTAGGTAACCACTGCTGCACTTCGTTTCTAATAATTAAATCCGGATTTAAACCTTTCTCTATTCCTTCTTTTATTCGTTTTGCAATTTCTTTGGCCATCATTCTTTGGTGATTTGGGTCGCTAGAAATAAAGCGATGCGATGGTATTTTTTTAGTCCATTTTAAAACTTCCTGTGTAATAATATTAACTGATGAACTAATAATGTTCGGTATTGCCTCTCGAGCCTTTAAGTGATTTAAAAGTTCAACTGCGATATTGTGATGATATTTACTATCAAATTTTGATTTTGGATCCATTGGAAATTGTTTTAAATGCTTTTCTATTGTTTTTAGCATTAATTCTTCGTCGATCATATTATCACCAGATTTAACATTGTTGACCATGAGGTTTAAATCGTTTGCGAGGTTTGACACTAAATTTTCTTGAAAAAGTTTTTCTTCGGTATTTCTTCTTTGGTAAATTGGATTATTTTTCAACCAATCCATTACACCTGTTCTCAAGGTGATAATTAATTCATCAGTCTCATTTCTAGATGGTAAAATATTTTGTTGCAAAATTTTTTTCAAATCATTTGTCATCCGGCTTATTTCTATTTTATTAGGTTCTTTAATGAATTTTGGTAACCACTGTAACACTGTTTGCTCAAGAACTAAATCTGGATTCGAGCTCTGATTGCTCGTACTGCGTATTCTTTTTGCAATTTCTTTAGCAATTATCTTATGATAATTCTTGTCTCGGGAAATAACACGCTCCGATGGTATTTTTTCAATGCATCTTAGTACTTCCTGAGAGATGGAATTTAATGAAATATTTTCATATATTTGGACAAGCGACGCTTGTTCTAATTTGTTTAAACTATCCTCACATTCAATAGAGGATAATGTGGGACTGTGAAAATAGTTATCATCTCCTATTTTTTGTAAAGTGGATGATTTAGGCGGTGTATTTAATAGACGTTTCGTTAAGTTTGTAGCAAACTTTTTGCAACGCGTGTTAATTGGTAAACCTTTACTTTTCATAAAATTAAAAATGGCTTTGTTAATCAAATCTTCTTTTTCTTTATTGGGACGTTTAGCGTTAGATACTATACTATCAATTCTTTCTGCTAAATATTTCGTTGATGAAATTACTTGTTGTTTGTATTTTGAGTCAATGCCAGTGATATCAGTTATGAAGTTCATAATTTCTTTCTCAGTATTTTTGACGATATTTCGTTTCAACGCTGGTTTGGACAAATTGTCTTGCAATACGGGTAAAGTTTTATTTCTGAAACTTAATGTCATGTCATTTACGTCGCGTAATATTGTATTGCATAGATCTTCTGTTTTACTTTTAGATAAATTTATTTCTTGCAGTAAACTGTATGCTTTTTCTTTAAATTTATCTTCTTTATCACCTCTCATTATTTGATCTGTTATTATATTAGTTAAGTTGTTTTCGATATTACTAAAGTTTTTTAAATCCAATGCGTATTCCCGAAATAAATCAGTAATGTGTTCGTTAACAAATTTTTTAATTTGTTCTTTTTTTTGTATTGAAATTTCTGTTGATGACGTTGTTGCATTTGAGCCTAGATCAATGTTCATTTCATCTGTTAATTTATCAGTTAAATTGACATCATCAAATTTTTGCCCTTTATCTAATTTTTTTAAAATTACGTCCATGATTTCCTCTTTCATAACTTTTTTTGTATTATGACCAATATCTAAAGGTAGCTCCCATAGAACTTGAGAAACTTTCTGTGCCAAATTTTCCCGTACATTTTCATTTTCAATATTATCTTGATTTTGAAGTTCATCTGATTTTCGATTTACTGATGTGGATAAAACTTTTAATTTTATAATAAGCGCTTCCATCAAAAGACTTTCAGTTTTTGCGTCCAAATTATTTTTTTTTGTTATTTCTATGATTCTTTTTATATCGTCTTTAATTTTTGCATCATAAAGCATACTTTTATCAAAATCTGTGTCATTTCCTGATGTTTCTGGAACGCACTGGTTATTATTTGCTTCTTGTACCTTTGTTATGTCATTGAAATTATTATTTTCATATGGTAACCTTAACCGGTTTAAAAGATTTTCTATGAGGTTATTTCTAAAAGCATCACGGTCATATAAATCTGCAGGTTGCCACATCGGTAATATATCAAGACATTTTCTAATTTCCATTTTCTGTTTATCTTCAATCCCTTTGCATTTTACTAAAGAGAGTACCAACTTCTTTATAATAGCCTGTCTTTTCTCTTTATCATCGCTAGAACAATTAGCGTTTACCGGGACTTCTTCAAGCCATTCATTTACTTCTTTAAGAGTATCACCGTAAACGTCCTGCTCCTCTCTGCAGAACTGACAGCAGGACATCGTGTTTAGAGCGTTGTGACTCGTGAATTGATCACAGAATTTCAGACACCGGCCAAACTTACGTTCGGTAGTCGTTTGTGAGTCTTCTTTTGTTTTCGTTAACATTTTCACATGACACTCGCAGGGTAACTTATTACACAAACAACAAACTATTTTCTGGTTTTTTGTAGCTTCCTAAACAGACACATTACACACTATTATTAGTAAATTGATTTTATATGAATAATAAAAAATTTGATTATAGTAGATTTGTTACAAAAGTTTTAAAATAGAGTGAAGGTAGTTTAGATTTACAAAAAGACAACGGTTTAAGAAAACAGTACGAAATTGGTAAAGAGCCTATGTGTGGACGATAGTACTAATAATTCCAGTAATTTATTTGTTATCATCTCCAAGTTTTTAGAATATATCGAATGTTAAAAATGATATTATAAATACTTGCTCTATAAATAATTACTCGACTAACCGATTCTCTTGAAGTCGATGGCAATTGATCTGGAAATACAATTCAGAAGGTTTTTATCTTTGTTTTTTTACACATTTTTAATAAGTTTTTTAAAAATGTTTTTTTTTTCATCTTGAAGGTCAGCGCTTGACCACGATTCCACCTGATGTTAAGTGGTGATGTGATCTGTGGTAGTAAGCGCACTAACCAGTAGCAGCCTATTCACCCTTTTCTTAAAGACACTATTGTAATATTTGGATGGAAACGTTGACGCCGGCAAGTTGTTCCACTCCTTTACTGTTACCATGAAGAACAAGGAGCTGAACCTCTTTGTTCGCAGATTGGGGATTTCCACAACATAACGATGGAGTCTCGCCGTGCGTCTGGTTGTCCGGTGGTGAAAAGCGAATGGCGGTATATAATAGTTTAATTTAAAATTAACATAAATCTATTTCATTAGACTTATGAGGGGAGGTCAGGATTAGGTGACGACACGTTTTCAAAACGACTATGTATTAAAATATCACTCGTACGCTTTTACTCATCTGTTAAAGATGATACTTCTTGGAAGAAATATAATGCGAAAAATAAAAAGATTTTATCCTATTCTAACACATCCCTTCTCCGAATTAATTTCATTACTAACAGTTACTTAACTTGTATCTTTAAATTACTTACTTTCCGGACTGATGCAAAATGTTCCACATCCCTGAAAAGTGAAACGTGCAAAATTTATTAATCTAGACTTTTTAAGTTATTTCTTATATGTGAAATCGCAATACTATATAAAGTTACGAGCTCTAAGTCGAAGTTTTCACTATGCTAATGTTACTGGTAAGGAAAAAAGAAAACAAGTGAAAATAGTACTATTATCGTGCTATAGAGGGCGTTAATATTAATTTCACGTATTTATATTTCTTGATGATTCTAGACAATACTTTCAATTTCTTTATTTGATCATGTGGCGTAAAGTCGATGGATTTAGTTACAATCCACTAAGTGTTCCCACAACTGGGTCTTAAACGTTCCTCATATGGAAAGAGTCAAAGCCATTATCCACCACTCTGGTCAAATTGGAGTTACTTAACCTAACACAGCGAGTAAAATTAGCAAAAATTCAGCAAACTGTACTTATAGATTTGCTAAGATCTAAAAATATGGTAATAGAGTTACTTAAGTCTTACTATATTTTTGTTGAGGTTATGATATTCTTTCTGGTGAATGGCATATCTGCGTTGTATTTCTGGACAAACCTGTAGAATAAGTTGTGTAACGAACAAGATTATGTTTCTAACGAATTTTTAATTTTTTTTTATCCATGGTACAGATATCTATCATGATTTACTCTTACGGTTGAAAACAAGATAATGTCTTGGCTTAGACAATAGCAACGGGAATAATCTAGTCTAAGTTGATACTAACGCAGAATGTATACTTGTTATAAAGCAGTAGTGTGCAAGCATTGGCTAAGTTTTCCGTACTGAAGGGCGCAGTCGCAGCAGAGGTCGAGTTATTGAGATGACGAAGCCTTATAAGAACTTATATCTCAAACCGATTATGAATGTGGTGCTGTGTAAATACTAATACTAACTTTAACACCATAGTCTCTATAGGCGATATACTTATCACCAGGTCAACGTCCCGCTCACCTTCTTTTGCTGCTTATAAAAACTACAAGACACTTCCGACTGCTCATCGTAAAATATTACCGCATCGTCTTCGTTCCAAACGTGCCTGATGGCGTCCCGGATACATTTCCTCACATCATTTATGTATCTAACTTCAGCGCCTCGGCCCATGCGCTGTACTCGTGGTGATATGTCCCTGAAACGACAACACCTCAAATAATTAACCACCCATAAAGTATTGAATATCCCTGTGTAACACCGGACATTTATCCGGTGCTAAGTGATTCTGGTCACAATATTGAAGCTGCAAGAAGGATTTTTACACAGCAACAAATTGTACTCTTTGCTTTATATCTCAGATGAATTAATGATGTCTTGTTACTCCGATAACTTCATTACAGCACTTCTAAATTATTATATGCTGTAATGATGTACGAGTATGTGTTGAAATTATGGGCTGGTAGACACTGCAAGTTTCTTCAAATAATGTAAGGTCCACGTTTATATAGTTACCTCATGCCAGCAGTAGTGAGGGTTGACGTCAGGCATGTCCTCACCGGACTTGACGGCTCCGTTTTCGAATCGACTTTAACGAAGCCATGGTTACCCCTAGTGATTGCAGCCACTCTCTTTATCCGAGGGTACGTCGGAGCGTTCTTGTTGATCGAGTGGTCAATTAAGCTCTTGTTTTTCTTGCTGTGCTTCAATGTATGCATTTTTTTGTTTTTATTGACTGTAAGAAAATAATCACGTTATTGTTTTGATACAACCCTCACCACATTTAATACATAAAGTAGCTAAAAGTGGACATGTATTTGATAGAAACGATGCTCATATATTATATATATTGTTCTTTTATCCTGAGACGGGGAATGTTAATTCTTGAAGTCAGAAACTTTTTCTAATTACACTGCACTTCAAACAGAAACAGTGTTATGTTTCAAATACAGCTGATAGATGCAGAACTAGGCGTCGTAGAGTATGTGTAAAACCTAGAGGTCTACAGTGACAGACATCAGGTTGTGAATGAATATAATGTTAATGATGGACATAACTGATAATTGAATTTCTTTGGTACTAGTAACCTCGTTTAGACAAAGTGGTGGACAGTATCTTCTCAATGAGGTCGGAAGAACGCGTGCAGTCCAGCTCAAGCGGAGGGTACTTGCGCAGGGACTCCGCGAATGAGTCCGCCACCCGAGTTGCTCTTATCGAGCGGCTGGTGACCACCACTGGAAAAGAAGAAATCATTATTATGGTATCCTTAATACCATCATTTAAATATTAACATCGTGGTAACAAACGGCGCATGGTTGTGTTTTGTGGAGAACTTTAGAAGAGACCTGTGTAAAGCACGTGGACGATCATCGGTTGAGAAGATTATTTAGTAACATGAAAGGCCGTCTCTCTTTGAAGGTCCTCGTTGGAGTTGTCCACTAGTTAACATTTCTTATCTAATGTCTAATTGTGAATTAAATTATATTAATTAAAAAAGTATAAAGCCTTTTATAAAAAGAAGAAGCTCGAAGAAGATAAGTAAGTTAGATGTGATCCTCAGAAAGCTGAAATGTTTATTTTTTACTTATTGAACAGAACTAGTATGCCAAGCTATGATGTCACTGATAAATGCCACACTCCACTTTTTATGTGGTTTTAAAATATTACGTTATTTCATTGCCGCCGTGGCGCAGCATATAACTGCTCGTTTTATTATATGGAGTTCCCTGGTACTCCACTCTATCTACCAGCCTCGTGTTGTAAATAGTGTAGCTAGCTGCAGCTGTGAACATACCAAAGCCAAAGCAATCACTTTTCATCACCTTCAGCCATATTACAGCTTGTAAATTTTAAATTAACAATTAATCAATAGTCGATAAAAAAAATTAATACATACGTAGACACTTAAATGATTGTTTAAACTTACGTGGCGCAGATGGAGTGGTTTCTGATGACGATAACCTTGTGGCTGCTTCCGGGTGTGAAGACTTGCAGTGTGTTATCTATAAAAAGAGGTTATTGTCGAGATATGAACGTGACAAAGTGTGTTGTAAAGCATATTAAGTAATTGACCTTATTCAAAGCTTTACTTCAAAATATAATATAAATCTTAGTCAGTGGCAAAAAGGAGTTAGGAGCTGCTGTGAATCATAGCCCATTGCGAGGGTATGCCGCTGGTGTAATGTCTTACCTGATAATTACTAACGTATCTGTTAACGCTGTTCACGGCCATTTCGGTGTCCGGCGACCTCTCTTTTTCAGTCTGAACTTTTGAAGAGATCTGTCCGTGATAAAACGCTGGAGACAGTAAGACAACGTTTGTTTGCATATTAATTTATTAGTTTTTAAAAAAAGAAATGGGTCCCCTATTTGTTTTATGCTACTGATATTATTTGGCTCCGCCATAATTATTAACGAGTTGACGCTGCTGGTACCAGGACTTGTTAACGATAAAAATACTACTAGCGACTACATTAGCGAAAATAAATAATTATCCGGCAGATTATTCAAGTGTCGTCTAGTAAAAAGGACTCTTGGAGTAAGAAAGTAATAGGTTTACAAAAATAAGACCAAAAATTTTCTGCAAAAATCACACGTAGGTGAAATGTCTATTGGTTCACTTACTGGGTGATGTGGATGGCTGAAAAACCAATCTGCCTCCATCTTTTCGGCTCTGGTTTATTGTGTAGTTTATTTCAGGCTTGTGCTGCCCGTTCACCTCAGCAGGGACGTTGATGGGAGTACCTTCCATTTTCTACGCGATTCAGTTTTGCAGGAGTGCAATATTCTAAAGAGAACGACGATTTTATCAATATCCATGGTTAATTAATAACAAGGCGAAGAGACGTACATGATGTTCACCTGGTGAAATGTGGCATAAGAATGCGAGGCTCGTGGATAATGTTTTGTGTAGAGCCTACAATACAAGTATGTACTTTGATGAGAGACATATCACTGGTCCAATCAACCTCAAAGTAATGAAATTAACTAAGCACAATTGATATTTCAAATGATCTTATACTTGTCTTCTAGTAACGAATAGTAATCTAAGTTGGCTGAAATCATACTAACAGACATTTTAAGCAATCGCAGGATTGAATGGGCTATGTTGGGCCGGAAACAGCCGCGCCAGTCCTCAACGGGATAAACTGACCTAAGATCAGTTTCAATGAATCAAATAAACATTTGGCATTTTCTTATGATAGATCTCTCTTAACATTCGTCAGGTATTCCTTCTGATGAATAGTATTCTGTAAACTTTACCGTGCTCTCCGTAACAACTCCGTAGCAAGAAATAATAAGAACGTTTACTTGTCCATAAGCAAGGGGTGAAGAATGAGGATGTTTTAACAGCACAGTTTTTTTAATCAAAATTCTACATAACACATAACCAACCAAATTTGGCAGCAAAAATAGGTTCTTTAGTAGTACTATATAGTCTCTTGCAGCAGAGAAACATGCGCTCACAACGTGGACATGCATACTCAGCCAGTAGATAAAGGCCAATGTAATTTAGTATTATGAATCTTTGACCATAAAGTTTTTTATTTAATCTTTGTGTTCATCATTTACTTACATAATTAACACCATAAGATTTACAGGGAGTGTAACAACATTGATGTTTCAATTAATTTTGAATTTCGCGAGATATCAACAGCGATCGAGTAAAAAACATATTTCAAATGACGCTTTGACAGTTTCCAGACAGAATTTATTACTTCTTTTTACTGAAGATGACGTTAATGTTATAGATGCAGCGAAGGAGGCTGTACAGTAGCTTTCTTTACTTCATTAGTGTTAATTATTAAAGACTTCACTGGTATTAACTGGTGGTGGATCTTTATTACCGGAGACCATCTGGGCAGGACACCACAGCCTCCAGCCCTGCCGCCAAACAGTAGTGAGAAAACATTATTGTGTTACGGTTTGAAGGACGTTGTAGCTAGTGAAATTACTGAGTTAAGGAGCCTTAATAGCTTATGTCTCAAGGTGGCGAGTAGAATCTTGCTTTCAAAAACATCATGACGGGTCGGTTTGGTGACGATTGTTTACTAAAAGAAACCTATAAAGAACAAATGCAATAAAATTACATTTATGTTCAGTTTTTATATCTCGATTTATTTAATTGAACATTGCTACTGAAATATTTAAAGTATATACAATAATTTTATACAAAACATGCGTGTGTTTGTACGTATCACAAAGTATTTGGAACTTCATCAATTTGCTCCAGCAAGGGCTAAATCGGATTCCCATGAGAGTATTGTTATGCAGCGGGCATGGAACCGGCACCGGGTGCGTGTTTTGTTATGATCATCCGAATTGGTATTATCTAAAGACATCAAGGAATCCATTATTGTAGCTGATTTTATATTAACGAACTGACTTTTTTCGTAATGAAAAAAATTTATACTAGCGTCACGGGATCCGATGACACTCTCAATAAGTCCTCTTTTGTGGTTGGCATTCACCTTACTCTTATTCAATCCTCCAAGCGTTGATTGCTTGTCCACAGACTTATGTTTAGATGGTAAATGAAAAATATTTCTCAGGTTGAACTTGAATGTCTTTGAGAAACCGGAAGACGAGCTATATTTCAACGTTTGTTTGAAGTTTTTTTTTGTATTCAAAATCATTTTCATCAACTCGTTTGCGAGACTGTTTAAGTAGTCACGATCTTTGTTCAGGTCCATTGTTACATATGTCAAATTTAATGCATCTAGTACTTCCACTATTACAGTCTTTACCAAACATTTGCTTTTATAAATTTTTTTATCTATTAGAAACGGTCGCAGACGATTTAGCAACACCATTGTAATGTATTTTGTATTGACCGATGTTCCGTCTTTGGCGATCAGTCGCTTGGACTCCAGCCATGATATTATTTCATTTTGGAAATAATTGATCAGAGGTATTTCATCGACGTCACTCAGAACTTCGCTTGTTCCAAAAATACTACTATTAAACTTTTCACATCGGAAACTGTTGTTTGAAAACTGGTATATGTATTTGATATTTAAATCCATTATCATTGAAATAAGGTTTTCTGTTAACATTTGCTTCAGTTTATCACATTTCGTGCTGTGATACGTCAACGGCAAAGAGTTCAAGCATTTCTTGATAACACGCCTGAGCTTCGCGTCGTATCCATCGTTGAAGGCTTCAATCGATAGTGTGTTAATTTTTTCTATCAAATTGTTAATTGTCTTCTCGGTTACAATTTTCGCAGTTGTATCAAATTCAGATTCTATTGGGATGTCGCGGAGCCACTGCAGCACCACGTACAGTAGCCGGTCTTTGTAAACATTTTTAAACGAAATGGCCGTGTTACAAGATTGGGTGCGTTTCAAAGCGATCAGTCCATTGATTTGACCGCTCTTCATGATTTCGTTTTTAATGCTGTCTATGTGCTCTCTGTTGTCTTGTGTGAGATCCTCGTAATAAGTTTCCGTATCACTGTTCACGTCCTTCGAATGCGCCTGAACAGAATGGTCGCGGGATAGCATTTTGTTCTGAAATAAAAAATAACAAATGTCCTGTAAGTGGTGGCAGGTCTCTGTTGCCGGAGACCGTCTAAGTTGAAACCGCCGCAGAGACTATTGCAGCCGATAAACAAGCTGCAAGTAGTGAAATTACTGAGGTAACGAGACTTAATATCTTGTATCATCCTTACTAGCGCCATGTTGTTATAGGCGGGCATATCATTTACCATCAGGTAAACGTCCCGCTCGATTAGTCGTTTCATAGTATAAAAAAGACTAAAAAAAGGGGTTTAGTCAATATTATGTAATAAAAAATTACTTCAATACTGATCATTTTGTGTAATTCGTCCTTAATCTGTCGTTTAAGTCTAAATATAAATCAGTAGGAATATAACAAACTATAACAATTTGATTTTACTAAAATTTTACAAAATACTTCTACCTTAATGTTATCCACAATAAGCTATGATCGCTTACCATGACAACCAACCATGGTAGTAATCATTTACTATCTTCTCATTTTATATCTTATTTACCTTGTGCAAGTTTGTTGGGTGGAAATTGTGTCGGTGCTCTTCTAAACGCCGTTTGATGAACTGGCATTTATTTTCGTTGCATACCTGATGATAAACATGATAATGACATTACGTTGTTTTTTAATGTTATCTATTTTGGCGCGAATCAATAACTATGCTTTTTGAATGGAACACGGATGTGTGGATAATATATCTCTGACTTTGGAGATAGATATAGCAGAGTAATGTCCCGGAGCATTAGAACAGTTTCATTTGATCGAACGCTTGGATTGCTGATCTAATGAAGGTAATGAAGGTAGGTTTCTATAAAGAATTCCAAATTTCGTTTTGTGCCATGGTGACCTAACCAGTCACCGATAATGAAATGCAAGTGATCTCGTTCTAGGTTTACTTGCCAGATCTTATTCTTACTTACTTTGAAAGGTGGAACCTTGTCTTTAAGTTTTCGCAGGTAGTCAAAATACATAACGTTTATATCCATTAGAAGATGTTCCCTAGAACGCGTAGAGCTGAAAATGTTCCCATTACAGTTCTCCAGGCTTAGACTCTTCACTGTAAATTGTTTCATGTCTTGTAGTAACATAATTAAGGAGAAGTTAGATAATGAAAGGTTCTTTGGGGCGTTTCCTGCAGAAAGAGAAATTATTTAAATTTTTCATCGCAGTGGAAATGATCTGAACCTCATCATTCCAGAATATTGTAACTTATCGCTGCTGTAGTCAAACTTGTTAAAACGAAAAAAATAAAATAAGAAATCGGAATATTGATGGAAGTCGAGAAACTTTATGCCAAAGTTGTTGTACAAAAAGACTTTAGGTTCTAGAATTAATACTTTGGTTATGGATGCTTGCAATACTAATTTAAGAAAAAGTTTACTTCTAAAATTACCGAAATGCTGTTGCAATTTTATATAGATATTCTCCCATATGATACCCCAACAAACGACAGCCCCTAGTGCCCGACGGTACTGGAGGTCATGTGAAGCCGATGGATGCAGGTAGCGCAGGATCGATCGGTGTGGAGATCTTTGGGGGAGTCCTATGTTCAGCAGTCGATGTCTATCGGCTGATGATGATAATAAATATCTAAATTAATTGTATTTATGATTTTGTCTAGTCTATCAGAACTTTTTGATGGTTATAAATATGGACCATTGTGATCCCATGAGATCACTCATTTAATTTTCAACGACTCGAGTTTAGGTGCATTTGATTTAATTTTTCTCTTAAATTTATTCAATAATAAATTTTAGAAACATTTAATCATAGGCATAAGCTTAATTTATATTGGTTTATGCAATGTATGTATGCTTTTTAATTGAAACAAACAATTTCGATGAGATGTAAGACCAGCCAAGAGATAAATCAAATCTTGGTATTATGTCCAGTTCTTTCAGTCCATTGTTCTCCAACTCCATTATTCCTGTTCTTTAGAGATTCTGTCACATTTCGGAGCATTTTTAATTGATCAGTTACATCTTGAAAACACTACAAATTTACTTTAGACGGTACATTGTCAAATTGAAATAAGCTTGTATTCTTTTTAAATTTACCACTTCGTGTAACATTGGATGTAGCGAAAAGGAAAATTACAGACGCTGCTATTTTTGAACGTAACATGGCTTTGTCCACGACAAATCTTAAATTTTGTATTGTGTATTAAAAAGGATTATTCTCAAGAAGGTACTTATGAAAAATTATCTTTCGACAGGTTTTTGAATTTATCGCATAAAATTGTTAAGTTTAAGTTTTTTTTTAAACATTTGTGTATTTTAACAATTGTGCAATGACTATAATGTCAACTTAATATCAAAACGCTAGCTCTTCTTAAATAATGCGGTGCTTTTGCCATGTTTAGCGCAGTAGCCTTTTTATCAAGCTCTGCAGACTGGTCTCTAAAGAATCATATATTGGTATGTTTATCATAAAATGCGCTTTTTACAGCGACATTAGGAGTAAAAAGTGTTTGTCGATGAATAATTACCCCTTGTACATAATCGTTTATTAACGGCAACCATATTGCTATCATCACTATCGCCAGTCGTAAAACACGCAAGAGTCCATTATTGATAAGGTTTTCTGAAAAAGTTTTATGCAGCAGACAGGCCAGTTGCTCTTCGTGAAAGAAATACCTGACAGAAGCAAAAAAATAATCGATATGCTTATGATAGTTGTCATGAGACATATAATGATTCAAAATTTTTGTACGTAAGTTATTGTTAATATAAATGTATACAAAGGTGGTTAATGTATAACTCCAGTTGTTTTAGAAGAATTTGAAATGTAAGTAAACATTTATTTTTTATTTATTACCCCACTGACACCTTCGTGGGTAGGGACGATTTGTATATACAATAGAATGGTTCGTATAGTTCTACTGAGTTCATTTAACTTATCACCATTAGATTGGTTATTTCTCTAGTTATAGTCTTCTTCATACGGAGAATGGCAAACAGGCATACAGTCATATTTGTACAATACAGCTTGAAATCTTCGAGGAAGACATATTTTATGACTACGTACCCACTTGACAATACCTGGGTCGTAATTTTTAAATGAGTTGATCCCTGTTTGCAGGTTAGTGAATCAGCCTTGCGAGTACCAAAATCACCACGAGTTGGGCTCCTGTTATCCGTTACTGCGGCTTATGAAAATGAATGTAAATATATAAAAATAATTATATATCTTTTCTACTTACCTATAAAACAAGATAAATTGGTTCCATGAAACCTGTACATAACAATATTTGCAGAAAATAGTATAGTATAAGTGATAAGAATTAGTAATATCCGCAGTTTATCCCATCAAGTTCAAATTGACCATGGATAGCAAGGGCATGATGGCGGTCGTCCGCGGGACGCCCGAAGCTGGCCTGATGGTCACCCTCGTGGACGGCGGGAGACAGTACACCCTCATGCCGCAAGCTGGTTTGTTGCTCAAATTCACTTTTCGTTGAACGATGTCATATGTAAAAAATATTCATATTCCTTTCCATCTTAAGCTATGGTGGAAGAGGCTTTATAGACCTCAGCTCACTTTTCTTTATATACCTCATTATATATACCATGGTGCGTACCTCATTATCATCAGCAGCCGATAGGCGTCCACTGCTGGACATAGGCCCTCCCCTAAATATCTCCACATAGATCGGTCTCGCGTTGCTCGCATCCAGTCGGTTCTCGCGATTCTCACACGATCGTCGGTCCACCTTGTGGGAGGCCTCCCAAAAGGTGGACCGTACTAGGTAAACTAAAGTATCATATGCGTACCTAAATAATACAAATTAAATCTATTAAAAATACAGTTTCCTCGTAAAAACGTCGTAAAATAATATCATTGACAGTAACAACAAATATTTTAAAGATCGAAATTAAAATAGTGCTGACAATGAGTTGCAGACTGTTAGCTCTATTATAATGATGTGCGGAGATGTCTTACCGGTAAATATTTATTTCTTTGAACTTTTTTATAAAAAATGAAAACAAAAAATTTATTAAAAATAAATAAATGAAATGGCGGACATTATATCACAAATCATTCTCTTCGAAACCATAAAAAAATAGCGCAGCTTGAGTTATTATGCCATAGACTGAATATATATTTAACTAGCTGTTCCCTGCCTGCTTTGCTGACCGTAATTAAATTACAGCACAAACGGCATTCTATAGCAATCGTTACTATAGCAACAGTAGAAATAATACGCAATGGAAATGTTTATAAAAGTTAATTAGAAATAATGTGATGAAGAGTGTATGAGATTTGAAAAATAAATAGCTTTTAAGCATTCCCCTGCGTATTTTGGGTCAGGGCCTTTTCTTACAAAATCACTTATCATCTAATAGTTTACATTTCTTGGTTTTTCCCTACATTCTCATCTTTCATTCTCTCTTATCTTGCTTTCTATACTTATCTTTCGCACTTTTGTTTTTCTATCATTCTCCATCCTAATTCCTTCTGCCATACCTCCCGCTCATGAAGTCCGCCGCCGTTGCTTCCTGGAACAAGCATCCCTTTATCATATTTTCTTCCTTCTTTTCTTGTTCTCTTCTTCTGCTTCCTCATTATTGTTATTTTTATTTATTTTTACAGCTTTACTTTTGTTTATTTTTCACAACTTTCTTTGTCCATCTTTAATTTACCTTCTTCCTAGTTTTATCCTTACTTATTTACTTAACTATTTCTTTTAAGGATATCGGCTACTATAGTTTTGCAGAAGTTCAGGAATTTTTGGCGACTTTCGTCTTCACTCATCAGGGAGGCAATGGCTTCCTCGGTGAGCTGCCTGTTCAGCTGCACCTCCAAATCCATCCGTCTCCTTCCATACAAGGGACAGGAGGTGAGGATGTGCACCACGGTCTGGTCCACAGCTGGGTCACAAAGGCACGCGGGACTTTCCTTGAGCTTAAACCTGTGAAGGTACTCGGAGAATCCCCCGTGCCCAGTGAACATCTGGACCAAGACCGTGTCGAGATCCAGTCGGCGAAGGGTCCGGTAGGCTGACGCGACGTCTGGGAAAAAGATCCTCGTTGTCGAAGCCGTCGTACCTTGCACATACCTCCTGTTCCATTCGTCAATCGTCTTAAGCCTAAGCTGACGCTTGACGAAGGAAACGGGGCAATCCTCGTACTCCGGTCTTCTTTTACTCTTCAGGGCCGCTTCCTTGGCCAGTTGGTCCGCCCTTTCATTTCCCTCCATCCCCACGTGCGCCTTCACCCAATATAATCTTACATTCATCCCTTTTGCCCGCGCTTTCGTAATATTGGCCAAACAGATTAAAGGCCTGTATAAAAGCCAAAGGTAGCCATTTCGAATAGAATATTTTTTTTATTTTTTGGTGAGACTAATAAATGTGTAGGTGGTATAGATTTTAATAATATTACATTACTGCATTAACGAAAACAATGCATTTTCATTTGTAACAGAACTTATGGCCGGATTAGGTATATAATTTTCTGAATCGAAAACGTTAAGTTATAACATGACGATATGTGGTATGAAGAAGTAAACGTCGTGTCGCCGCACCAGCAGCGCAGCGCCAACACGTTGTCGCGGCACTCGCAGTACTCGAGGAGCGACGTACGCGCAGCGACCGCGGCGGCGCCGGCGCCGGCGGCGCGGTGCGACAACGGGGCGCAGGTTGTCGACGATCGCTACACCAGCAACTACAAGGTGCCACTTCATCTTATATATCATACATTTGCAATTGGATTTCCTGTATCCGTGCGGATGGTAAATCTCATTAGAAATTACACGAGTATGTACAATACAACACTTTTGCTGGCAAGCAGTAGTATAAAAATAGTAGTTGCGCACCGCGTGCAGCTCAGGTTTACTTGGGCTACGTAAGATGTTGGGCGGAACCCCTTACACCCTCTGCTACCATCTCTCTGCAACGTGGTGTGTGGTGTGGGTCTGTTTGTCGGCTGCAATAAGCACTCCGGTATTGCCCACCTAGACAGTCTCCGGCAACAGAGATTTATCTGCGTAACACCCTAACTAGCGCCGGGATATTATGAGCGGGTACTTACCATCAGGGGAACGTACCACTCGTCTCGTAGTTTAACTGAATAAAAAAAAAGCTCTTTACATTGAAATTGATGAAATCTCTTTTAAGAGAAAGAATAAATAACTATATGATGATCTTTATGTAGATAGCTCACACTGCAGTAAGAGTGTAATCAGTCCACATGTTCCTATAACTTAACGAATATTAAATTAAAAATTTCATATAATACATATATACATAATATATAATACATCATATATTACCTATATATATAATACATATAATGTTTTCAATTACATCAACAGATTGAGTATTGCCACACGAAGCCAACATCGCCTCCGGTAGAACTGACGGAGTTCCCACCGCAGCGAGCTCATCCTCAGCCAGGTCATTGCTTCCGTACCCACTAATCACAACTACCCTAAGGATTTAAGGTTCATAACGTGACAGTATTGTTTCATTTATGGATCTGAAGTAACAATGGAGAACAAAAAGCCCACCGTTGTACAGTCTAGAGTAATGCATGCTTATTACAGAACTTTTTAGAAGAAGAATTTGAGATTCCAGATGTTAAAAATTATAACCAGAAATCTAAGTATCAGAGGAATGTAATGAAGAGCTCATTTCGCTAAGCAGCAGTGGGTGGCGGTGTATTGCGATTCGGAATCATCAGTGACAAGCAGTTAAGCTAGCTAGCCTGTCTTTCATTCCCTTAAAACATATTTACAGGTCAAGAAAATTTCCAAGTTGGCGGATATCCGCTGAAGTGCTTCGCTACGCGGACAATCTCAAAGTGTCAAGAAAGAGGTATAATTTATCTTCATCTTTGTATTCAGGGCAAAACTAATTTGAATGTTGATGAAAATGAAAATTAGTCACCGTTGTTTGATACAATTACAATATAAATAATGAACAGCAGCCTAGGATTTAACTGTGTTAATATTTTAATAATGTTTTTTTTTAAATACCTGTACTCTCAAGGAGTATTTTTCTCACTCTTTCTCTTTACTGTAATTCTTATTATCTATTTAGTCCTGCTATTTTAAAGGATCTTTATTGTCTGATCTTAAATCCGATGAAATGATTATTTTTATTTGGTCTTTTAATTTCACAAGAAATCACAAGAAGAATCAAAGTTTTTCATATATTTTTTTTAAATTACAGCCAAAAAACATCGGAAGGTTATTTTTGCGCCACCCTGTAGAATATTTTGTCTTTTAATTATTTTATATCTATCCACTGAATACTATAGATGACAAATTTGATAGATAAACGGTGAAGGTGGAGACACGTGTACTCGCACACATGAACACAGAAATCTTAGGTAGACATAAACATTGACACACACACACGCGCGGGAGCACCCACACGCACACACACGCACACGCACACGCACACGCACACGCACACGCACACGCACACGCACACGCACACACACACGCACACGCACACGCACACGCACACGCACACGCACACGCACACGCACACGCACACGCACACGCACACGCACACGCACACGCACACGCACACGCACACGCACACGCACACGCACACGCACACGCACACGCACACGCACACGCGCACGCACCCGTACCCGCACACGCACATGCCCACACAAACACACTTGCAAGCACATGTACTCGTATACATAAATACATATATAAAAACATGCACCATATTCTATTGTCAATTAATAAAAAAAAAATTATATACAATACTATAACGGAAACTGGTCCCGAAATACAGGAAATATTCCTAGTTCGGGAATATCGGAGCGTGACAGCTCTGTACATGGCTGTAACTCTTATAAGACATAAATAAATAAATAAATATATTGTTATATTTAGCTTAAATAAAGCCACGCTTTGTTAAACTGTTAATTGCAGGTTCGTATCCAGTGCCTAGGATATCCACTTCGAACGCGTTCGAGAACTCTCTCAGGAAGTATCCCAGCGCGTCACCGGAGAGCTCCTCCGAAGTGGTTGAACGTCTCATCAGCTTCACAAAATTTACCAACTGTAAGCTTTCTGTGCATGCTTTAGTTGGAACGATACACACAGCACGCCACTGGCTGCCCCGCTTCGAGACATAGAATGACAAATCACCATAGTAATTTCACTAGCCTCAGCCAGGGGCGCGCGCTTTACATAGATCTATCTATTGGTAAGTTTATTTTCAAGTATAAATAAGCACAGAGATTTCAGTTACGGTATGTACACACTAACTGAAATCTCCATGCACGCTACTGGCTACAGCGTCCTTCAAATCGAAAGACCAATATCTGCACATTGGACCCTGTCTATATCTAAAATGTCTTGTGACAGCTGTAATATTTGCATACTTCCGCCAGGTAGTAAAATTACAAATTTATTTATTTCTCTATGTCATTAACTTTTTTGTGGTATTAATATTTTTTTAACGTTAATTTACTAGCGAGTACGTCGCCAATAGAGAACCGCTTGAAACTGCAAGACTGCGTCACCTGCTACCAGGTCGCCCGGAAGGGCAAGTGCCCGAAGTACAAAAACACGAAACGGGGATTGTCTTGGAGACAGGATTCCCCGCCTAAAGAGAAGAGCCTGCTTTCGAGCGAAGGGAACCAGATTAATGAATATCACGGAAATACTAAAAACACATTATTTTGCAAGGATATTGTTGCTATGGGAAATATGATAACAAACTATGTGAGTAATATTGGAAAAGTATCACTTGGCAGTAGTAAACTTTTAGCGATCAATTCGTGCTTCAGAAGACATTCGGATGGATTTATTTTATTGTATGATATAATAAATAAATCAAGATAAGCGGGCTATTTAGCATATAAGTAATGAGATTTACTTTTGGAGGCCTGTTGCAATTGCTAATCGCTTATCCTTTTATCCCACTGAACCCAGGTACTATTCCGTCCTCATGCTGTTGAGTTTGGTTGGTGTCAAAGATTTTTTTAACACTATCACTGGGTCCGACTACAAACTTGTGAAAGTCAGAGTATTTATTCTACGCAAGCACGTTTCACCATCTATGGCCCAATTGTCATTTCACGCTAGCACATTCACACCATTTGTAATAAAGGTCGAGTGTGAGCTCATTGAAGGATTTATTTTTAGAGAAACCATATGGAAGGAATACAAACGCAGCAGGGAGGCAATGTTGGTAAAACTTATCATATTTCGTTTCCAACTGTATATAATTACTATTTACAGTAATGTCAGTATGTTACATTGCAAAATTATATTAAATTGGCCTAATGGTAGCAGGTCAAACTTGCTGGCGACCATCCAAGCAAGTAACATTTCTACACTCTTTCTTGCAACCTGGCAGCGATGTGCAAATATAATTATGTTTACTTTTGTGGCTGCTTCTTCCATTTTTTATTTAACGAAGTGACGAGAGTAGCGGAATGTTCACCTAATCTTTACGATGGTTAACAACAATCAGATATAATACCTGTTTTGAATATCATTCTTTACAGTATCAGAAAATGTAAACAGCGTTTCCGGATCCGCAAAGAAATCGCTTATTGATGTGAGTTGGTATGAGTCACTATAGTAATATGTGGGTGTAATATATTAAGAGATACCAAAAATATTTGTATCCCTTTTCAAGCACATTACGCAAATCGTATACCATGAGAAAACAATTTTGTGAGATATGAGTTTCGGAACCGACCTTTAGAAACTAATTACACATCGATCCCAACCCAACAAGTCAATTAATATCATTAACTGTTAAAATTTTTGTTTCAGATACCCATTTCAAAATTTGAAGACAAACTTTCAGTCGCAACCAATGAAGATAATCAACAAACTGCAACACCGAGAAATAAAAATATTGCTTCGTTCTCATTGCAAAACGTAAGGTCCCTGCAAATGATTAAAAGCGTTATAGTAGCTGGTGGTACTAAAAAGAAAAAGAACTATTGTAAATTGAAGAAGATAAAGAGTCCTATACAATCCCATACCAAATGCAAAAAAGTTAAACACAAACCGAAACTTTTTGATAATGATGTAAACAAACTAGAACGTAAACGTTTGAAGGAGGAGCTTTTAAATTTAATCCGCCAATTCCACTCTTCTAAAGACGAAGATAAGTTAGAGCTGAAGATAAAAACAATTTTATATAAACTCATAGACTGTGCTCTAGATAGTAAGAAAATAAATCTCTTGAATAGAGACATACTTAAGCCTTGTACGTCGGACTCGAATAAAGAAAAGAAAGAATATCGAAGTAGTCATAACTTTACTATGCATGACATAAAAGATGACATCAAGTTTATTTTAAAAAATCATACGAACGATGTCACTGAAATTCATCGAATAATATTAGAAGAAATGATTCCTTTACTTAAATTTCACCTATTTAAAGAACATGAAAATAAAGTGTTAAAATTTATTTTATCCAAAATAATAAAGGATATTGTTGATATTGTCAGAAAAATTGGCGCCAGCCATTTAGTAAACTCAAAGAACAGTCTAGAATATCGGTACCATCTGAATAAACTTAAAGAAATTTGTGGAAATAAAAGATTACTTTATAATATGCATAATACATCACAAGTAAAGAAATATTGCCGCTATTTAAAAGCTATCAGAAAGCTAGTGAAAAATGACGTCTCGTGCATCGGAGGCAATGGCAACTTGATGACCGTTTTAAAAGAGCCCAATGATTTGAAACTTCGCAGTATCATAAATATTTACAGGACATTGAAAAGAATACAGTCTACATCCTATTTGCAGGCTCAATACGTTACAAACATGCTTTTAAATCAGTTTTGCAACGTTGGTAATCGATGGAACGAAAACTACTACGGTGCGGTGCGAAAAAAGACTTCAGCGCTTAAATGTCTATCGGATACATACCTCATCCTTCGTGATTCCTCTAAAAACAAATCTATACTTACTAAAAGTAAAATTGACAGAATGAATTTATATAGCACTAAACTTTTGACGAGTATTAAAAATAAATGTACGATTGAAACAAATATTGAACATACAGAAAGAAATTATACACGCCTGAATGCAAATAATCCGTACAAACAAGGCGCGATATGCGTGAACGACATATCCTCAATACAATTGTCATTTAAAAATACCAAGAAAAAATACGATGAGAACGTAGAATATAATTTAAATGTCGACAATACATTTCTCTTAGGCCAAGTTGAAGAGAAAGTAAATACTTGGCTTAACAAATTTGGTAACGATTCGTTTCTAGTAAAAAATATTTATCCTAATTGCAATTTAAAGGATTTATCTAAAGATTTAGCTAACCAACTTAAACACCTCAAAATAAATAAGACTTTACGTAAGATTAAGAAAGAAAATGTTGCTGATTGTTTAAGATGCGTAATTTGTAAACATTTGTTTGTTAAGTTTGACGATCACAGTTTTGAATTAGTCAAAAAAGTATCTGAACTCATTAAAGAACTATTGGGAATTTACACATTTGATAGTCCTCGCTTAAATCAGTTAAATTTAAATCATCAACACTCGCAAATGCCTTGTACATCTATTGAAAATCACGAAGAAAGTTTGCAATTTATTAGCCCATCGCCTGAATCTCGACTAGTTCAAGCGGAGAGCAGTCTAATTGAAGATATTTATTTAAAAGTACCATTTTGCGATGAAAGTGTTCGGCAAGTCTTTCCAAAATCTTTTTCTAAAGAGAACAGAAGTAATAAAATAAACGAAACATTAACTACTGACGTAATGCAAAATCATTTCAAGTATTTAGATATAGATGACGTTAAAAATAGATCAGGAGTAATAAATGTTGCATTAGCGTCAGCAAAATCCGATAAATGTGAAAATACCGCACTAAATGGCAAATGTAATAAAACTTGTTCGGCAACTTGTAATCGAAATATAAGTGACTCTAATATCTCTACATTAAATAACAATGAAGAACAGAATAATTCAAAGACAGATGAACTTCAAAATTTGCCAAATAATATAACACGGCAACAGCTACATGAGTATTGTGTTGACATATTTCGCAATCTATGTAAAGAGTTACCAATCATTGCAACTAACCCAGATTTGACAGAATTAGCTAGAGAAGGAGTATTACATAACACTTTAAAAATATTCTACATGTTGCAAGAGGATCCCGATGTTGAAAAAAACTACACATACTTTGAGCTGTGCTTCGAAGAAGAAATTGATGGGCTTTTAGATATATTACCTCAAACTGAAGAAATGAAGAAGATGAGAAAAGGATGGACGATGAAATTGGGTGCGGAAGCAGTAAAAATATTCAAAGCTATGCATAGTACCGACAATACCGAGTGTACCGAAGAATCTAATCAGGCCGTCATAAACGAACAAAGACCTGAAAATGAACAAGCACAAGAATTTAATGTTTTACAATTGGTTGTTCAGTTTTTAAATACCGCGAATTATCAGGAACAAAATAAGCTAAAAGTAAAGATTTACATGCAACGGTTAATAAATCGAGCAATTGAAGTATATGGTAATGTGAAACGAGAAGACTCGAATTCATTCGGTAATTTGTCCGTGGATGATGCAAAAAAGGTTGTTTTTAAAGAACTTGAAAATGTTCCGACACCTAATTGTGACATTACAAAAGAAGAGATGGATTTAGCTAAATTGAACATGGAAATTGAAAAGTGGTATAATGAATTACCTATTAAGGCATCAGAAACTTTAAATGATGACGATAGAAAACTAATTACTTACAAACTCGCACAAAAGATTTATGTCATCGAAAGCTGTATTGATTCGAAGGAGTCGTCGAGCGAAACAGACGTGGAACAAGAAATATGTATGTTTATATGTAATATGATAGATAAATTTGATGATAAACATTTAAATATCAGTTTTATGATTGAAAAACTAATGAATAGAATACGAAGATTACGACAAGAGTCGTCCTTGGATTATGAGACGTTTAAAAAGGATCTACCCATTAAATCGACTATTATTCAACACGAAAATATTACTGAAGGAGAATCTTGTAAACAAAATATTGAACCCTTCTTAACTAAAAATAATAATACATTGAACTCAAATGAACCAAGTGGTTCCAAAAAGCAAAACGAAGAACAAAATGTTAGTAACAAAGAAAATAATACTAGGAACACAATTAAAGACAATTCTGTCAGATTACGGCCTATTGCAAAGACTGCAGCAAATGGTATTTTAGGTAGTCAAATGCCAGGAACCAGTCAGGAAGGTTGTTGTCCTAGACCGAGACATTCACCTGCAACCGCCTCACTGTACACACCACTAACCTCTAGTCAAAGAAGAAATACTTACGAATCTGATCCATTATGTGATAAAAGTAAATGGGGACAATTTTCTTCAAGTCGAAATAATTCATTTAATACTGATAGAAGAGCAAGTACGCAGTTTTCCAGAATGGACCATAACCAAAGGCCCGATGATCATTTGATGAGAGAAAATGTTACAAGACGTTCTTTAACTCCCAATAACTTCGTAAGTGTTCCAAGACAAGCAAGTTCAAAAATATTGCCACTTGGCCGTAATTATGGTATTGCATCCACAGGTCAAGCACCTACATTTGCTCCGGTACAGAGGACTGACAATGAGATGCAAAGGTATCATCAAAACACTTTCCAAATTGAATCTGAAAGAGACAGAGATCAAAATAGAGTTAGATGTCGTTGTGGCGATCGTCATTTCCGCAGAAGAAGACGTTACGATTGTTGCTGTGAAGATTATTTCTCTATGCCTCATTGTTGCCTTTTACCTTACGAACATTATTTCTAAACGTTTGTCAATAAAATTATAAACTGTTTTTTTGTTACTTTAGATTTAAAACAACACTTTTCGAAAATAATAAACCCAGTGTTTGCAATTAAAATTTGTTATGTACTTATTGTTTTATAGGTATAACAAGTACAAAGCATTTTTATTCCAAATTATGTAGTTTAGACCCGGCATTTAAATAAATATTATTATTATGAACTATAACAAAAGTTTTTAAAATGAATCTGAATTTATTTAATTTTTTACACGATTATCGAATTTGGTTTTCATGAACAACGAAAATAATTGTTGTACAGAATGTAAAAGATCTTGTCAGTGGGAGGTTTAACCGTAAACGTATTATAATGTAAGTATATATATGATAAAAAAAACTAATTGCGACATGATAAGCGTTAATACGATTAGTTTTTCTATTTCATTGATCTAGTGCAACTTAAGGCTGTATGTCCAAAAAGTTGTTTGACATAAAAAATATTGTAAAAAGATATAATACTGACGCCATGACAGGTCACGTGATGTAAATTTTTGTTGGGCATGCGCGACTTCGCCGAATATTTTTCGAGTGATTTTAAAACGGTGAGATATTTTCTGTGAATAGTGTACGATATTATTACCCGTTATTTTATTATTTATATTTATAAAACAAAATATATAATTTTAAAGTGTCAGTGCTATTTGTTGATTCGTGTAAGGAAGTGTTTTATTTGTAAAGGTCAAATCTGTAGATGGGAATGTCTTTGGGACGTATTTTTACATTGGATCACAAAGGCCGTGACTTGCCTCGGACGTGATTGAGCAGCAAGTTCGCCAGGCTAAACAGAGGAAAGTTAGTGTTTTCTATTTATCAATAATTGTGTTAAGTCATTGGTCGGCAGCGCCCGTTTTGCGAACTTTGTCAGGATGTTGACAGGTCCGCTTTGTTACTTTCTTTAAATTGATCTCATTGTGATAACATAACTGTTTCATCTTAATTTTTTTCATTCCTCTTAAATCAGTACTGACAGATACAAACTATATCCCCATCCTATGTAATTTACAAAGTTATTTTGGACTACAAGGGAAATGGCGTTTATTGCTTGCCATTTTGATATGAACTCAACTAGTCTCAATTGGTCGAAGCCAGAATGACATCATGATGTACACATATGTCGTGGTAAAATTTATAAACATTGTGTATAATTCGAGATTATCCATATCGGTTGTGATTTAATTAAATGACATTAGTTTAATAACACTACCAAAAGAATTTACAGATTATGTTCTTGTGCAAAATCTATCTTTTCTATATTCCTGTCCTAGTACTTTATACCTATTTATTATGTAAAAATTAATGTATATCTATGTATTTTAATTAATGGAGTACTAAAAAGTTATACATTCAAAGAATACATATAAAAAATACATTTTTCATTACCAAGAAGAAAGTCATTTATCAATAAAAGCATCTAATACTCAGTAGATAATAGAGAGGTTTAACGATATATTTTTTAAACCATTGTAATTGTGGTTGAAACATCATTTGGAATAGATTTTGTTATAAAAAGTAAAGTGATATTTACAAAAAAAGCTGTCATTGCCTGATCTGTTGCATCCTGATATTGAGCTTGCTTAGTATGCTGGATGAAAGCAGTGATGTTTAGGGGGAGATCATTGTCCAGGAGTGTGACTATTGGCTGATGTTGATGATGAAGAGTAGTTTAGATTTGACGATACCCTGGGGTGATTCCTATACAGATCACACAATATTTCTTGTCTATTACTCAGTTCCAGTAATATTTTATTAATTTCCATTTATGTTGCAAGTATCAGAATAAATAATTCATATTAAATATTTATTGTTTTCTTATTAGTGCTAGTAAGAATTTGTATGTTATTATTAATATATACTGTGTTAATTATTTCTAGCAGTTATATATTTCCTGTTTTAATAGATTTTAGAAGAACAACCAGTTATGTTAATTTTCAAAGTTAATTGAAGGTCTAGTCTTTGCACTTTGTACTTTTATCACCCCTGTAAGATTTAATGTTTTTCTCTCAAAATTAAATTAATACTCAAATATTCTCACCCTTTTGGATAAATCAATAAAGAAATGCATGTCTATTTATCTTTTGCTTTTATATATTTACAACTTGATCAGAATTACAAAAAATGTCTATAAGACGTTAGTCTTAGTAGAAATGGTTTTAATAATTCTTAAAAACATAGATATGGAGATTAAAAATATAAATTTTGAGTTTGCAGCATTTGTCATTGTCTGCCTTTCAGAAAAGCAAAGCATGAGAATAAATTTAATTACATTATGTGGGTGTTGTTTTACTATATATAAACAAAGCCTTGGTATGGATCGTTAATAATCATACATTTTCCTCCTTTTTTAACACTATTGTTTCATTACTTGTATTAAATAAATACTGAACAACTCTGCATTATAAACAGCTTGCTCTCCCATCTCCTACATTAGATAATCAGAATTAACAACTAAAACACTAAAGGTGATTCTTATTGGCTTCTTTAAAGAAACTTGTTATAATAATATTTCAAGGTTATCAAGACATTTAACTATCTAGGGTATGCAGTTCAGACTTTTATTATATTAACATTGACAATAACCTGTTCTGCAATTAAGTACAAATAATTTCTCTTGCCATTAAATCATAAGTATTCAGATAATAATAATTGTATACAATCTCTGAATATCTAAATATGTCATATCTGATGATAGGTTTCTGTTGTTCAAGACAGTCTAAGTAGAGGTATCACTGCAGCTATTTCTGCAATCATGCATTAGGGTGCATACATTATTGTGTTGTGCTTTGAAGAGTAATATAGGTAGTGGAATTACAGCAGGAATGTGATTTAACACCTTGGGTTATTAGGCAATGGGCACATTGTGGTGCAGGGTATATCATAATCATAACTGTTATAACATTGATAACAGTACACATATGACTTACCATCAGGTGAATGTTTCACTCATCTGGGTTTATCAATTATATAATATAATGTTTTATTAGTTTTAGATAGTTATATATAATGAAAAAAAAAATATATGAATTGTTGATGAACCAATAGCATTACTGATTCATAATGAATAATAACTGAGTAATTCATCATTTATTCATATATCTTCCTTTAGGGTGCTCAGGGATTTGTCATTGTCTTTGATCAAAATGAATTAGCATCACATTATAGTTTTCTTAATAACTAATTTGTTTATGTACAATTGTAGCTATTATTTACAATATATACAAGTCCAATATAAATTAGACTTGTATATATCCTAAATAAAAATGCATCTCACAAGTTGCCATGCTGTACCATCAATAGAAATTGTTTTGTTATGTAGTAAGATTATGTTAATAATACCTAGAAATTATTAACTTAACAAGTCCAATGTGATGTTGAAACAATGCGATTGTTGCCTGTGTAGCTACAAAACTGGGACTTCTGTACCTCATTATCCCATGATCAAGGCTGTTGCCAAGCTGTCCATTTCATTACAAGTATAGTATTCTAGTAAATATTATAAATCATTATAGAAACATCTTTATTGACACCTATGTTCAAGGCAGATGTTTTACTTACCATCGGGTAAATAACCACCTTAATTCACTACTTTATACTATAAAATAATTACTTATTCTTTATTTACAATTTTAAAAATAACTAATAAGAGGAACTCTAAACATTATCTTGTACATTTAAGCACCAAACTCTGGTTCCAAGAGCTTAGTATCCAATGAGCGGACAAACTTGCTCAAATGAATAATAGCATTATAGATAATCAGAATAAAGTATCTTACATAATTCCACGAAATAAAAAAAAAGTATAAAGATTTAACATACTTTATTTTAGTTAGTCTTTTTTGGGCTAAATCAATAAATAATTAAACTTTAATTTACATGAGTCTGATTATTAGCTGGTGAGGTCACACGAAGTTTGATTACACTGTATACATATCTGGTTGATTCACTTTGTAAAAAGTAAATATTTTTCATAATTCGAATCAATATTGTACATTATGATTTCTTTTCAAGCCTTCATTCATTAACTCCTGATGAGTTATGTCTACATTAAAACTATTTTCCTTATGCTTATTGACTTGTCCCTTTGTAAAGGTGACAAATAATTAAATTTATTGAAGTCTAATATGACGCACAAATGAATACATATTGAAGAGCCTTCATGCCATTCATGCCAAAGTTGTAAAATCAGCAACAAGTACTAACAATTGTAAATGTATTTTTTACTACCTTTAATATTTTTCATTGAAAACAATTTTATTTGGCAATAAGACATCTACAAATTATGTTTGTGGTTAAGTCGTACACACTTGTG
This sequence comes from Ornithoptera alexandrae, assembly GCA_029030555.1. Classification (NCBI taxonomy): domain Eukaryota; kingdom Metazoa; phylum Arthropoda; class Insecta; order Lepidoptera; family Papilionidae; genus Ornithoptera; species Ornithoptera alexandrae. Next base: position 689,825 of record JARDVY010000018.1, read on the forward strand.
GTAGGTCACTGGAGACATGAATACCTGGGGTAACAGCTTTAACATCTTACGTCTTAGGTAGACAGGCCGAATGTGGTGCAGTGTATATAATACTTACCAGCACTACACTGTTATGGATATGTGGATAACTTACGTATTTATATTTCTTATGTTTATACTGCAGCACAATGTACCCATTGCAATTGACCCAGCACCCTTTAAGCTGTAACTCAATATTTGCACAGTATTGATTGGCTTTAAATAAAGGGGTGTGGTGGTATCAGTTTTGGGCTAAATTCATAACTATCAAACTTAAATTTGCTGTGGCGGCTCTAAAATGTGGTGATTACCAGTTGTCGGTGTTTTGCTAAGCATTTGATATATGATTACCTCAAATCTCATGACATCGCCACGAGTACCCGACCTTAGAGACAATCTTCAGCGGCCTCAAAAAACAATCGTGAGATTTTCCCTCTCCAATCGCCTAGAGAGCTAGCACACTTTCATACCATAGTTTTTTCGTTTCAATAATTGACCATGCAAGGCAACGTAATATATATTACTCATGTTATAGGCATCCAGCTTTATCCTTGTTCTTCACATCATCTCTTCACGACGATAAATTCGACTTTAACCGACGATAAAGCGAAGGTTCTCAATTTTGTAATATTCTTTTTTCATGTATTACGGCACATAAGTCACAATGATACTGTTTATTTATCTCTATACTATATTTGTGCAGCATAAAGACATAAATATATATGTATGTATACCTAGCAACAGGTCGTTCTGTCACTGAAAGCTATTTAGTTCTGTAATAAAGCGTTAACCTATGCCATTTCTATTTAACCTAATCACAAGAGCTGGATAGCATTTTGGTAGCTTTTTAATTGGACAAAGCGACGATACGATAGAGATATTCATCTGATGGTAGTTTGATACGCCCTCCCATAAGAGCACAGCGCCCGTTAGGATGACATACGCTGTGCACGTTGCTTTAAGAGATAAGATCTTCACTGCTCCGAACTGGAATACAGTAATATTTACACATTACTGCCTGTTGACTGCAATAGGAGCTACTGTGGTACCTAGGCTTCCACCTACCTGCATAGGGCCAGCGTGGTGGGAAATGGCCAAAATTTCCCTATATGAACTCCTTAAATCGACAGCTTCTAGTCCCCGGCTATGCTGGCAGCGCAGGACTGATCGATGTAGGGATCTTTGGGGAGGCCTATGTCCAGCAGTGGACGTCTATCGGCTGATGATGGTGGCACCTATACGGTTTCCAGAACAGACCTAACAACAATAAACAGACTAGAAATATGTTACTTTATCTCGCTGATATTTCTGTGTACGTACATCTTGTAGTTTCTGTCTCTGTGTTGTAGTTATACGCAAGAAAAGCGCTTCGTTATTAACTTATGTTAAAGTTATTCCGCTGACCTGATAGGAACATGCGCTTTCTCCACGATCGGCAGCTAAGCGATATCGTCGCACTGTAAGCCGCCGTTTACATTCACGACGCGTACACTCCGCACACGGATTTAGATTGACCTTTCCATGTTACTATTGGAGTTTAATAACATTCTTACGTGCACGTTCAATATTGCACACAGCATAGTGCTCCAGATGAGAGGATATCGACTGTGTACAATATTGTCTTGTATTTTACTGGTGGTGCGCCTCTAAGAGAGACCGTCTAGGTAGGTACTACCGTAGCATCTACTGCAGCCGGCAAATTGTATATAATTATCGTCTTCCAGTTTGAAAAGCGCTATACTCATGAAATTACTGGGGTAACGAGACTTAATATCTTATGTCTCAAGGCGACGAGCACAATGTGGTAGAGTATATACCATTCTAACTAGCGCCATGTTGTTATAAGCAGGTTTATCACTTGCCATCAGCTGAACAACCCGTCTGTCCCGTCGCTTCATTGAATGTACAAAAAAACCTGTAGTCAAATCACGTAAGAATAGGACTTACGTAAGCCCTGTCCATCGTTGATGACGACTAAAATGATCTATAGGTTGACGCCTTGGCAGTAGGGGCTCTTACAGTTAAATAAGCGAATCCATTAATGACAGCAATTGCGATGTGGTTTCGAAATTGCGGTAGCTCAACTACGGTACTGAAGAGAGCCTTCACTCTTTGGGCTTTGCTAAGTCAAACTGTGCACAGGTGTTTAACGTAGGATATGCTAGGGCACGTCTTGAAAGAGGTCACCAAAGGAGTTATGATGTGAATGGTGTGATATACCTACAGAAGCAGGATATTATTGGAGATTTCCCTCCAGACACCAAAATAAGGATATTGTTTTGCGTTGACTCAGAATAAAATATCTAAACCGGTGGCCATAAAAACTTTACAACCGAACCAGGTCTCGACAAGGTCACTCGATCTAGAACATTCTCAGATATATAACAAAGATGTTTAACCATCTGATGAACTATCCACTTTTATAGGTTACTTCTTTATCGCTACTTATTCTAAAGGAGGATTTATCGTTTACGTGATTCATGGTGACATAGCAAAAAAAAAAAATACAAAACATTATTATCGATGTAGCTTATTTTAATATATACATATTATACCTTATAACATATACACACATACAAAATTAACTTAATAGTATCATAAACCTTTGGTAACGAATTGGTTTAAGGTATTCAAATGTTATGATTTTGATATGGAGGACAATAAAAATAAATCTGCATCCCTGGTACGAGGATCTATATATCTCCCTTCCCTCTCTCCCTGATTCTCGCTGTTAATGTAATCATGTCCCAAACTCCTCCCAGCGACCTGAACGCTTCGCTGCCAATTTGCTCGGTTGGCCTTCGTCCTGATGTAAAGTCATATCAATTGTAACAAGTCCAATGCTACTGTCAATGGAAGGAACAATTGGAGTAATTGATGAGGTCTTTATAAGTATAAAACAATCGAAAGTGGGTCACTTGTTTCATTATCTCATTGTAAGAGTAATAAGAAATTTTATGTTACTATAGAAATTTTACAATGGTGATGACAAGTAAACATTTCACTTACTAGTAAAATTTTTACTGCCGCAGACTTTACTAAGCACTGACCTGTAGTCTTCGGATATTAAGAATGAGGCTAAGGTAAACCATGCATGTCATATAAGATATAAGGGTCGTGATCTTTTGAAAGTAGGGGCCTAAATTGCTTACTAAGTAAATCTAAGTTGGAGGACAACTACGGGATAGACTAGTGCAGGAGGGCACCGGTATGTTCTGTAGATTCAGGAGTACCACGCTCTGCTCTAGAGATAACCACCGAGAGGGTTTTAGTGGGTTAAACCTCGAAACAGTAATGTATATAATATTCTGTGTTTCGGATTGTAGCTTTCGAAACTATTGGGGTAACGAGATTTAACATCTTGTCTTCCAACCCTCTGACATGCTAATTCGCGTCACATGAACAACATTTTTTTTTTCCCGTCGAAAATTTCGAGGGAACTATAACTAGCGAAATTACACCATTGTCCTTATCCAACGTTTTAAACCTCAAAGGTATTCTTAAGATGTGAAAGTGTTGTATCTCACCTAACGCTGCATCTCTCGTCGTAGATTGACTTGTATAGAATGCCTGTAGGAATTAAATCCGTCTATTGTATCCCAATTTTAGGTATTACATTAAAGATTTAAAATATATTTATAAAACTAGGTGCCGCTAATTTCTTTGTTTTGAAAATTGCATCTCGTTAATGTTTACTGATTTAGAGATGGGTCATGGAACTCTATCGTCAGCTCTACTGACCTCTAAGTTTCGAATCCTTGTATTTATAATTATTGTTTAAACACGTCTCCAACAAAGCACTGTAGTCTAGTCTATAAATTTATATACAGGTTATAGGAAAAAAACATTGTCGAGATCACTTGGCAGTAAAGTTCATGAAATGTTGGCTTTAATGTACTAAGTGTTAAGTGTTCTTGTGTAGATCATCTTAAACATTTTCACACAGGATCCGATCGACAGTGCGAAAAGGAAACTGTAAAGTGGTATCTAAAATGAAAGAGTGGCTCGTTGTGCAGCAGCGGTTGTGATCGAGTGCGCTAGTGCGGGTAGCGTAGTTCGGTGCCGCGCGCAGTGCGGGACGCGGGCCTGGTCAGCGTGCGCCTGAGTGCAATGTTAGTTATTTGGAGTTGGACACTCGGTCACGTGACAAAGGGAGAGCTTTCGGAATCGATTCGTGGATAAACACAACTAAACGGTGAGTCCTCATTAATTTTCATTATTAAAACTCTAAGGCAGCTGGTGGTAGCTCTCTGATGCAGGAGACCGTATAGGCAGGTACCACCGCAGCTTCTATTTCTGTCAAACACTAGTGGCAGACGTTACTGTGTTGTGGTTTGAAGTGCGCTGTAGCAAGTGAAGTTACTCAAGTTACGAGATTTTATATCTTATGTCTCAAGGCGATGAGCATAACGTGGTACTCTATATGTAATCCTTATTAGCACCACGTTGTTATGGGCAGACTTGTCACTTACCATTAGGTGAACGTCTTGCTCGCCTTGTCGCTTGGTCGAATAAAAAAAAAGTTACTGATTTGTAATGGAACAAATTGTTGCTTCTGTACGTTCAGAACTTGCCTGCATGGAGACACCGTTAACGGAGGACAGGAGGTGGTTAGTGGTTTTATACTTATGCTTCAAATTATTTCTATCTATTATTCCTATGTCCAGCAGTGGACGTTTATCGGATGATTATGATTCTTATTAAAAATATAAGCTATATATCTGCTATCATATTCTAAATACCCTCTAACGCTATAGTTTACACTTACCTTGAATTTAGCATGATTGTAAGTAACGCATAAGTAGAAGAAAGTGCTCTCCTAGAATAATCTGGCTCTCGGATAATAGCACCCGGCAAAACAATATTTTTATGGCGGCAGATTTAATATGTGAGATTGGTAGTTACCCAAGAAGGTTCAAAAGACCCTTGACCATGTATTACTTATAAATCGAACCTGGAATTTTCTTATTACAAGAGGCTAGCAGTTAATTCCGTCCTAGCTAAGTTACATCAACACATGATACTGTAGTCTAACGAGGCGCTGAACTTTAGCGACGTTTACGAGGACACGAAGCGCTGATGATAATGGCGGGGTCGGACGCGTACACAACGCCCTTGTTTAACTAATTAATTGCTTTTATCCATATAACGTTCAAGTTAGTCAGCCTTATTATGTCCCTTTTACACTGATGCAAATAACAATGACGGAAACCTGATCACTGGACATAAATTGTCATTAAATTATCGAAGGTTCACCGATGTTACCATTGAACACTTCACCAAGACTAGTTTTATATAAAACGGGTCAAAGAGTATTTCCTTTTAAAACATATCCTTTTTTTATGTATGTTAATACTGGTGTAGTATCGTATTGTATGGAGCTGAGTGTTGGGCCACCAAGGGTTCGGATGAAAGGAGATTACAAGTGGCCAAGATGTGAATGTTAAGATGGATGTGTGGTGTGACGAGGATGGATAAAATTAAGAATGAGTATATTAGAGGAAGTTTGAAAGTTGTGCCAGTGACAGAGAAGTTGAGGAGCAAGAGGTTAGCGTGATACGGGCATGTTATGCGAAGGGATGAAGGACATATAACAAAGAAAGTAATGAGAATGAATGTGGATGGTTAGAAGGGTAGAGGAAGACGGAAGAAAGTGTGGATGGATTGTGTGAAAGGTGACATGTGTAAGAAGAGTGTGAATTTAGATATGGCGGCTGATAGAGGGATATGGAATAGGAGTACATACTGTGCCAATCCCACATAGCTGGGAAAAGAGCAGGAGGAAGAAGTTAATACTGGTGTAGTATGGTAGTTATGTACTGGTGGTACGTCTCTGTTGCTACAGACCGTCTTAGGTAGGTACCACTGCAGCTTCTATTGCAGCCGACAAACAGTACTGTGCGAACGTTACTGTGTTCTGGATTGTAGGGCGTTGTACTTAGTGAAACTGGGGTAACACGACGTACATCTTATTTCTCAAGGCGATGAGGGCAAAGTGGTACAGTGTATAACATCCTAACTAACATCATGTTGATATGGGCAGCCGTATCACTTACGATCAGGTGAACGTCCCGCTCGTCTCGTCGCTACGTTAAATAAAAATATTATAGACAAGTAAAATGAACAGCACAATTGACGTTTTCACTATTGCGATTCGTGGCTTTCTCTAACATCAGATCATCAGCCGATAGACGTCCACTGTTAGACATAAGTCTCTCCCAAAGATCTCCGCATTTATAGGGGTTAATTTGGCGAGATTTCTCACTACGCTGACCCAATGCGGGTTGGTGGGAGCCAAAGCCTCGTTAGTTGATTAGCAGGGTGCACCACGAGCACATGAAGTTTGCTTGGATTCCGGTAGTTGGTGTGCAGGACCCGCTTACATCCCTTTCTTTTCTTTTTTTTGCTTTCTCTCACAAGGAAACAAACAATGCCGCTTATCCTTTTATACTAGTCCTAGCTGGTAGTATATATATATGTATATTTATCGCACTGTTACTGTTACCAATTACAGAGTTTATATTTGAGTTAAACCTGTCTATCTTTGACGTTTATATTTAAACGTTTTTTGTTTGTATAAAGATTTATATGAATAAATAAACTCATAACTAACCGATAGTGTTATGACGCAGATAAATATTTCTTTAAGTTAGCAGGGTTCATTGAGCTCCGCTGTACACGATTACAAGTGCATAGTGTGCAATGGCCAGCGTTCACAGTTTGCGTGTGTGTTAGCTTGCTGCATATTTATAAATAGCTATGCCGAAGAACGTACGTCCGGAGCACGACAATGGCTTAATAGTATGCAAACAGGCACACTGAGAGTTAACAGACTACAGCGCTTCGGTGACGAATCATCAGCAGAATAAACACTGTTTCTTTGTATATTTATCTCATATTCATTCCTCATCTCATTGAGGGTACGCTATTGAACACAACCATTGAATAACACAGGTGTTGGCAGTCTTTTTCCCTGGAATTATTCCCTTCTACGCCACCCTTAACCACTTGTTAAATGGTGCAGAAGCGTCATTAGCATCCTGAACGATGAACCTCGATAAATGAGCAGCTTTATGAAACGATTTGCAAATCTCTGGTTCCCCCGTACAATCGGTCGTCGGGTTGTTCTAGTTAACCCATTACTAGAGTTATATCTTTTGGTTGACGTGGTAGACAGGAAGATCGTATTTAAACAGATATGAAGAATGTTTATCAAAGTAAGGAGAATTGATGGATTTGAATTCTGTACTCTTAATGTGAATAACAATAGTTAAATCTCATTTAGGTATTGTTGTCTTTCAACAGATGGCGCACTACCCCCAGCCGGGGTCGCTGGAGGCGGCGCTACCGCTGCTCAGCCGGCCGGATCTCCGGCTGCGGCAGCAGCTCGGCGAGCAGCTCGTCGCGCTCGTTCGCCGCGAGCCTGAGATCACGAACGAGCTCGCCGCACAGCTGTTGGACGCGCTCGTTGCATGGCTCAACGGCGGCAACTTTAAGGTTAGTTACATTGTAACGGTAACCTCACCTGAATGTGGAGAACGAAATATTTATTATTATTAACTAATGGTAGGTCTCTCTTGTCGGAGATAGTACAGGCTGAACACCGTATCTCCTATTTCCACCGCTGTGCAGTACTCTGCAAACATCGTTAACGTTATCGGTAGGTGAAACACCATGAGATGAACGTATCGCTCGTCTTGTCGCGTCATACAATAAAAACAAATATGTGTAGTAATTTTCAGATATTAATGGTACTAAAGGTTTCTGGTCCGTATGGGCTGTACAACACCATGTTACGTTGATATCCTTGATTATTTTATTAACCTAACATCTTCATTAGCTATAACACCTTCACAGTAATATTCTCCAACTAAATCTAGACTTCAAAAATAAGCTGTGCCATAGTATCCAGTCAGTCTCCGCAGGGGCGTGCCCATGACGCAAGCAAACACAGTTAAACACACTTACGCAATGAAAAGTTATTATATGCTCTGATATTTTGATGCTCCTTTACCTTCATCGTTTTATCAAATCATGATATAGGTCATGAGTTATTAATATGGGCTCTAAGCCTTGTAGTTAGTTTTGGACTGTTAAATATAGGTCTAGGATTGCCCTGCCCGTTGTAGAAGCGGTGTCAGGAGTCGCGAGGTGTGAGTTTTCATTGCCCAATACTAAGCAAGGGCAAGACAACAAATACAAAATGTTCTCGTACTTATCGTAGCACAGTGAAGGTGCTATCGCCCTCCGTAAAGTGTGAGGAGCCCACCGCGCGGCGCCTTGTAATCAGAGCCGTTAATGGAGATTTCAATTAAGATAATTCCAATTCAGCATGGCTGAATACTTTTTAGGTGACTTAAAAGGTTTATTATTTATATACAGTTTTAGGGAGCAAGGGTTGGCAGTGCTTATTTGTCCATATGAAGCGAACGCCACTGTCCTTTAGTTGCTCAGTTCTAGTGCTGGATGGAAAGGTGCCATTCGTAGGAGATACCAAGGTTATTGCAAAGGGCAAGGAGGGGTCTTTTTAATAAATTAAAATTCCATACAACTTTGACTTACATTAGAAAAAGAGTATCTTAAAGATTCTCGAATAACAAAATAACGATAAATTAGGCTTTTCGGATATTAATACATTATCAGCATTCCTTGAACATCCGTACACTACTACCTATAGCATCAGTATCGCGTAAATGACTTCCGTGCTCGTTTACCCTGGGAAAGTATGACGTGCAACTAATTGCCTAAAATCAATAGTTACGTGTGTGCGTGTAAGAAAGAAAACTAATCGGGTTTATTTAGGCCGAGGTCGAATTACTGGTAATTATAATAATTACGAGTACAAACGCGTTCCTGAACAATGTTATCGTATTTAAAGTTAGTTTTATTTTCCGCCATTTCATTATTTTACGCGTGGTAGGTCTCTGTTGAAGTATACCGTCTAGTTAGGTACCATCGCAGCGCCAACTGTAGCCAACAATGTTTGGCGATGATGAAGAAGTCAAGTCTGCGTCTGAGTCTTTTTTCGATGGTATAAACAAATTATTTGAGAGATCCAAAATTATTATATTAAAGTTAAGGGGGAATACATTGAAAAGGAAAAATGGTTTCAAGTTTAATTTCAATCGCCTTCCTCCTCATTCCTCGAATTTATTGACCTCCCCCCGTAGTTAGGATAGTATACACTGCACCGCATTGCGCTCGTCACTTTGAGACATGTACTGTTACCCCAGTAATTTCACTTGCTACAGCGTCATTCTAACCGGAATCCAGTAATATTTGTTACACTACTGTTCGGCGTCTGTAATAGCAGCTGAGGTGGTGGTACCTACCTATACGGTCTTCGGCAACAGATACCTATCTAGATATATAGATAATATATTTTCGGATTTGTAGTATGCATATGAAAGTCAGCCAGTCACTTCGCAAACTCATACAACTGTAGCTTTTGTTTCTAAATCTACTTAATGTTGCCCATTTGTAAGTTTTCGCTGGTGGTATAATGTTACAGATTAAGTATAAATTCCGCTGCCGGGTAGAGATCACGCTGAATAGAGTGTTTGAACATACAGCCTAAACACGGATTTACTACGACCATGCGCCATAACGATGACTGTTTTTATTACTTGATTGCTACCGCCCAGTATATTTATACTGCGTATATTTAATTGCGATTGTATAGTCAACACCTAAAATAATGTGTCAAAGTCATTTGATTGATAAATAAGTCTTTTAATACCATCATCATTATACCTTGTTAATTTCCATAGTTTCTCAATCGTCCATTTAACGATACCCTGCGATCTTCACCCGGTAGTCAGTGCAATCTGTTGTCTTCAACGTTCACGTCATAATAAGTGATGGATTTGCCCGTTGCTCTAGTTAGGATGATATACACTAATCCACGTTGTGCTTGTCGCCTTCAGACATAAGATGTTAGGTCTTGTACCAATAATTTCTCTAGTTTCAACGCTCTTCATGGTACACACTACTGTTTTTCTACTGTAAAAGGAACTACAGTGGTACCTTCCTAGACTGTCTCCGGCAAAAGGAATACTCCTACAAAATTTCAACTCTGTAGGCCTTATGGTTCCAGCTCTGTAGTCCCCGATGGTAAGAATGGGACTAAGGTAAGCCCTGCCTGTCGTACAAGACGACTAAAAGGGTCTAGGAGTTTCGCGGGCCTTGAGGGTGAGAGCCCTTATCACTTAACAAACAAACCTGCGTGGGACAGCGTATGGCTCAGCGATGGTACTTAGGAGGGTTAGGTTCCTCCTCAGAGACGTGTTAACGCAAAGTGTAGAGGAGCACCGCCGCGGCCTATAAGAGATCCCGGAGCCTCTCTCAATGCACTGATAGAGACCACCGAGGGGCTTTTAGTGAGTAAGAATCTCACATAACGCTCTTTCTCCGAGAAGCAGGGTATCTTTCGAAGATTTCCTCCCTGAAACAAAAAAAAAGGCCTTATGGTTCTCGAGACTTCGTGAAGAGTATCTACATAGATGGAAATTTCTTGTTTATATTTGGATTAGAACATTTTGAATATGATTGGTTCTAATTTATCACGAGTTTACAACGATATAATTTTTAATGTATTAACTATTAAACTAAATAAATTATGTTTTCAAAAAAAAAATGTTTTGGTGCTACAGCTAACGTTTAGTGTAATACAAGCTACTGATAGTTGCAAGTGAACGCGCTGCATACGAGCGCTATAATAAGCCGCGCTAATTCCGCGCGCAGACGCAACAAGACCACCGTGCATCATGCACACTCTGATTCCCAGCGTCTGATCGCCTCCATCTCCACCGTAAACGATACCGCGACGTGCTTCATCGCTCGCCGGACTATTCTGATCCCAATAAAGCGATTTTACAACCAATTTGAAACCTACTTTTATAAACTAAGCATGCTGTTACCTTACACAGTTTCATTAGGAACTCTACTCTACTGGTGGTAGGTCTCTGTTGCTGGAGACCGTCCAGGTCGGTATCACAGCAGCGCCTATTGCAGCTGACAATCGGTACAGTACATTACCGTGATCCGGTTTGAAGCGCGCTGGAACTAGTGGAACTACTGGGGTAACGTGATAACATCCTAACAAACACTATATTGTTATTTGCAGACGTATCACTTACCATCAGGTGAACGCTAAGGTCATCACCACATTAAATAAAAAAATGTATATGATGAATGTATATCGAGATCCATAATAAGTCGTTTTCGCAAGTAATAACCGGATGCTATGTAGTATGTACGTACCGGATTCTACTCAGTATCATAACGCGCTCTGAGCCGTCCTCATCGTTTCATTTCCGGAAGTGCAACTCGAATTGAGCTGATATTGTTCTCACTCAAGCTTTTTTTAATATTATGGCTCGAGCGTCAATTCACTGTAAGTAGTGTAGTGTATAATCTAGTAGTATGTAGTGGTTATTTGTCTGTATGTAGCGCATGGTATGACCCTGATACTCAGTCACGAATACTCTTCTCAACTGTCTGATCAATAGTAACGGACTAAGATGGAAGATAACGAGAGATGCATAATCGGTAATTTCTCTCTCTAATTTCTTTTTGTATCATCATCATAGCCGATAGACGTCCACTGCTGGACATAGACCTCCACATCTATCGGTCACGCGTTGCTCGCATCCAGCGGGTTCCCGTTCCCTTTTTTATATACTAACTTCTTTTTAAATCAACCCTTTAAATATTTATAGTCAGATATAAAAATATGTGTTGTTGAATTCAGATAACTATGTGATAATATGGTTAGATACAACTATGCTTAAAAAGTAGTGTTAGTAACAATCACGTATATACATTATAATACATATATGCCACACCGATGCCAGCATAACGCCTTTTTACTTGACAGCATGTAATTGTATCCAGTGAGCTGGCATCTCCGAGTCCCATCTATCTGACTAGCATTTATCCTGTATCCAATCTATATGAGCAGCTATATACTGTTCCCTGCTTTGCTGGCCGTAACACCCCGCAACCCCCTTTGGGAGTAACATTTCGTAAAATCGGTTCTTAGTTGACCTATACTCGGTAAAAGGAATATTCCTATTAAATATCAAGTCTCCAGACCTATAGCTGACATAGTTGGAAATCTCATATGTACCCCTATTCTCCGATGAAGTGTAGCTCTTTGTAGTAATTTTGACTCCTACAGCTCTTCTTATACTGGACTCATGAACCCGGATTCATGGCCTGTTATATATATATATATATAAACATAAATATATGTAGAGAAAGAGGTTATTAACTTAGATATCCATTATTAATACATTTCCTTATACAGTTGGACACAAGATAATAATAAAATTTATATATATATATATTTTGTCATATATGCTGGCCTGTATGTATACACAGCTTAACTTGTATTTGTACCCCTCTGGCCTATATATCGGCTCCATTGTTGCGATGCACAGTAACACAGATCGCGCTTTGTCTACATATGGGTTAGGGGGTAGTAGGGCAGCTGCTCCAGAGGTACAACGGGCTGTAAGTACGTGTTGTTAATACACGATGTTGAATTCTCTTTTATTTTATATTCATCGAAGTGACGAGACGAGCTAAATGTTCGCCTGATGGTAAATGACTCGCCCGCCCGTAACAACGTAGTAACACATTGCGCCAGTCGCCTAGAGACAATATGTTCAATCTCGTTAGCTCAATGATTTCACTAGCTACAACGCCCTTCAAACCGGAATACAGGCCTACCTATAAGTTTATGAATAAGTTTTTTTTTATATAAGTTAGTGTTTAACTGCTAAGTCTAGATGTAGTTTTAGCTATGGCACATATTTATATATTTGCAGTGTATATATATATCTTTAATAAGACTACTATTAGATTATGAATAGGGGAAAAGCTTTTCTAACTGATACTAGATCTCTGGAGATTAAGTAGATACCAACACAGCACCTATTTCTGCCGCCAATAGTACTGTGTTACAGTTTGAAGGGCGTTGTAGATAGTGAAAGTTTTTTTTTGTTTGACGTGAAGTAAATGCCTGCTCGCATACCCGTCCTCGCGAGCGTAAGGACAGGTTATGTCGGACTTGCACCAACTAAAATCCCCACGATGTTCCTTCTCGTCGCTTTAAGGCAGTCACGAGAACGCTCTCGCAAATATCCGCGACCCCGCTAGCGCCGGCCACATAACGCAGCCCCACCTCAGAAGGGAGGGAAGAACCCTCCCTTTCCACCTCTGTGGCGGCACGCCGGAACACAGCGCTCCCCCTCCTCGGCCTCTGGCAGTTACCCGGGCAACGGATTCCCTCGAATCCGCCACCCAGAGGCCATGGGAGCCAAGAGAGAAACATTTTCCCGACTCCCTGCGGTGGATCCGTTCTTGGGCCCGCCGCCACCCGTTATACGGCCGCGGAGGATAGGGAGAGCGGCGCATCAGAATACCGACATTCCACTTCCCCCACGGTCCCACCGCTGCCACATCAGCGGTGCGGCACTGCTTAATCGCAGAGGGTACTCTCCCTCCGCGACTCCACCTCGACTGCAAAGGATAGCATAAAGCCGCCCCTGCAGTTCACCGGCGCGCATCCGAGGTGAGCTCACGGTGAAGTAACGGAGCTCTGACCTGGAGCGGCCGCCTCGGGCCGGCTGGGTAGGTTCCTCTTCACTTCACCGTGGGCGACCCAGCCACGATTACTGAGCCCCTCCGCCACAACAAGGCGGGAACCTGTTGGGGGGGAGGTAGTGAAAGTACTGTGGCCTGTACTTAACATTTATGTCTAAAGATTTATAATTTTTGTGATAGAAACTTGACGACTGTCGTGACAATTTTTTTTATTTTAATTTTAATAATTACATCGTCTTGTTCGCAGGTTGCCCAAAATGGTCTGGAAGTGTTAGCCGCGCTCGCTGAACGCATGGGACCAGAGTTCTCACACTTCGTGCCTACCGTATTACCCCATATTATCGACAGGTTAGAGCTTTGCCTAAGGATGTTTTATTAACACGCAAATAAGGTTAAACTGTGTGGTAAAGCGGACTAGTCTAGAAATAGCATATTCACTCTTGATCATGAAGATCTTCACGTTATACCTGGATGGAAACACTGACGCCGGCAGACTTCCAATCCTTCGCTGTTCACAACGAGAAGGTCGAAACGAAACGCTTCGTCATCATGCGCGGGATCTCGACAACGCAGAGGTGGCATATCTGCGGTGTGTCTCTACGTCCAGTGGTAGCAGGGCAATGGCGGAATCAGATCACACAGTTCCTGCGCACACTCTTCGAAATGTAATCGGTAGAACTCCAAGAGGCTCGTTACCCTACGCCGATGTTGCAAGCTATCAAGTTAAATACTTGTCAGCTCATGGTCACCGACTATCCTTATGGCGCGCATCTCGAGCCCAGTTGTGGCAGCAGCACTCCGCACACGATCGGACCTGCGCTTTGGATAGTGTTAGTGATGTGAAGTACCAACTTACTTTGGCAAGAATTCCGAGCTTCCTTGCAGCTATTCTGGTTTAGGTTACCGGTATTTTTTATGGTTTGGTTCCTTCCTCATATGTAAGCTAAGAACACTCGATTAACTACTTCCTTACACAGTAAAAGGTAAGTTTATAACTATAACAACATAGTTGTAGATTTTTAGCTTTTAATACAAATGTCAATTTTTCCCAAGTTAGGATGATAATATTGTGGGAGATAAAATTATAAATTTTATCTCATTATTTATACCGCTCCAATATAGGACAGGATGTGGGCCCACGCAGCCATGCATAAGTAGGTGCGGTTATTCGTTGACAATGATGTCTCTGCTTGAGACAATACCTCGCTTCGGTTGCTTAGCAACCGGCTAAGTGGGCGCGCCATGATGATTTATTTGCTCTAGCTCCTGGTGCATTAATCTACTAAAATTTGTTCCAAATAAGTTTTTTTTTATTCTTCGAATTGACGAGACGCACCAGGAGCTCACTTGATGGTTAGAGATACGCCTGCCCATAAGAACGTGACGTAAATTAAAATGATATTCCATAGCAACACATTGCGCTCGTCGCCTTCACACATAAGCTGTCAGGTCTCGTTACTCCAGTAATTTCACTAGCTATAGCGCTCTTAAAACTTGAACACAGTAATGTTTTCACAGTACTGTATGTCAGCTGTAATAGCTGCTGCGGTGGTGCTTACCTGGTAAGTCTCTGTTGCCGGAGACAATCTAGGTAACATTATCCTGTTCAGTTTTAAGTTGCATAGACCGTCATAATTAGTCCGTCCGTCTGTTCGGGTTCAAAGGGCGCTTCAGCAAGTAATGTGTAAAGAGGATTATATTCTAACGATTCAAGTTCAGGCATTGTTGTACTGTCTAAATGTCCTAACGAGCGCTTCAGTATTTTCAAGAGGGGTCGTACAACTTTAGGTTCCTTAACACTAACACATATACATGTGCTAAATATATAATAACTAACGTATTTGTAGGGTCGTAAACGGTTATGTTAAATTTGATCTACCTTTTTTTTAAGTCTCAGAAAAAGTGGAAAATATATTATTTGTAGCTATTTATAAGCTCTTAATTGTACATTGCTAAAGAAAGATCACAATTATCATTATTAGCCGATGGACGTCCACTACTGGACACAGGCCTCCCCCAAAAATCTCCACATCGATCCGTCACGCGTTACTTGCATCCAGTGGGTTCTCGCAAAGATCACAATGTAAAAACTTTATTCCTCTTAGAATTCTTTAATTTTTCAACCCTTGGTAATACAGAAAAAAACGCAAAAGAAACATTTTTCTTTTTTTTATATTTATTTATATATATATTTGTAAGTGTAGTGTAATTAATGTGTAATAGTCGATTACTTAAATATATCAAGTAGAAAGTAAAAAACCTCTGGTTCTATAAGTCACGCCCTTGACATTACACGCCCCGCCCAGCACCAAAATGGCAACACCTTGCCAAGGTTCATATAAAGTTCGCCGGAACCAGGGCCCGAATACTGAAGAGTCATTCCATTTAATGTGGATGTGTTACCGACATACCGTAATGAGAATAAATGATGAATAAAGGTTGTATTTATGTATGTAGTATGTTTTCGTGTATGTATACTGGGGGTTGTCCTGTCCCTGTTGTCGGAGACCGTCCATATAGACACCGCCGCAGCTCTTGTTGCAGCCGACAAACAGTAATGTGCAAACATTACTGTGTAGCGGTTTGAAGGGCGCTGTATCGAATGAAATTACTGAGGTAACGAGAATCGACATCTTTTGTTTCAAAGCGACGAGCAACAATGTCGTGCTATGTTTACCATCGTAACTATTGTTGCTGTTGATGTGGGCAGGTCCCGCTCGTATGGTCAATTCATTTAATAAAAAAAAAAAATAGTGTGTCTTCGTATCTAAAATTATCTGTTAATATTCTAGGAGCGTTTCAAGTGAAAATGTTGTCATACATAGTTATTTTTGTATTTATTTTATGTATACTTAAAACGTACATATAATTAAGTGTAAATAAACAGTAATTTTTCCCTTTTATGATATAGATCTCAGTGAGGTAAAGGATGTAAGGGATTCCGCACAACAACTTACGGGACTAAAGCCAACCTCACCTGCTCGTGGTGCACCCTGCTAATTAACAAATGAGGCTCTAGCTTCCACCAACCGACATTGAGCTAGAGCGGTGGGAAATGGCCCAAATACTCTCATATGAATCCCTGTCCAATTGATGTGGGAATCTTTGGGGAAGGCCTATGTCCGGTAGTGGACGTCTATTGGCTGATGATGATGATAATGATGAGATAAATTTTATAATAATATTACATTCTTATATTCGATCGGTTCCACATAACGGTCCAGTTAAACTTACTGTAAATGGCGGATCACCATAAAAAGCTGTTGAACAGCAGATTTGAACTTGCTATTTTAAATATTTCAATCGCTTAAAAACAATATTGAGCCTTAGTTCACTTTAAATATCTTTCCTAACTTATTCGGTTTAAATAATAACTGGTTGCCCTCCACAGCGACTAACCTATCTTGCCATTGTAATACGACGGTTCCAGATTCGATTCCAAGGCCACGTATGGTGGTAATTAAATAGCCGATTGGTTCTTTGTAATCTACTTGACTAGCTATGTCCATTATATGATTATCAGCATTTCTGTGTGAACATACGATAGCCATACTGGGTGTTAGGAGACCACTTCCGAAAGCGAAGACAGACGATAGTACGATTAAAAAAAATCATATTTTTAAAACGGTTTATTAGAATTATTTACGCTCCATCATGTTAATGCAGCTAAATGTAACGATAGTTTCATAAAAAATACATTACTTTACTAAAAAAAAAACCAGCAATGAAACACAAAATCAAAAACAGCTGATGCTCGGATCGACGAACGTGCGCGCGGCGGGAACTCGACATGTATTTGGTTTCAATGTGAACCTTATTCCATATGGTCACGGAGCATTTAGATTGCGCGCCCGTGCGTTCGTTGATCCGAGCATCGGCTGTTTTCGATTTTGTGTTTCATTGCTGGTTTTTTTTTTACGGTAAATAACCATTATTAATGTTCCAATTTCATGTTCAAAAATTTGAACATTTAAATGTAAAGTCTCTTAATAGTATTGTAGCTCGCTGACCTAATGGTTAGAGCGTGCGGCTTTCATTCCAAAAGTCGCAGGTTCGAATCTTGGCCTGTACCGATGACTTAATATTTAAGTTATGTACATTTGTGGACTTTAGTAACAACAGCGAAATACAAACGGTGAACGAGAACATCGCGAGGAAACCAGCACACTGAAATTATCTTTGTGTGTGTGTGTGGTGGCCCCAATAAAGTGGCTACAGGCTCGCCCCTCGTTACATGGGACCTAATCTGACCACATCTGTCGAAAGGTGGGTGTTTATTCACCTCTGCCTACTCCTACTGGGAAAAAAGGCGTGATAATATAAAGAAAGTCTCTTAATAGAATAGGATCTGTGGCGGTGGTACTCGACAACAGGTTATTTTTTTATCTAAAATGTTTATGAACAAGTTTCTATTATAACAAGCGTTGAATGCGGTTTAATCTATTTGAACCAAGACACCTATATTCCAACCAGGTGATATAACGAAGAGTCGTTAGTAAAGCTTTGTTACTTGAACAGATTAGCGGACACCAAGGAGGGGGTCCGCGCGGCGGCGAGGGCGTGCGTCGCGGCGCTGGGGGAGAGCCGGGCGACGGCGCCGCGCGCCCTGCTCGCCAGGCTGACGCCGGCGCTGCAGCACAAGGCGGCGCACACCAGGGAGGAGGCGCTGCGCTGCATCGGCTCGCTGTTGCACGCGTAAGTCCACCACCCACATACCGATCACAGAATATCACTATCAACAGAATTGAGAATAAAATGACAAGCTAAACGCGACTTCGCAAACCGAACATGACAGCATATCCAGCTTGTTGTGTCACAACGCTTGCTTTCTTTTGTGTTTACGAGAAAATTGTTAAAAGCTGGTTACTGAAAATAATTGTAATATCATTCTTAAACCACACGGCTCATTACTTTAACCCTTGTGTAAATGTCTAGCACTCGTAATAAATTATAACCAATCACATTCAAAATGTTCCAATCTAAGTACATACAAGAAATTTCCATCTATGTAGAGAATCCTCACGGTGTCTCTGGAACCATAAGGCCTATAGACTTGCAATTTGGTAACAATATTGTTTTTAACAAGTATAGGTCATCTAAGAATGGGTATTACACAACGTTACCCTCAAAGGGGGTTGCAGGATGTTACGAACAGCAAAGCAAGCGGGGAACAGCTAGTGTTTGTATATAGGAGATATCCAGAGATTCATTGACTCATTATGAAATATCTGAAACTATTAAACGTAGACATTAAAAATTCTTCTTCTTCTTAAAGTGCCTCTCCAACTATTGAAGATTGGTGATCAGTGCGGTACAATCCTTTCTGTCTCTGGTTCGGCGGAATAACTCAAACGCCTCGGATAAGCCTGTCCATTCCCTGATATTCCTCAACCACGACTATTTCTTGTCACCACCTTTCGTTTTTTTTTTTTAAAAAAATTAGTAAGTTAATAATCTTTATTTGAAAACCAGAGAGAAGCCAGAAGAGCCAAAAATAATGTGTTTGCAATACTCTAAGTTTAATTATATTTTGTCCTGGAAATAGATTTGTTGATGAGAATATTTGAAATATCGCTTTATAACAGGCACGGAGCGGCAGAGCTGCAGCTGCGCGCGGCCGTGCCCAGCCTGGCGGCGCTGGTGGGCGACCCGAGCAGCGCGGTGCGCGACGCGGCGCTGCAGCTGCTGGTCGACGTCTACCGGCACGTCGGTGAGTACCGCCGGCACCACACACCAACACCGCTGCTGACCCATCGCAAATAAAACATAGAAGAGCTTTCTTTGCAATCGACCGAAAGAAAGTTTATATTATATATCTACAGTGGTGGTCGTATAATTAAAAACACAACCAACGGTCCTCGACATTATTTAAGATACTTACCCGAAATCGTTTGTATTTTGAAATTAAACAATAAATAAATAGGACATCAGACAATATGTTCAACGATTCATCATTTATTAAAAAAACAATATAAATACCATTACACAAATGCAGCTTCAATATTGCATTACGGACAAACATTTAAATCGGTTTTAAGGTATGAACAAATGGTCAACTAATTAGAAACGACAATAAAAAAAAATATAAAAAACAATATTTTTCTAAGTATTAGTATTGTTATATACGAAATAGCTACTATCCACATATTTATCCTACCAATAGTCGTAAATAATATTTAGAGGTAGGCAAGGACATGAACATATGCCATTGATTCAATCAATGTCATACATTTTTGTATGGGGGAAGCAATGGTTGAATTCCATGCTTCAACAAATACTTCATATAGTTCGTTTTGATTGGTGTTGGTGTTACTAACGATGTACCAGAAATCGGGTTTAAATCCATTGGGGACTATTTGCTGGCCAGTCTAAAACGGATGTACGCGAAACATTTGACGCTATTGGCCATCTGTTTAGGATCATTGTCATGCTGAAAGATTCCGGTTACAGGCAAATAATCGTCCGAGTAGGAAATCATTGTGAGCTCTAAGATATTTTTGTGTTGCCATTGTTCCATTGTACCTTCAATGTTCCGAACGGAACCACTCCAACTCCACATCCGGACAACAAACAAACACCCCCAAACTTTAATGTTACCGCCACCGCACCATGCTTGACATGATGTATACTCGTTGTGTATTTATAATTAAACAGGACATCTACCATAGCGCTTTCCATCGGAATTTACCATATTTATTTTTGTTTCATCAGAAAATAACAGTTTCCATTCTCGTACCGTCCAGTTATCAAATTTTTTAGCGAATAATAATCACTTCCCTCTGTGTTGCTTGGTAGGAAGCGGTACCTTTCGAGAGATTCATCCAAACAATTTAGCTTCCACTAATCTTCGGCGTATCAGTTTTGACGAAATGGTTCTCGGGTCATCAGACCGAAAAACTTCATTTTTAATGTGGTTGGAGCCTTTACTTGGATATTTTTTAGCAACACGAACGATTAGCGTATCTTCTCTGGGAGAGGTTTTCTTAGCTGAACCTTTCTAAGAACATTTTCAACAGTTCCTTGTGTTTTATAATGATCAAGTGCATTAAAAACTTTCTTCACAGAACAATTTAAATGCTCAGCTGTTCTTCTCTACGCCCACCTCACTTATGATCTATATGTAAATTAACAATTATTTGCCTACTCGTAGTTGACGCGTCACGGCTGTTATTTTTGACCATTTTCAACAAAATAAAATTCAGATAAAACTTTGAATTGCCGCCAAATTAATAGAAAAAGCCAAGAAAGAAATGTTATTCTCCAATTTCAAAAAAAGAACGAGCTATGCATGCTACCTTAAAATGTTTCTAATTATGTGTCCAGGCGGCCAGTGACACTAGAATAGATAATAAACTTGTACATGTGTAACACTCATATTGTAATTAAAATTAACATATGTTTCATATTTTTTATGCATTTAATGAGTTTTTTATTGGAGCGGCTATATTATTGCGTGATTATTAATTAATGAATGTGTATATTTTTTATGAACATTTATACGTTGTAGTTATACTTTCTTTATTCATAACAAGTATTTCTAATTATATGACCACCACTGTATATCCATTACATTGTAATATTTTTTTCAGGCGAGAGACTACGACAAGATTTAAAAAAGAAAGAACTAGTGCCAGCACAGAAGTTGGCGCTACTCGAACAAAAATTTGACGAAGCGAAAGAAGCTGGGCTTTTGTTGCCCACAGGTGAGAAATTACTAACCTTCGATGGGTCTTTCTTATTGAAACAAATGGAAACATCCTTTTAGAGCAATATATTTTTTTACTTTTTAAGGACGTTTTTTATTTCTAATAAACTTTTTTTAGAGAGAGGAGTGTACAAACGCTGTATTGAAAGATGTGCTTAATAATTGTGACAATATCTATTATTTATTTATCCATTTTCGACGTAGACTCTTCAAATGCCAATTATAAATTTTCAGCGACACAAGGCGTGGACGAGGCAGACTTCGTGTCTCGCAGTGTAAAGCGCACGATGACCATTCCCACCTCCGCGCGCCGCGACGACTGCTCGCCCGCCTCCACGCCCGGTCAGTACACATGCGCACGCTCACATGCACATAAACACCGCTAAGGGCAAATTTAAATTATGTCTTTCATAATATGAAATACAATAACTCACACGCCTGAAGCTTTTTAAGTAATTTTTATTACCGTAATGTCTATTATCTGCATATACAGCAATCTTCTTCTTAGGTATACTAACAAAAATAATATAGTCACATATCACCAACGTTGGAAAGGCAAATGTCATGTAACTTTATTTTCTAGTGTTATCATTTCGGTAACCATGTGTTAGGATACTTTCGAAGTAAGTATCACTATAGCGCCTACGTCAGGGAAATCACAATCTGCAATGATTCTTGTATTGTCTTAAGGCGTCGATCATAACGTCGTGCAGTGTTTACACATGCACAGCATCAGGCGATTGTTCTGCTCGTGTTACCAACCAACTTATTTTTATCTTTTCATTTAGTAATAATGTTCATTATCGCACTGTGAACTTATCGTGTTCTTTTTTTTTCAACGTTTACACATAATACATGAGAAGCTATGGACAGCCTATAACTAACTAATATTCTTCTCTTTTACATCATGGACTGCTGCCGGATCTTCTACCATAACAAATGCCTGGGTGCAAACATGTCACCGCCCGCCGTTGCATACTTTTCACCCATCCACTTAATAACGACGCATCAATCATCATACACATCAACTTTGCCATTCACCACAGTTTGTGAACCACAAAAGAGGACTGTACCCGGCTTGTACAGCATGCCGTCGGCTAACAGGAAGCCGCCGCCGCCTGCAAAGTTACCAAGTGCTGGAAGTGGTTAGTACGGTGCTAATATAATCAACAAAAATTCGTAATCTGATCGCCAAACTTCAGTTTAAAGAGGGCACCTAATGATGATGATGATGATAGTCAACTTGAAACATAACCTCTGTTTTAAATAAGCGATGACAGCAGTAACCACTTGTTGGCGTTATTTTAGCTCAGCAATTGCCAAATTGTAGTACAACGTTTATTTCTAGCACTAAGAGTGTGTACACTGTTCCTGTTTGACAGATGTTGTATCTAGTGTATTAATGATAATGGGACGTCTTGGTTCATCTCAGACGCAATATTGATATTATTTCATGTGTATGTGCGTGTAGTGTCAAGTGGTGCAAGTGCGAGTGCGGGCGAGGCTGGGGCGGTATCGGGCGAGGCGTTCGAGGCTGCATTTGCTTCGACTGCACCAGCGGCGGTGTACGGTGCGCGCGGGCTGGACGACCTGTGTCGACATGCCGCCGCACTGCTGGGCGACCGCGCCGCCGACTGGGAGCGGCGTGTCGATGCGGTACGCACACCGACCCACATCATAAACTAACTCACTGCCAGAGATGGGTATCTTTTAATGTCTTACAAAACACGGTCTAGTCTGATTTAGTAATTCCTATCACTGTGTTGCAGCTGAAAAAGATCCGTTCGTTGCTGACGGCGAACGCGCACGTGCAGTATCCCGTGGAGTTTGCCGCACACCTCAAAGACCTTTCAGTGCCTTTTCTAGTCGTTATCAAAGATCTTAGAAGCCAGGTATGTGTGCCTTAAGATTCTTTTTTAATGATATTTTGCCATTAATTAAATTGTTTGTTCGTTTATATGTGTATCATCATTATTATCATTAGGTGCCCTCTTCAAACTGAAGTTTGGCGATCAGATCGAGAAAACCAATTCGATCCTCAGTTATTATTTGTAACTGATGGTATTAAAACCCGGTTCACTCCTTTATATCGTCAAACTATTTCTTGCGTTGTATACCAGGTGCACATTTTTCAGGTATTTTTCCCTCCAGGATAAAACTTGGGAACTCATAAAGAGATTCAAGGGAGAAAAATGCAACCTTTCTTTAATGACGATTGTCATCAGCCTGTGTTTGCAGTTATATGTATGCAATGACTTTAAAACTAATAACTATAAATACGTAAATTTCCACAGATAATCAAATACCTTAATTTTTTATGTGTATGTTTTAATTTATATCTGTTACAGGTTGTTAGAGAGGCTTGCATAACTATAGCACATATGGCAAAGGTGTTGAAGAATAAGTTGGACCAGTTTAGCCTGTACATACTGCAGGAGGTTATCAATTTGATACAGAATGCTGCAAAGGTCAGTTTTAATCTTTAGAAGATAAATTACCTTTTCCTATATTAATTAGCGTAAAGATAACATCAGGTAGTCACTGTCCTGTAATTATTGAGTTCATTGACCATTTCTTATGGTATACAGGTGGTGTCGTCCGCCGGCACGGTCTGCCTACGTTATATCGTGACGTACGTACACTCGCCGCGCCTCATTCCCGTGCTCACCACCAACCTCACCACTAACAAATCCAAGGAGATACGATCCACGCTCAGGTAAGTAGCGCTCGTTACCAATATTGTATCATTTATAGCGATATATAACATGTTTAATTTTTTTTTGAAAATCTAAAGAATTTCTGATTCTTAAAGAGAAGTTGATAAAAGTTTGTAAACTTATGATTTAACAGAACCTTAGCTATTTCAAACTTATGTTTAAAAGTTTATTTTCAAAATTAATTTAAGCATTATGCACGAAAACCACAAAAATTGCTTCGCGATTCTGTCAAGTTTAAAATGTTTTTACTTTCACAGTGAGCTCCTGGAGCTGCTGCTCGATCGCTGGGCTACCAACACAGTGGAGAAGCAGCAGCAGGTGGTGCGCGACGCAATTAAACGCGCGTGCGCGGACGCTGACAGCACCGCGCGCAGCTTCGGCCGCAGGTCATACGCTGAGATACTTATAACACTGGAACTTTTCCACCATATGTTATCTCAACATAATCCAGTAATTGCAAACGCATAATAAGGCAGGTACTGATGGTAGGTCTCTATTGCCGGAGACCGTCTAGGTAGATACCACCACAACGCTTATTTCTGCCGCCAAACAGTACTGTGTAGACATTACGGGTTTGAAGGGCGTTCCAGCCAGTGAAATTACTAGGGAACGAGGCCTTACTTCTTATATTTTAAGACGACGAGCTCAATATGGTGCAGTGTATATCATCCTATCTAACCATGTGATGGGTAGGCGTATAGCTTAACATTAGGTGAACGTCTCACTCGTCCCGTCGCTTTATAAAATAAAAAAAATGCAACAGTGCATCTATTTCTCCTTCAAAGCAGTAATGTGAATGCATAGTTTTTCTTCAAAGGACGCTATAACCTGCGAAAATTTTGAGGTGTTTCTTGCTATGTTAGCTATTAAGATTACAAGTAGGGATGTTATGATGTGTTTAAAGCACCTTATTAGAAAGACGCGTCGTTTACCACCAGGTGTAATAAAATAAAAAGTATCAATAAAAATATAATTTTTTAATAAAAGCAGTAGTGATGTACCGAGTCGTTGGTATTAAAGTTTCTGTTACGGGGTTTGTAACAGGGCATACTGGGCGTACAAGCGTCAATTTCCGGACGACGCTGAGCAGCTGTTCGCGCGTTTGGACCCTGGCGCGCAGAAGCAGATCGAGCGAGAGCGGATCGGCAGCATGGACAGCCTGCAACACGTCGGCACCGGTTAGTAAACAGATCACGCTTTACATTATCAGTAACCGCTGACTGTTAAATTTAATTGTAATACATCGTGGAGTGTGAGATTAAAATCAAGCGCTTGCTTGTGAGAGGAATGGTGCCTTTTTTTTATTTTACACGACGAATATATACGTAATCCATTTTATAGTACAAATTGTTTGCGACATGATACTTCGCTTCACCTGTTAAACATTCCACTATTAATTGTTTATTAGTATCGTTTATTATAGTAAGGAGAATCTAATGTACTTAAATATCTTCCAATGTTTTTGTTCAGTATTTTATACGGTACTGGACTTACCTTACAACCTGCCTTAGGGCATTAAAAATTAATTAATGAAGACTAATTTAAATCTTTTATAACCACTACTCTTGTTTTGGTTACATAATAGTAAATTTAATAAAATTAACAAGTTTATATGGTTTTAAAAATGTACTATTTTTATTATATATTTTTTTTATTTTAGTAATAAAAATTGCTATTTTACATATTTTTTAGTATATTACTTTACATAACTTTGCTTATATTTTGTTTATACAACACTACCTTTTTTAATAACGATTATAGTCAGGATATTTTTTTGTCTTACGAAATTACGTTACGTTGTTAGTATGGACCTCATACATGTAGGATATCGGAAAGGTGTTATATACAAAGTTAAGATGAAGACGCTGGATGCGGGCCTATGTCCAGCAGTGGACGTCTATCGGCTGATGACGATGATGATATAAAGTTCCAACTATTTAAAAACTTAGTATCCACAAAACTGCATTTGGTTAGCGTAGTGAATAAAATGACCTTGACTCTCCTTATGAGAGACGACCTAAAGTTGAAGCTGTGGTGAGAACATTAAAAGGGCTGTTATTATTACATACTAAGTTTTATATTGTTATTAAATTCCACATAATAGTTATATATAATATGTATAGATTAACAAATACATAATATTTATTTAAATTAATAATGTATTCCTCTTTTTTTTACAATAAATCCATTTTACAATATCTCCTGTTATTTTAATTTACGCTTTAATAATATATACTAGAAAGGTAGAAAATGTCGTGATTTGATTTTTAGTCCGCTAACTATATAGCATACACAAAAATCTTCTTGAAAAGTGTTTTTCCTTTTTTATCCCATACAGTAAGGTGTTTATCTTCACCATTTGATATTCACATACCTTAAGGAGATTATTGACGAGATCTTTATAATCTCTCAAAATGTAATTTTTAAACCAAACGAATGTATTCACCGTGTCTTAAATAACTTCTAAAGTGTATTGGTGATGCTTTGCGGAGGTATAGTTTTATTTGGAGCTATATAAATAATGAAGTTTGGATGGAGATAAGTTTTGTATTAAATCTTTTTTGGCTAGATATGTGTAGACCTTTTCTTCGTATTATTAATACGCCTCTATAATAGCTTTGACATTATAAACCACTGGGCATACGTCACACGGCCAGCCTTATCGTTACTTAACACCATTTGAAATATTAAGTAGAGTTGAAAACTAAAAAAAAAACATATTTATAAACAGTATGTTCACTACAGAAGACTCCTAACTAGTAAAAATTTCTTTATAGAAAGGCGAGCGCTCACCAGTCCGAGAAGTCCGTCGGCGAGCGTTTCCGGTGAGTAGATGCAAGATAAATATATAGAAAAGACATGTTTGAAGTTACACATTTGGTGATCTCGTGGTATTTTCTTTTCACGCTTCTCTAACGGGATATATCGGGTTTGGATATTGTTCCGCTTTTCATTATTATGTAAGCCTCGACGGAGAACCTGGTGTCGGGCTTGAACAGCAGGACCAACTCGCTGCGGCGGCGGCGTGCCTCGCAAGAGAGACCGCCTATTTCCCACATACCCGTTGCCATGAGAGGTCTATTCATATTATAAGAAAATGCTTCCGAAACTCAAGATTCTTAGCTTAGCTTCCTTATTAGTAAGTGCACCTACATGTAGCGTGAGCTTCTCTGCCATTTATATCTTTTACTTTTTCTCTCTACAATTTAAAAAGAAGATTGGCAGCTCCATCAGCTTTTAGTTCCGCCTTATCTACAAAGTTATATGCATTAACAGTTAAAGTAGTTAAAGAACTTTTTTTTTCTTACTAGTGATCACCTTATATTTATTCTTACAGATGCTTTAATCATGAAAATGTTTTTTACGACCCTTATGTCTGTACTTCACACATTAGGACAATGTACATTGCTTTTTTATCCTTAATACGAACAATAAAGGACAAAAGTAAAGAATATATATCAATGTCCTAAAACGTTCACGACCTCTACAATTGCATGCTATTTTTATTTGCTACCTGCTATACTTATAATGAAACTATGTTAATACTGTGCTGGAAATGCTGGCACAAAACACATCTCTACAGTAGTACGCAAATATTACGGCTTTCCGATTTAAAGGACGTTGTAGCTAGTGAAATTATTAAGGTCATTGTTATGTGCAGGCTTCACTTATCATTAGATGAACGTCTTGTTGGTATCAATGCTTTGTAAAATAAAAGAAAAACTGGATAAATTATGCTGGTGGGTTGTTCTTGAAGGCCGTATCCAACACCGATTTTATATCTAAAGGTGTTATTAATCCTTGTAGTGTATGCGGTATGAGACAAGGTTAATGTGTTGGCTTATATTTATACTTGTGTGTACGCGTGTCGCAGAGCGCTCGCCGGGCGCGGGGGTGGGCGCGGCTGCGCGCAGCGTGTCCGCGCTCGACTCTGCGGCGGCGCAGCGGGCGCGCGCACGCGCACTCTACTCGCACATGAGCCGCGCCAAGGTCACCGCTGGCACCGCCTCGCTGCGTGAGTCCTTTGTGCACTACACACACACCCTCGCACCGCATCGCACCCTCCCGCACCGCACCGTCCTCTCAACTTACAAAACACTATTATATTAATATTATACACTACTATGGTATTAAACTTTAACACTATGTTAGACTTGAATCCGCTGTGATAGTCTGTGGCCAATGGAAATTTCGAAAAATCCTAATAAGGAAAAAATCAGTTAGTCGTACCTAGTTTAAGATATGTTTTACAATTCTAAGATTAGATACTGATATTTGTACATTCGACCATTTTTGTGAATCATTTAAGAACTCAGTTTTGAAATGGTAAGTTATAATTGTTATTAAATATTAACATTGTCGTTGGCATTATCACATTATTTAAAACATTTACTGTCTAGAATTACCGTCTTACGTAGTCCCATATCCAGTATTTCTGGATGTGTAAGGTTTCCTATTGTCACACATTACAATATTACGTATATGTCGATTCTCCTAGTAGCCAAGTCTATAATAAGTATATCATGCAAATCTTTATTCCCGTTATTTAAATTTAGCAATTTAGCTGTGCAAATTATTGAAATATACCATGTAAAATTGAACCTTGTTTAAGGATTCCAAAAACCTATGAAGTTACACTACCAGCTCATATACATCAAGTTTATTCTCTAAAACCAATTGCTCATCATCATCATATAGATGATTATAATTATAAACATTAGAGTAGGTTGTATTACAGTTAGAAAAAAAAAGTAATTGTTTCTTTTAATATTTACTTGCTGATCTGAAGAAGGAGAGGTTGCTCAACAAGGTACATTCATTAATGTTGTCAGTTTAGCTTTAAAAAAATCGGCGGTAAAGGTCCCAAACGGATACTATGACGAAGCTTATTTCTGACGCCAAACATTATCGTGTGCAAATATTGTTGTGTTCCGGTTTGAAGGTAACTAGTGATAATGCTTGATTAACGAGACCTAACTTACATCTCTAGGCGTTCAAAACCACCTGTTCACATAGGTGATACAAACATCATAATGACTTACAACGTTCACCGGCAGGATATTCACTCGTTTTTCGGTTCACCTAACAAACGGTCGTTCAATACTGTGGTTGATAATGCGATGTCATCGCCCGGATCTATCGGTTGCACAAGCCGCGATCTTGCCGAAATATGCGCTCTTCATATTATATAATTTGTATATATGAAATAAACTAAATTACAATTGTTGCATTGTGTGCTACTCGTACATCATCATGCAATAGCTAAAATTGGCTATGTAATTTATATGAGCAGCGCGGGCTAAAAGATCGCCAGTGACTGCTGCGGTGCCGCCCAGCCCGGAGCGCAGCGCCGCGCGCTCCCGCTCCCGCCCCGGCGTCTCCCAGTCGCAGCGTGAGTTGTATCTTATACATATATACCAGTTGATACCCACCGAGACCATCTACATACTCGAAACAGCACTGCAAACTGCTTTGGTACTACTTGATGTGTCCCAATTTAATGGGCGTTTTACCTAGGCGATACCTCAGAGGTAGCTTGTTCTTAACATCTGAGGTCTCAAAACGGTTCTCAATAGTTCCCAGCCAAATTACAGGAAAGCTTAATAGTTTCCCTAATGGGAGGAGATTTTCAAATATGACGTGATAGCTTATAGCAGGAAAAATACAACAGGGAGATCTAATCACCTATAGACAAACTAAGATGTGGACCTGGAACCGAACCAGAGACATCCATGATTTTCGCGAGCCACTGCTATTGAAGAAGTTAAACTATATGATTGCTTTGCTTAGTTTTAATGTTAACATTATCATTGCAAATTAGCTTGTCTGTCTCTGCACAGCTACTTCCCGCTCGTCCTCACCGTCAGCGCGCAGCGGTCCGCTGTCCCTGTCCACTCGGCGCCGCCCGTCCGGCATCCCGCGCTCGCTGGCCGGGTCTAGAGAGACTAGTCCGACCAGGTATATCACAAACTTATTTTGTTATGTTTTTCATTATAACTTTATAGAAATGTTTTTGTTGTTGTTGTGTAAAAATTCAAAATTAATATTATCTCAATTGACGTTTTCTGTTAACCAACCATTCAAGGAGTCCGCAGCGTTGGCAGCATTATAATCCGGCTCTTAACATAACAGAGCTGGAATATTCTGGGCGGAGCATGTTTGATTGTATACGACCACATTTTCAGTTGTCAAAATGTTTGAATTTAGATGAAATTTTAGTCCATAATATATACAATCTTTTTAAAAGTTGCTGTAAACTGTTCTTCTACAACAATTTATCCTGCAGGAGCGGTCGCTCGAACAGTGCACTGGGAGGGGTGCGGCGGCGCGAGTCCGTGGAGCGCAGCACTCGTCCTCCCGCAGCAACCCTGCGTCTTCTGCAGCAGTCGCGTGACGCGGAAGCGGCGCTCAGAGTGAGTGGTCACACGATCGTGGTGCCTGAAAACTTATTGTGATAAATCATTCATAACCTATATCACTATAATTACTGGAGAAGAGAATTGGAGACCTAGGTCTATAATTACTTTAACTATTTTCTTCTGAAAAACATAGATATTTAAAAAAACCTTCATTGACTGCGACTCCACAACTAGAAACCCAACTGATGTGATGATCTATCTAAACGGTTTGAAATTAATACAATTTTATTAACTGGAGTCGACAGCGATAAGATTTCTCCAAATATCTTACCCTTTGTACAAAGGCATGGCATTACTTAAAAAATCAATTAACGCATAATCTTCTCACTGCAGAGTCCAGAGGACAGCTCTGCCTGCGACGATCGGCGCCGGGACGACGACTCCGAGGCGTCCAGCGTCTGCTCCGAGAGGAGTTTGGACTCTTACAGGAGGCATGACGTAAGTTTTTTAATAAGTGCTAATACTAATGAAAACTATATAAATACCTACTACTTGTATAAAAAAAAATATATAATACGATATGATCTTATATATTTTTCTTTATCCAAATCATACTAGGTACTGGGTACTGTCACTCCTGGATAATCAATCTTGACATGATGCGTCATATTTTTCAAACAGTACAAGCACAAGATTTATTTACCGATTGGTAAGTATGCTATATGTGATGTTTATTTGTGGACTGTATTTTGCTGAAAATTATGAAATAGAAATGTTGAAATATAGGTATGAAGAGTTAGTTCTCTTACAGACTCGGTAAAGTTTTTACACTGCGGTTTATCAACAAAAACAGTCGCTGCAAGAGATCAACCACCATACACCGTTGACTAGCATTTTATATAATGAAGAAGACGATATGTATATTGTTATGTTTAACTATCGGATACGTACCGGCAGAGTGCGTCGTGGTCGCGGCTCGGATGGGAGGGCTCGCCACCACCACCTCCTCCTCCGGACGACATCATCGCCCTCTGCGCGTGCACGCACTGGACTGAGCGCAAGGATGGCCTCACGCACCTCGTAAGTACACATTTCTTAAAAACCTTTTTTTTTCTTCTAGCTATATATAAAAGAGTATAACTAATTGAGCTCTCCAACTACTTCACTATTATTGTTACTAAATATAATGTGAAATTGAGATGGTTTAGTCGATGAAAAATTATTATATTAAAATTAATATAACCCTGTATTATGTAAAAACCGTGTATTAATAACTTGTCATCTGTGAACGTCCTACCTATTTCGTCGCTTTACCTCCTTAAAAAAAGATATTTTATCTAAGTAATTATGACACGCAGGCCAACTATCTGAACAGCGGGCGACTGCTGACCGAAGAGCAGCTGCGGCGGTTGACGGAATTACTGAATAAGATGTTCGTTGATGCGCACACGAAGGTATTCTCCTTGCTGCTGGATGCTGTCTGCGAGCTGCTGCTCGTGCATTGCCACCAGCTGAAGGACTGGCTTTACCAGCTTATGTTCAGGTAATACGCGTTATAACAGCATACTGGCCATCAGCAGATATGCATGATACAGAAAGCAGGAAGCAAAGAATGTGCTACCACAACTTTTACGTCGGACAAAATCTGTAAATTTTGTCCGACGTGATACAGCCTCTATCTTAGAGCATAAAGATTTTTCTTTTACAAAATTCATTGGTACAAATTATATTTGTTATTTAGACTGTTGATGAAGCTTGGGACGGACATCCTAGGCTCAGTGCAAAGCAAGATCATGAAGACTCTTGACGTCATACACGAGTACTTCCCAGCGGAGCTGCAACTGCACAATATATTTAGGTCAGTAAAGAAGTAATTTGGTATAAGGACACTGAATTTATTGACCCTGCTTAAATAGTAAGTAAGTCGGAGAAGATACTTAAGATTACATCTCGTAATATTTGAGTAGCACATGAAACCCCAATAATCACCACATCGCAGCATCCTAATATGCGCCGAATTCCCTGCAGAGAAAAGTTTATTCTTTATATTCATAGCAAACCAACCTTTAGTTCGGTAACTGTGTAAGTAATTGATGAGTTAATCAGGTTCCTGGCGGATGGAGCAACCGCACCTACACCCAAGACAAAGACAGCGGCGTTGCGGTTCCTGGCGGACCTAGCGCATGAGTACTGCACGCCCAACAGTCTCGCTGTAGCCCTGCACGGTCTGTACACCTATACATGTTTGTTTTATTTTAGTTTTGCTTAGAAATTAACATAGTAAAATCCTATCAAAATATGTTAAATGTATTAGCAATGTAGGTCATTATCATCATCATCATCATCATCAGCCGATAGACGTTCACTGCTGGACCTAGGCCTCCTTAAAAGATCTCCACATATAGTATTGAATGGCCTCCAGAACCGCTGGGCACTAGGAGCTCTCGTATGTAGGGGTTCATGTAGAGCCATTTCCCACCACGCTGGCCCAATGTGAGTTGGTGGGAGCCAAAGCCTCGTTTGTTGATTAGCACGGTGCACCACTAGCAGGCGAGGTTGGCTTGGGTCCCGTGAGTTGTTGTGCGGGTACCCTTGCATTATGATGATTCTTTTAAACAAAGTAGTGATTTAGTATGAGTTAAATTAGTTTATGAAAAGTTGATTTAATGTTGAAATGTATGCGGGGCAGGTGGTGCCGGCGGCACTGCGGGCCGGGCGCTGAGCAAGGTGGCCGCGCTGGCGGGCGAGACGCGCGCAACCGAGATGCGCAACAACGCCCGCCGTGCGCTCGCCGCGCTCTACGACTGCAACCCCGTGCCGGTTCGTACAAAAAAAATTGATCGTTTCACATACATTTGCACAATTAGCATATAACATACGTCTTCTCATTACAGTTCACCGCACTAATGAGCGAGCTGCCAGCGGAGACGCAAGCTATTGTAAACAGCGTCATTCAGAAGCATGTCCGGAGAACCTCTAGTAGTAAGCGGCAATATAACCTTACGTTGCTAGTTGTTAAGTCGATGGAGAGGGCGATGTTTGAAGTATCTCTGTGTGTGTGGTCAAATCGTGGATGAGAACATCCGCAGAAGAATCAGGGTCACCGACATAGTACTATGACACGATACTAAAGCGGCAATGGGCGAGACATATAGTTCGTAGAACCGAAGGAAGTTGGGGACTTAAAAAGTGCTGGAATGGCGACTCCGCCAGTGTAAAACATTTTAATAGTCAAAAACATAATTACGGCTATTAGCTACTTTTAATTTTTAGTGCCGTTGATTTCGACAGGTATTGACAGAAAGTGGACACGAACGGAAGCATTCCTAGCTATAATTTAAAATGGTTGAGTCTTTAATGATTATCAACTCTTATGCTTTCCAACGCTGTCGATTTAAAATTTTTTACTCAATCTTTTGGCCTTTTTATAATCCATTTAGGAGGCGTCCGTGTGTGCAAACACACTAGCTTAATTAATAATCTAATCTCTTGCTCTAACCTGCAGCCGGCAGTGAGAGTCCGCTCCGCGCGGTGGCTAACACGGCGGCGGGCGGTGAAGACGTGTACTCGCGTATACGCAAGACCACTTCCGAGATACACTCCTACACAGCGCAGCATGCAAATGGTGAGCAACGCTACGCCCACGCTGACCACTCGCCTTGTACTACGGTGATACAGAGGCTAACATGTTATCGATTTTGTTTGTTGACAGGATTTATATGAATCAAATAGGCTGTATACCATCTTGTAAATCTGCCGCTATAAACATTTAACTCATACAAAAGAGTATTGTTACTTTTAGAACAGCATTCCTATTTTGCATCTATCAACATTTATTCTGAGCAACTACGCTTTACTATTCGTGGCCTCTTTGTCACTTAACAATGAAATTGAGAGCGATAATTAGCCCATTGACCAACTTGAGAACTAACAGAGATCTTACAAGACTATCAGCTGCGCTACGATCACTATTGATGCTCCGTAATACGCGTCGCTTATTAGTATATATCCACTTCTCGTCTATTACGATATGTTGTCATTTCACAGCGGAGTGCGGTAACCACATGTCCAGCAAAGATTCCGGCATCAGCCAAATGTCGGACGCGACGCTGTCCAATAAGGCACACAACGGCGTACCCAACGGCCATTATAACGCGTAAGTAAAACAATATTTCAATTAAATATACAATTCAGTCAAATTTGGTTTTGTTTAGAGCAATACCTTTTTTTTTTTTTTTCAAATAATATTTACCAGAGTTTGATCACGAGCCTATCTAATGTTAAGGGGAAATGCAGTTTCTGTTGATTCTCGCACGTCATCGTGTTCTAGTAAATTCACCGTGGTATCTACTATCACCTAGCAGTAGGATGCAAACATTGCTGTGTGAAAGTGTTGTATCTAAAGTATCATTAATAGGTTTAGCGGTTTTGTAAATGTATTACGTTATAACTTTTAGGTCTACTTTTTCATTGTTATAGGCACGTGTATCACGAATCACCATGTCATTATCCTATTTGAAGCAGCTTATTTTATTCTCTTATACAGCGAGGCAATGGCACGCGCGGCGTCTGCTGACAGTTCCGAGGATGCCGGCAGCACCAAAGAATCCTCGCCCATCCCGGCGCACTCGCGGCTAGACTTCCCGCACCAACATGGGTACCTCATATTTTTTAATCCTATCGACCATTTATAGGTGGATTAGTATTGAGGAACGGAAAAAGGGCATCGAACTGAACTCCTTATTTGGGTGACAAATGTGAATGAATCGAAATGAAAATTGTATACACTCAGTAACATATCCTTTTCTAACTAAAAGTAGTTAATTATTTTTAAGACAGATATTTAAATGTTTGCATATTCTATTTTAGGGAGTACAACTCTAGTAACCTGGGACGTGACAGGATCAAACCGTATGAAACTGACGAGAATGGCTTCATTATTACTAAAGGTATGTAACCCTTTCTTAATATAACGTATAAATAGATATAATCAGTGAAAATCTGATTTAACCTTATTCCCCAGCTGGTTTGCGAGAACCCGAAGTGCTCGAGGCGTTGTGCAAGTTGGACGCGCAGGCGCCGCCCGAACAGTGGGAGCGGCTGCTGCTCGCCACTCATGAGTTGCTCAAATACGGCGACTGTCGGAAGCCTACCGAATACTTCAAGTATG
Organism: Ornithoptera alexandrae; assembly: GCA_029030555.1. Taxonomy (NCBI): domain Eukaryota; kingdom Metazoa; phylum Arthropoda; class Insecta; order Lepidoptera; family Papilionidae; genus Ornithoptera; species Ornithoptera alexandrae. The sequence goes on from JARDVY010000018.1 coordinate 725,405, forward strand.
TACTACTAATGGCTAGAGTTGCTTAAGTCGTTATCTTACAATATTTTATTTCATTTATTTCACTATTACATATATAATATATATGTTACCGTATATTAAATTCATAATAATATGACTGGTTTCCTCTGCAAAGTGTCAATGTTTTCTTTATGTAAAACAGAAACATTGTGCGCGTGGCTCTCGCTGCCCTGACCATCGAAGACAACTCGGGCGACAAAGAGAATTCGGAAAACGCGAGCAATGCGCAGCAATCATCCGGTACTCATCTGTTAATTCTTTGCTTCACCTCAATTTTACATAATGTCAACTGATAATGAAGCTATGGATAGAGCATCGTGTTGGCCCGGAACACTGTTACTGTCATAGACTGGCACTCAGAAAACAGCCATATATAACAGAATTACAACGGTGGTAAGCTAGCCAGTTAGGTTAAAGAGAAGTCTGCCACCAACCTAAACACACATAAAAGTATTAGGGGCTACATGGAGGCAATTACTCACCGTGGCTGGCTTTGTTATGATAAAACTCTGTCGTTATAGTTTGTCGTCGTTATAGTTTGTCTACTGATGTTGTCCCCCATGGCCACCTTTTCATCATGCCGAGGGTAGCTAAGTTTATTTTTTTTTCTCATAGTTAATGTATTTAAGGCTCGACATGGTCTCTTAAGCAGGATGGGGGAACGCCCAGGAGCGCGCGGCGGCTGAGGCAGTAAAGGTGTTGGTGTGGCTGTGTAGACGCGACGAGACCCGCACACAATGGCTCGACTACTTCGACCTAATCCTGCTTAAGCTGATTAACGCATACGCACTCAGCAAAGAGGTGATGCGCGCGGTGGACAACGGCATGCCTCACATAGCGCGCGCGCTGCCTGCGCACCAGGTACACGAATTTCTAACTTTACGCAATTACACTATATTACGAGGAGTTCTTTTGATTACTATGAAAGGTAATAAATATAACAAAATAATATCACTTTTTACTTTAAACAAATCATCAATGTGATTTGGACAACACTGACTAAAGAGGCTTGATTCTTTCCTGTTATAAGTAGGCTCCAAGTCCCAGTAGTGGGAGTATTAAGAGGCCTAATTAACGATTTTTAAGTATGTGTAAATTCTCGCTTTATGTGTACTTAGAATACATAATATGAGAATGCGCACGCCTTGGTGATAAGTGCGCGCGCATCCACAATGTCGTTACTAAAAATCAGCACTATAACATATTTTGCAAACTTGCAGATATTTGATTTTTTTAAATATGTTACGAATAAATAACTGCAGGTGCTTGCGTTGCTGAAGCCGGTGATCAGGACGCGCGGGTACCCTACCTCATTGTGCGCGCTAAAGCTGGCCGCAGAGGTCGCGAAGGCGCGCAGTGCGGAGCTCACAGATGACATGGTGTCGCAGCTGATGGAGGGTGTTGGTCAGGTACGCCCGACACCCAGGATAAAGTTTTCCTTGTATTTACATTTACTGGTAGTAGTACTTTGTTTTCGGAAGCCATCTGGATGAGTACACCACCGCAGTACTTATTTCTTCCGCTAAACAGTAATGTGGTAACAGGTCTGTGTTTCAGTTTCAAAGGCGTGGTACCTAGTGAAATTACTGGAGTGTCGGAAACAGAAACATGTTTCAAAAAGACAAGCTGAATGTAGCACAGTGTACATCATTCTAACCAGTTATGGGCGGGAGTATCACTTATCATCTAGTGACTGTCCTCATAGTCTCGATGCTTCGTGTTATCAAGAAATACGGCTGTAGTTAGGCGGGTTCAAAAACCGTATCGATCACATCATTCTATACTCCACATGTGGCTATCGAATCGAATCAAAGACTGACTGGCCTTATATCATAAAGGTTCGTTATCGGTAGCGCTTCAGAAGTAATCACGAGACGATTACTTTCCAAACAGGTATGATATGACCTGTTTTAACATATTGCTTTACCACCAGCTGGCCGATCACCAGAATTCAGCGGTGCGCAAGGCGGCGGTGTTCTGTATGGTCGCGTTCACGTTCGCGTTGGGCGAGGAGCGCATGCAGCCGCACCTGAAACACCTCTCCGTCAGCAAGTACCGCCTCCTGCATGTAAGTGAATTCTAATCTTACCACCGAGCTTGAGCTTCAGGTAAAGAAAAACCATTGAAAGGAAAATTACATGTTGTATGTATGATTTTGCAGCAGAACATGGAAAAGATTGTTTATGTTCATTCGAGTTTGTGACCACTTATTCATATGTCGTATTCGAAATTATTATGCTCCTTCCTCTAATGTTGCAATTTACCAAAGGTACTGTGATTAGTAAAATATCTGGCTGGTACCACAATTCACCAAATTGTATTAGTAACCACTGTAAACTTACACCTGAATTTGTGCTAGTTAAATGCAGTGACTTCTGAAATGATCAGCTACCAACAGATGGACAATAATGTTTTATTTTATATTCTGCAAAAATGTTGCCTATTGTCACTAACTTTTGGCAGTTTAATTCACAAACAAACCTTTCCTGTTACAGGTGTACATCAGCAAGCACCGCGAAGAGGCGTCCCGTAGCAGCTCAGCCTCGTAGCGGCGGCCGACAGCGCGCTTCGCGTGCCGCGCCACGCAAACCGACGCGTAACATAGGCACGCACGTAAACACGCGACTGGTACGCACGCGTGCTTCTCATCGGACACGCACATGTACGAACGCGTACGGGCAAGCGTGCGCGGCGCTGCTATCTAGCCTTTCTACATTTTAGCTAGACACGGTATGTAATCGCAGCAGTTCGCAGCGGCACGCAAGCAAGCCTCCAGTGCGGCGGCGCGCGCTGAGGGGCGCTGACAGCTGCTCTATCACCGAGGAGTTTGCAGCTGGGATGTCCCCGTCAAGTCCAGCGCAAAATGCTGCTCTGCTATTTCCAAAACTAACCACTACTGACAATCGCGCCGCATGACACACACACACAACTATTTCTATATAAACTTGGGCTTTTACAAAAATTCCTGTTTAGCTAGCATTTATCTAAACAAGATATTAAAATTACTTTTTAATTATGACGCAAATTTCTCGATATTTTCAAATGCAATTTATGGCGTGATCCATAAACAAGATGGCGGACGTTCAGACACTGTGTACATGAATGTTTTTAACGCATTACAATTACTGTAATAACATTTTAATAAGCTTTTTCGAATTAATTTTAATGTATCTGTAAAGGACTCGCGCTGTATGCTTTTACACTAATTTATTGTCTGTGTTTGGAACATGAGAAAAGACAAATGTTGGTTGTTAGGAATGAAATGGTAACTTAGGCTGTCTAATCTAGTTTCGAGGTTTGAATGAAAATTTCGTATCGAACGAACTGTGGGAACCGGAAATCTTTATGTTAAAAGGTTTTACGTCAAGTCTGTCGTAACCAACTTCCAATACTTCCTTCGATTCTCTGTGTGTTTTTTTTATATGTTTGTAATAAATTTTCATCCAAACTTCGACGCACAGATGTTTTGTAAATATTTGTATTTCGATTGAAGTTAGATATTTTTTCGAAAAAAGAAATAGTTTTTCCCATACATCCAATAGAGTAGACTGGGTTTTCAGGATTGTACATCACGAAGATACGTTGTACATGTTTTTGTTTGAACGATTGTTGGTTTGTTAGTCGATCGTACTTTTCTCTTGCGAAGCTGTATTATATTCAGTAATTTTTGAAATTCAATTTGTGCTTCTAAATATTGAGTGCAGAAAAAGACGATTGTCTATGGCTCGGGGATGGCAGCAGTCAAAACGATCGGCGTCACCGTGATGCGGTGTCGGCGCGAATCGTGCGCAATCGATCTAAGGTCAAATACATATTTCACATCACGAAGCGTTGTTAGAGAAAATGGCGGTCCTTTAACAGTAGAGTCGCCCGTCTATGATATTGCTAGCTACAATGCCGAACCCAGAAGCTCCTGAAAAAAAATATTACCGATTCTTCAAATATCACAAAAGAATGATGCCGTAGAGGAGAAGTTATTCTTCATAATCGAGGAACACAGATTTCAGCCGAACGTCATTCTCTATGACAGCGTTTATAATTAATGGTCATATCTAATGTTGTCACGAGAAATATGTTGACAGTAGCTTTAAGTCGCACAAGAAAGGTTTCGAATGACTTGCGGGAGTTTTTTTTTCTATCTTAGATTCGAGGAAGACTTGTAAGTCGTCTGTACCTCGAACAATGACTCTCGCGAGCGTTGGTGCGCGGGAGACGTTGGCAGTTGTGGCTTGATTGCAAGTGTTGCCGATGCGCGTGCCTTCATGCCAAAGTGTTGCCAGTTTGCATCGCGCCGTTTATTATTAACTTGTGATAGGATCGCGGCGATGGCGGCTGGATTGTTGTCGTGTTAGAGGCGTGGTGTTGATGTCGCTGTTTTAGTTTTCGTTATCGTGTACTCATCGTAAGCGTTACCCTCAGCCGTTCGTATTGTCTATGGCGAGAAATCGAAATTCGTTCCTCCCCAAGCGGGGATTGCTTTGTTCCATGGTTTTGGCTTGTTAAGTGTTTTGATGGATGTTGTGTTGTCGTGCGGTTTGTTGTTACGTCGCCGGCGGGCGCGCGCCGCGGCTGCCTCCAACAACAACATTATATTCGTCTATTTGTTTATATTTATCATCGGTTATTCGTGCTAACGACTAGACTCTGTGATTGCAAATTAATATTTAACTCTTACTAATAACGATCATGTTATATCGCATTCGAAGGGTTTTAAATATTTTATACAGTAAACATTCTTGAAAGTTTTATTGGAACAGATCCTGAGAAGTGAAAAGTTGTTATCGCCAAAGGTCTTCTGGCTCCCATAAATTTCCTGTTCGCTGTAGTTCTCCGGCGTAATTACATAAAATGTAATTACTCAGATTTGTTGCTGAAATTATAACTTGATGAATATTTTTAAACTTTAATCATTAGAGTGAACTTGAGCTTTAAATTTTTTTTTTGTCGTAATACAAAAATAGATATCGCATCAGGCTTTGCGACATCACGCCGGGTGGTTTGTTACAGTGTTAGTGCGGCCTTTATGAAATCAAGCTTTCGATTTGTAATCATTTTGATAAACGTATAGTTTTCGTGTGCCTTTAAATGTCTATTGTCAGTTTTCAATGTTTAAGGGTTCAAGAATCTCATATTGGATTATTCTTTCCTAACTCGGTCAGTATATTACGCAGTTAGCAGTTAAAAATCTATTTGAGTATTATCGAGAATGTCGATTACTTTAATCGTGTGATGAAAGTTTAAATTATTCGACAATTTTTTATAAATTAAAATTATTAAAAAAAGGCATGATTTGTTCAAAAATTTTGAAAAAAAAAATTATGTAAAACTTTTATTATGTCCTTTCACATTGAACTCTGCGCATACGCATCAAATGTCTTTCTTTCCCGTAACGGTTAAAAAGTGGGGTAGTTGAATAATTCTGAAGATGCAAACATTAAAGTTTAAACATTAGCCCGGACCCTTGACGCCTGTAGTGAATAATGCACGTTTTTTTAATGTAACACCTCCCCCTCGTATACTCACCCTTATTATTAATTAACCCCCAAAACTTTAACGGATCATCACAACATCGGGAAGTAGTTTTAACTGTACAAGGGAGGTGACGTTTTGTAATATGACCTGTTTGGTGGGTAGTTGGGATTTTTTTTTTATTTGAAATTTTCATTACATTTTCAGCGCGATACCCGTTTGTGTAGATGTTTTTATTTTGTGAATTTCACCCCCGCCGCCGTGTTCACCCCTCGTCGGGCCGCACCGCCGCGGGGTGTGTCGGGGTGCGCGTGCACTGCATTTACGACGCGCCGCGCGTCGCCGCGTCGATAAACATTACCCGATGATTATTGTATTTAATTAAAACGATTAATATTATTATGATTATTAATGTACGATAGTTATGAATAAAAATGATTTTTAAGCCATTTGCTTGTGCGTTTTATTTTACCAAATCTCACCCATCATTCATTTTTAACTAAAATTTGTATTTATACCGTCCAGGTGGGTATACCACCACAGCTCCTATCGCAGCGGAGAAACAATACTGTGAAAACATTACTGCGTTTCGGTTTGAAAAGTGCTGTTGCTAGTGTAATTACTCAGCTAACAAGACATCGTCTTATGTCTCACAGCGATAAGCACAATGTGCTCCCAGAGTTTCCTGATACAGGCGAAAGTGGTTGGAAAACGGACTCGAGCCCGTCTTCGATGACAGAGTAGATTCACCAGAAAGCAAAAATCCAGACACTACGAAAATCCGCCGTCGGATAACTACACTCCAAGTAGTACACTTTTTTAAAAAAAAAAATCGGGCCGTGGTCCCGGGTCCACGAGCCCAGCATCAGAAGAGCTGTGAGCGTCAATACGCCTACCAAGCGTTTAACATCTTCAGAAAACATGCACAATGTGGTGTAGAGTACATACTAACTGACGTCACGTTAAGGGGTAAACATATCACTTACAGGCGAAGTCTTCGTCGGAAGAACAACTGCTCCAGCGGTAGTCTGCATGGATAAGTACCCTACTTTCAAGTGGTGTTGTGTAAAAACACTTAAGGAAATTTTACGTTAATTGTTTGGCTTTTAATTACAATTACATTTAAATTAACGAAATGACGTTGTGTACTATTTAAACACAAGTGGCGACCTGTACAATGTCAAGCTATGATTCGTTTCGCACTGATGACGTCTGCTAATGAGTAAAGAACCTTCCATAAGGAGGAGGTACTTACCATCCAGTTTGTTGGTAAAGGCTGGCGCTCCACACAGGTAAATAATCACCGCTTACCCTGACTCTCTCAACCTATCTAAATAATAATCTCTGAACTCAAATGGTATCCATCTATACTTTGACCTATTGCTAATTTATGTTTAAGTAAGAGTAAGTACACAGTTTTTGGGTGTGGTCTGCATCCCCTAAATGCGAATTATCTGCACGTCTCTGAGTAAAGTTCTCAGTTGAGCTGATGCTGTTTTCTTGCTTAGTCGGGTAGTGTAAAGAAGCGGCGCGCTATTCTCTTCTACGATGAAAATATTATCTATAAATAAGTTTGATGTACTACTACTGTAAGGAGTGTAAAGGATCCCGCACAACGACTCACGGGGACCGTTTCTTTTTGTTTAACGTGGGGGAAATGTCTGCGAATACCCGTCCTCGCGGGGCAAGGACAGGTTATATCGGACTTACACCGACTAAAACCCCCACGATGTTCCTCCTCGTCGCCTCATGGCGGGGTCACGGGAACGCTCTCGCTCTGATCCGCGACTCCGCCAGCGCTGGCGGCATATCGCAGCCCCACCTCGGGAGAGAGGGAAGACCCCCTCCCCCTTTCCACCTCTGTAGGGGCACACCGGAACACACATCGCTCTCCCTCCTCGGCCTGTTATAGTCGCGCGGGCAACGGATTGCCCCGAACCCGTCACCAAGAGGCCATGGGAGCCAAAAGAGAAAACTCTCCCTATTCCCTGCGACATATTCAATATTGGGCTCGCCGCCACCCGTTGCACGGCCGCAGAGGATAGGGAGGGCGGCGCATCGCAATACCGACACTCCTCTTCCCCTGCAGCCCCACCGCCGACGCATCGCCGAGGCGACACCGGTTAGTCGCAGAGAGGGTACTCTCCCTCCGCGACTCCACCTCGGCTGCAAAGGGCAGCATAAAGCCACTCCTGGAGCCCACCGGCGCGCATCCGAGGTGAGCTTACGGTGAAGCACCAGACTCTGACCTGGAGCGGCCGCCTCGGGTCGGCGGGGTAGGTTTCTCTTCGCTTCACCGTGGGCGACCCAGCCACGGTTACTAAGCCGGCAAGGCGTCGGAACCAGGGCAACGCAACACCTATCAATTTGGAAATCCTTAGGAGAAGCCTATGTCCAGCAGTTACATGAAAGAAATATATATAAATGTGTGTGGGCACAATTTATATATATTTATGTACGTATGTATATATATTGAAAGAGGTAGTAGATGAGAGGCAGGTTATCTGTTGGGGATACGCTTGCTTATGATAATGTGACGCGACTTAGGATCATATACACTGCACCACTTTATACTCGTCGCCTTCAGACATAAGATGTAGCCTTATTAACCCAGTAATTTCACTAGATACAGCGCGCTTCAAACCGGAACACAGGAACGTTTGCACAGTACTGTTCGTTGGCTGAACGTTGGAGCTGCGGAGTTACCCACCCATCAGTTAGTCGCGATGTGGAGAGCGACATTAACTACATACTATTTAATACAGATAACACAAAATGCGCTTTATGTATTATAATCGGGCCCTAATTCAACAGAATCAAAAACATGTGTTCGTGTATTGTTTTTATTTAAATAACTTAACAGTACAAAAGCAACTTTAATTGCCGAAGGTGAACTTCAAGTTGTGACTTTCTCGCGCATGTACACAAACTGATTCTGTTCGTTAACTCCGTATAAATACGCGTAAATGAGGACCGGTGCACTTGTCCAAACAAAATTAATTCCTCTTCATGCGACTACAGAGAACAAACTTTGATAATTGCATTGTTCTGATCCGTCGCCGTTGATTACTCAATAGACTTGGAGAAGTCCGTTCGCAGCAGACGTGCCAGCTGCAGCGTCCGCGATGCTGATCAAGTTGTTAATAGTTACGCTGTCCATCAGCGCCGTCGGTGAGTTTAATGTAGGGATCCTATTAACGGTGTGAGGAAAAGGACAGTTTTTTTTTATAATATTGTTTAGACCAGCTTGACTACGATCGGACCTGATGGTAAACGGAAATGTAATCTAAGTGGTAAAACGCACTAATCTAAAAGTAGCCTAGTCACTCTTCTCTTGGAGACTTACGTCATAACTGGACGGATACACTGACGACCTCAGACTGTTCCAACCCTTCGCTGTCGGCATTATGAGGGTCGAGACAAAACGCTTTGTCCTGTCGACAACGTAGGGATGAAAGTCCGCCGTGTCTATACGTGTGATGGTAGAAGGCCGACAGCGGCACTGAATCGTGTAATTCTTGTGCACACTCTCCAGAATGCATTCGGTACAACACCGAAACACCAGCTACCTTGCGTCAGTGAACCAGACTATCTAGTTTTAAACTTCACACTTCCTGGTTACCGATTGTCCTCGTGGCGAGCCTTTCCATCGAGTCTTGAACTGCCAATCAATAATTGGCGACACCTGCCCGTATATGGCAGCAGTACTAGACGCGACCGGACCTGGGCTTCATAACTTGTATTGGTATATACTGTATTGGTTCATTTATGTACCTGATCATGTAGTTTTTTAAACTACATACATATTTTTTTTAATCCTGCTGAACGAGGAGACAAGAGGGACGTTCACATGATGATAAATGATACGCTCGCCCATAATGACATAGCGCTAATTGGGATGTTATACTCTGTACCATATTGTGCTCATCGCCTTCACTGCTGGTAAGTCTCTGTCGCCGGATACCGTCTAAGTGGGTACCACTCGCCTATTTTTACCACCCAACAATAGTATGCAAACATTACTGTGTTCCGATTTGAAGGACGCTGTAGTTAGTGTAATTACTAGAGTAACGAGAATCAACATCTTATATCTCAAGGCTACGAGCGCAGTACGGTGCAGTGTATATCATTCTAGCGCCACGTAGTTAAGGGCAGCCGTATCAGCTATCATCAGGTGAACGTCCGGCCAACTTCGTTGTTCAGTGAAATAAAAAAAAATAGATGTTAATTCTCGTTACCCAAGTAATTTTACTAGTTACAGTACCTTCAAACCGGATCACAGTAATGTTTGCACAGTACTGTTTGTCGGCTGCAATAGGCGCTGCGGCAGTACCTACCTAGATGCAAGTGATGTGAGCTTACTTACTATTGTTCTCTCCATTTAATTTCTTCATTTCTCATCACGTTCACATCGGAGTCGCATGTCAATAAATGCAATTGCTGCATCAGCGTCCAGAATTGTCCGACCGTGCCGGCTGTCGGACTACACGTGCATCGGCCGCAACCTTGCAGCCAACTCGTATTGCAACCCGACGGTGGTGGGTCGCATGCCCAGCCGGTACAAGGTGAACAGGTACCCCATGTACGGGCCCTACTTCAACGCGACCTACATAGACTACGACCTCTTCGTCAGCAACCACGACAAGTGCAAGGTCTCCGAGTTCTTGTAAGTACATCACTAACAAACGAGTAGCCACATCAGTGGTTGTAAATTTGGTTTATTTTCATCAAAAATACTTAACGCTTAGTTTTTACAAAGCGACGAGACGAGTGAGACGTTCACCTGATGGTAAGTGATACGCCAGCTCATAACGGCGTCGCGCTAGTTATCATGACACAGCATCACTTTGTACTCGTCGCCTCGCTACATAATACTTAAGTGTTTAAATACTATTCCAGCATAAACTTAAGCAGCAATACAGCGGTGCTGGCGCTAGATTGTTCCCTGCTGGAGTTCGCGTCCAAACGGAAGACTATCCAACACGTATCGCTGAAGGAGGACACGGAGTACAGCTACAACATCCAGGGAACTTACCGTAAGTTTTGAGGTTATGTGTCACATATACATTGTTATAATAATTAATTTTTATATTGCATAAATAAATAAATTTTCATCATCATCATCTTCAGCCGATAGATGTCCACTGCTGGACATAGGCGTTCAACAAAGATTCCCACATCGATCGGACACCACGCTGGCTCAATGCTTCCCACAATGGGTGGGCACACGAGCAAATGAGGTTGGCTTGGATCCCGTGAGATGTGGTGTGGGAACCGTTTCATCAATTGATTAATTAATTTTGTAATACATAAAATAATGTAATATTTAATTTATATATTGTTATAATAACGTAATGTCACATTGTTGGTTTTGCGATCGGCAGCACTGATTCGTTTGACGACGAACTTGCACGCGTCCAACGGACTGAACCTGTGCACGGCGTTCACGTTCGCGGACGTCACAGCACTGCCCAAGTTCAACATCAACCCCAATGGTGAGTGCTGTTGCATAAGCTACACCTGATGGATAATTAGCGGTAATAACTTGCAAGGCTTTTTCGCTTACGTCATTTAAAATGTGTAGTAATTTTATAGACCAACATTTATCTTCAATTTCAAAAAGTATTAAATGACAATTAGGCTGTAAGTGATAAAGTGTGCCATTATCCTCCAGTCCTCGTATATCGACAGCCTGCACATGGCAATGCTATTAATATAGCAAATTTACAGTAGATGGAAACAGCTAGTTAAGCAGGGTTAAAAAAAAAAAACAATAAAATTCCACAAGTGGCCCCGAAATCAAACCGAGGCCTCCGCATTGGGAAATGTGGTCAGTCACTGCACTGTGGAGACTGTAATAACTTACAAATCCTATTCGTAAACGACTCCAAGGTAGACGTGGTACTTCGTCAACAGTTACGACTCGTGTCCCAAATTTTTAGAAAAGACAAGAAAGAAATGCTTTTTACTGCGGTTTTATTAATTTATTTTATTTACAGATCAAAAGACAGCGAAATACCTGTCCAGAGACCTCACGCTGCTCAACATTTTCGAGAGGGAAACGTTCTTTTGGCGGGCGCCGTTACTCGCTCGTTTCTTCATCAATTCTCTTTTGTGTAACTTCGGCTGCGATTATTAAAATGATCGACTTTTTATCAAATTCTCTCCGGGCAATGCGACTATCGAGTTTCAAGAAAAAGTATATTTGACTAGGAAAAATTATATAAATTAACGTTTCGGCATTAACTTTATACAACATTAACGTTCAAAGGATTTATTAAAATTGACTAATAGCAAACATAATTATTTTTATTGTTAATAATGAATCAAATAGGGGTGTAAACATGTATTTACTTACTAATATACAGTATACATAGCCGTGTTAAACAAATTTGACACATTTTGAAAGTATTTCTACAATCTGTATTGCAACAACTAACAAATGTCTCATGAGTCAACGACAACCTAATGATAAAGCCCGTCAGAAGTATAAAGTATAATATACACGATAAATCCTTTCGCCTACAACCTATTTCTAATAAAATCTGAAATAATCACGAAAAGCTAAGATAAAATTCATAAACTATTTTTTTGTTTCCGATACTATAACACATGTTTGTGATCTCAATGAAAAAAAGTTTGAGTACTACTGATGAAATGGAACGGATTGGGAAATATTAAACCTATTAGAGATGTAAACTTATAAAGGAATAAAGGCGTCCATAGCTTCATCATGACGGTACGGCATGGTAGTCTGTACTGATTATCTTAATATATTTGTCATTGAATTTTAAATTAAAAAAAAAATTGTCTAATAACTGACTGGATAACAAGTTTAAGGACCTGGTCATGTCCACAAAAATGACTAGATCATCAGACCCAATATCCTATTGAAATTTAACTCCGCCTTTACGTCTAGGTATAAAGTGTTAGAAGGAGACAAAATAAAAGATAAGAAAATGCTTTAAAGTTTATTTATAAAATCCATCACATTTCGAAATACTATGCATTGTAGGAAAAGGCCAAGCTGTCTGAGATTTAAATAGCAACATCATTAACTCTAAAAATCATCTGATTTTCGTCGAGGCGTAAATACCACGAACAACATTTCAAATCACATTTTATACAATATAAAATATATACACTGCGCAACATCGATTGAAGGGAACGATTGGTTTGTGGTACTGGATCATAATTTTTTTATTATATTCAAGTTTAAATATTTAACCACTAATAAAATAACTTTAAAGCGCCGAATTATAAATACATTAGCACAACTATGTATATATACATATATATATTGCATTTTCAACTTTCTTCTATGAAAAATATATCGAATGGAAACTTTAACAACATGCATGTAAAACAGATTATATGACTCACAAAATATGAACTCTTATTCAATAGTTTCAATTAATGATTAAACACTACACATGTCGTATGATTTACAAATATATATATAATAAACATTAATTTTCATACACAATTCACATTCACTTAACATTGAAACAATTTGAGGTTATGTAATAAACAAAATGGCCGAAGTGTGCGGGCGGCGGACGGACGCATGACGAGCGGTGAGAAGCGGATCGAAGTGTTTACAACTAACATTTCTGATATGGCACCAAAGCAATAAAATATTAAATAATTACAATCAACGGGACGCGCCATTTTGTACATCAGCGCGGGAAACGGCGGTGCCGTCACAGCGCCGCCTCTAATTGGTCGATATCAATTTTTTTTTGTATTATGTAATGGCATTTAATTATTATACATAAACGGTGAAAATACAACTATGATTTGAAATATTTACAAAAAAAGGATTTATTGGAACCTTGTCTCCACGAATGCGTCAGATCTATGGAAAACATTAATATTATTACACTCGGATGAGTTTAAATCTGATCAATAATTATACTTTATTATAATAATTGTAATCTTGTAAAAAGATTACGACAGATTGACGAATAGTAAAACTAGTTTTATTATACAATAACTCTGTTAAAATCACTAAATAATAATTTAAACAGTGTTTTTTCAATGTTTAAAGTCGGCATGGAGTATTGATGATTATGATATGTTGACAAGTTATGAAGTTAATGTTGAGGGGATACAATAAGTATAGTCAGAGTTATTACCACTTCAATCATGAGTAATAACCGAAGGAAATGTTGTCAAAAAAAATATCCGTTTTATTAGTAAGCAAAATAAAATAATCCGTATAATTATCACTAAAATACATCGGAGTTTTATTGTTTATGGTTCGTGTTAAACAAAGTGTTGTCAATCAGAACACCTAGCCTAAATACCTTAACAGCCGGACACAGTCCCGGTTACGAACCTGAGCACTTTCACTACGAGGCACTTATTCCACTGGACCATCAATCTCGACTATTTACACATTAACTATGTTAATTATATATTTACCCCCTAGCAACATCCCCCAACGAGCGCGCACTAACTGCCTACCGAATTAAATATACTCTCGATTTAAGTAACAATTTAGTTATAACTCTTTATAAAACTTTTAGCGATATCAATTTCAGGGTGAAATCTGACACTGTTAAACGAGGGTAAGGATTCAGAAATTAAATACTACGATAATATAAAGATTTCTTTTGGAGTAACAGTTTTCTCATTCATAAAAAAGTATTTTGATGGTGCTAAATAAAAATGTATTCAACGACGACATCTACTTAGTCCGGTATCGTTCCAAGTTTTCAAGTTAACATACCTTCTAGACTCCTTTTAAGCAATGATATACTTGTGATATGAGCAACAGTTCTTCCAGATTCTTGTGAGCGCATGGGTTTCTAGATTAAATCTTCCATGTTGACAATTGCTGAAATGGGAACATTATCGATAGCATTGCGATTCATCTAAATCGCATATCGTATATTCATCAACCAAAAGAACTATATCAATGAAGAACCTTCCCCGTCATAAACATGACAACCTTATTCCCACTTTTTTATTTTAAAAAAATTTACATGTATAGAAATCGATATTAGCAATAAATAAGTCTTGTACATGGTCTCAACGTATTAAAAAGTATTTAACAACAAATGTTACAAAATATATAAAGCACAAAACAAAACCATCAAATTTCCTTGTTCCCTCTTCTTCACCAATTCTCATTACGTATGTACTTGTTGCTCGTATTGAGCAGTTTCGTTTAGAGCTGGAAGTTATTCGAACATTAAGAGAGGTCTTACTATATTTATAACCTCGACATTTCGAATGGTTTACAGCTACCGTGATGACGGAGGGGATAGAGCTGCTCACAGATCCTTTAGCGACGTAGTTATAGCGGAGTAACAGTTTTTAATTATTGCTGTAATATTTGCGTTAATTTGAATAATTATAATTACCGTGTAGATGTCACTTCACTTCACAATCGTAAGTTAGAGACTACTTTGCAATGTTAAACCGGTTTAATTACACTATTACAAAAGTTAACCACAATAATAACAATGTTTTCGTTTAGTAGTGATAACTGTGTTAGCTTCAACATAAACACGAAAGTTATACGTCACAAAGAAAGAAGAATATAGTAATTATGTTTTTGACAATCGCTATTTATTTTTCTTACAGAAATAATGAAGAATAGGCTGTGGAGAAAAAAAAAATCCATACAGGCTATTCTTCATTGTTAACGATCTTACGCTATTGATTCCCTTGCGAATTCCAAATCCACATTTACATAAATTATAAAAAACTCATTGCTCCATAAAGCCAACAAATCATTTAGATTAATGACAAAATAATTAATGATAATTATTTAACATTTTTTAAACTGTTTGGTATACTAAAACAATATCATTTATTTTACACCCACCGATTTTTTATATACTTTAAAATCTGCTTAACTATTTAATAAAGAATATTATGGCAATTTGCATCATTTAAACATGATCACAAAAAAGTGCTCAATTTTAATAAAGCTAATCATAATAATAAAAAATGCAAATAACTAATGATGCTAACACGCGGTCTTATAAAAAAATCTTATATCGTTTTCCCGTTAGAGGATTTATAATAGAAATTAAACAAACGGTATTTGGAACGAACAAATTTAACCTAAACGTTGTCTATGAATACATGAATCATATTCGAATATTTCATGAGGTTTTTTTTTTTATAAAATTAGACTGCAAATCACAATGTTACTATATAAAACACAACCTACAAATAATTATTTGGAGCGCGCGTGGATCAACTCCGGCAACATATACTATTATGTGCTATGTTATATGTTGTTCACCGCGTGCTTTGTAAATCTCTAGACACGTGGAAGACAAACAAACAAAAGCAAACGCAAAATATATACACAAAATATAACCTTCACATCTAAAACACGTTAAAAAAACGCAATCAAAATCAAAACAGGTTCAAAAATTATTCATACGTTTGAGGACGCTCATAATTCATTTTACTCACAGAGATGTTACTTTTTTCAATGAAATGTTAAAATTATAATAAAAATAATCGCATTCGGGATTACATAGCAGCCATATCAATAAATTTAAATTCTATGGCAATTTCATTTGTTTTCGTTATTATCTGTGGGAGCATAGACATTCAGAGTATTTCGTACAACGGAACGTAAAATAGCTACACACACAAACACCTAATGAAATGTATTAATACTTTTTTTGTCTTTATCATAAACTTATTATTTCTACATTACAAAAACAATTAAAATCATATTTATTAAAAAAGGAAATCTTTCGATATTGCATTTAATTTTTAACAATATTATAAAGCGAAACTTTAAATAACCGCAATTTGTTCAAAGGTGATCTCGTTTAGATCTAATCATTATATATTTATCTAAAAACAAATTGGCGCAATATGATAATCAAAAAAAAAATTTATGTACCAATCAAAATCCATAATAGATGCTACAATGTTTTTGGATGAGATGGATATGGAAGAGCATTTCCACCACCTACAATTTTATTAACCACTTTATTAAATCAATGATGGCGAGTTATTTACTTATGTTATAATTGATTGATGTTTAGCTAAATAAAACTTATTGATTTTATTGTTTATGGTTAGTTAGAACTCGATACAAAGACCTGATGGTTTACAGGTGACGTGAATTTCGGCAGTGCAATGTGAAATGACTTCGATCTGGCTTGAAAGGACCAACGTCAATTTTGCCGGGTTTCATTAAAATATCTACAGTTATTCAGTTAATGTGCTTCATGTGAAAGGAAATCGCGTTAGCGTTGGAAGTATAGTGCGCGTGCGCAAGATGGCGGCGGGATTTGATCGTTAGTCCTCAACAAGTGTTGGCGACGAGCAAACGCAGATACTTGTAAAGAACATACAGTCTGCCCGCGCGCTTATTCATCTGGGAACCAAAAGAAAAATACCATAAATACTAAATAATAAAATTAACAATGTTAAAAAAAAAACTATAGCGTATGATATATACATAAATAACTATATCATCGTCACTCATTTTTCAATTTATAATACAGAATAGGATCGAGTTAAAATTATATAAATATTGTATATACATATAATATGAGATTGCGAAAATAAACAAAAACCAACTATTTTAATTGCAGGGCTGGACTAGCAATATAAGAGCGTTATATATTATTAATGGATGATACGTGATAATTAATAATTCTAATTTATATATAGATAAATAAACTAAACTAGAAATAAATTATGTAAAGCTAAAATAAGTTTTTTAAATACTTACACGTAGTAAAGTTAGATATAATTTACTAATGGTGATGTATTCAGGCGACATATACTGTATAGGACTATTGTTAGCCCCAGACAAGCTATTTAAGGATCAGTTTCACTGTTTAAATATACACCAGCTGATGATTTTTTTCTAAAATTACAGAATTAAAAAAATAATTAAAATCAAACATTTTAAGGGAGATTTTCATTTTAAAAAAATAACAAACACTCAATTGCTTCCTTATATTTATTTTTGGGAAGCTTTAAAGTTATGTTTATTTGGAGTCGAAAGCAAATTTTCAAATGATATCCCGCTTCTGGCCTGAAGTCAGGGTTGCAAGGGTTGCCCACCCTCCAATTTAATGGCAATCAATTCGAACGATTTCTTAACGTGATATATATTTAGACAGGTTTGGAAATGCATTCAAAGGCTCTGCCTTTCATTGGCAGGATTTCTATCACAACAGCTTCCACCACCAAAGGTGTGCGCGAGATTCCACCCCTCCTCCAGTTGCCTATCCTCACTACCTCCTAATTTATACGTAATTTTGTACATTAAATATTTATTATGGAAAAGGAATAAATGTGAATAATCCGATTTCATTCTCACTCCTTCAGATAACTCCGACTAGATTGAACGTGAAAGATTCAGACAAACACAAACTTTGCATTATCACAAGAAATTGTGATGAGTACAGGATGTTGCACAAATGCAGTATTTCCGGGAGGTACCCCGAAGGACTATTAAAGCGAACATAGGAGATTCACGAGCGGTGATGTCTTTAAACATATTAAAAATAATGAGATTCACTTGTTTGTGAGTGTCGGTATGATGATGGTGATGTATTGGCACAGACATACCGTCGACATTTCGAAGCCGCTTCGTAGCACCGAAGTGAGTTCGGAGTGCTTCGGAAGCGGTTTCGCGCTTTCCTACGAAGCACTATGATGAAATGCATCTTTTTTTTATACAGTTCAGTCCATCTTATTGTCTAATCTTGTTGGTGATTCGGTGACAGAGTGAAACCTCTGCCGCGTCCTCTTCGGGGGAAGCGGTCGCTTCGCATCTATTTGCACCGCGGGCCTGTCCGATAGAAGCGACGGTTACGCTTCCGGTCCGACGGCGCCGGGCCGGCGGTGGTGCGCGACGCGGCGCGTCTCACCTAGAGCATTGTTCACCATCAGTTTACGGCGCCTCGGTAAACCACACATTGGACTTGCATTGCTGCTACACTCTACAAGCCTAGCCCAGCGGTTTCGCTCGCTCTTACTACGATACAATCCTCTAAAAATAATGTGATAGTCAACGGATAAACTCCGGCATTTCCGGTTCCAGGTGGCACGGTCAAACAAGAAAAACTCTTCAACTTAACATATATATATAAACTTTAGATTATTTTGTATCATTAAAACCTTCTTGTACCTCCCAGATCAATTGCACTTTTTTAACCAAGTAAATGTAATAATAGGCTTTATTTTACAATGTACTTATATAGCAAAAGCTACCATTTTCAATTATTTTATAAATATATATATATATATAAATAAACGCATTTTTTTTTTCAATTTCATCCCAGTCATAATCATTTCATATATACAACTATGTTAGTACTTTATAGGGAATAGTAGCAGAAGTATATGAATTAGTCTGCAGTGAAACGAAGCGCCGCTCGTGCTAGCCATAAACTTAGATCCGGAAGTAGCGCGATCCGGACGTAATACTTTTGTGGCTGCATGATCGTCACTTACCTGTGCCAGACGCTTCCTTTCGCACCTGCAAGAGGAGTACAAGAACTTGTCAAAAACATTTTCAGAAAAAAAAAAATATCTAGTAATTAATTCGAACAAGAAATTAAAAAATCAGCTATTTCCTTTCCGTACAGCATCGTGCTCAACTAGTGGCTCCTTGTTATGGACAAGATATCACAAGATGATCATCTTTCGTCTCATCAATTTGTTTAGTAAGTTATATTTTGTATGGATAAATATTATTGTGTAAACATTCCTGTTCCGGTTAAAAGGCTGTTACAGCTAGTTGAACTATTGGTGCAACGAGACACTTTGTCTCAAGTCGTCACGTACAATGAGGTGTTAATCATCTTAACTAGCGCCGCGTTGTTATGGGCGGGCGTATCACTTATTAGCAGCGAACATCGTTCGTCTTGTTACTGCGCCATGGAAAAACAAATACTTCACTTTATTGGCTGTCAGAATAAACTGGCAATTAAAATAGAGTGGGATGACTTAGGCACAAAAAAAGAATAATGGTACCTTTCGACGGCTTCTGGGTGCAGCAGCGTGTGGTGAACAAAGCGCATGCGCGTGGGCGGCACGCGGTGCGCCGAAATGTGCGCGTGCGCAACGCACGCCGCCACAGCGTCCCCGCCGCGCACCGGCGCGTACGAGAAGCCCGGCTCGTCGCGCGGCACCACCCGCGGCGACGACCTGATGGCGCACAACCCTGCGCACGATCAACATCAACAACAACAGCCGTTACACGCCCAACAGTGAGCATAGGCATTTCTCAAGGACATTAGGATTACAATAAAAATCTCGTGATGGTTTGGATCTTGTGAGAGGTCCTAGAAATGTAGTGTTACAATATTAGTACCACATGTGCCGTGATACAGCCGGGTGTAGATATTTCTTGTGCATGTCCGGCGCCCTGGTTAAATAAACTATTTTGATAATGGGACCGATTTTTTACCAGGCTTAAACGCATAGGCAGGATTCAATTTTGAATTATTCTTAAATTGAAAACAATGTTAAAGATTCGGCCAACCGGCCGGGTGTAAAGGATCCAAGCCGATCTCACTTGCTCGCTGTGCACGCTGCTAACCAACAATCGAGGCTCTGGCTCCAGCCAACGCGCATTGGGCCAGCGTGGCGAGTAGACTTAAATCACCCCGGATGAAACCCTACAAAAGGACGATCCCTCGTGCCCGGTGATTCGAGCGGCACATGTCCAGCGGTGGACGTCTATCGCCTGATGGTCGTGGTGGTGATGGTTAAAGGTTCGGGCTAAGAGGATCTCTTTCTCTTCACGCCTACTAACAAGATACTTTTTACTCCCCTCTTTTGAATATTCATTATGGTTGTGCTCACCCGTGATGTAGATGTCTTCGAGATGAAAATATGTGGTAGTGAGCGCAGCCCCGTACAGAGATTTAGCGGCGGGAGCAGACAGCGTGTACCCTGTGCCCGACAGGTAGCGCGGGTACACGCGCCCCGCGTACATATAGCGAGGGCTGTACCTGTGGGCGATGGCGTACGGTTCGTGTATTATGTATAGAGAAATGTTATCTAGTGTTTTAAGGACCAAAGGTTCTTCCGAAATCCTTTGCGGTTGGAGTTTAAATATTGGTAAGGAACTCATCAAGGTAATAACATACCACTTGCTCTTTGAGTTCAGCACGGGTCGAGCGCCGCAGATGAGGTCACCAATCAGCAGGTACTCTTTGTACATGATACCTCTGGCGACGCCTTCATCGAAAGCTTTCGCGCGCTTGCGCAAGTTCGACACTAGGCTGGGCACGTTAATGTACATGTCGTCATCGGTTTTCAGTACGTAGCGAACTGGAAATAAAAATAATATATATCTAAATATTACTTATTTAAGTTTGTTTACATTCTACTAAGCAACGAAGTCAGCAAGATGTTCAGACGTTAGCGCTGCAGTCTCGAGCTAGTAAGAACAGGACTAAGGTAAGCCCTGCCTGTCGTAGAAGCAGACTAAAGCGGTCTAAGAGTTTCGCGGGTCTTAAGGGTGAGGGCCCTTTTCGCCCAACAAGCGAACCTGCGTGGAACAGCGTATGGCTTAGTGATGGTGCTTAGAAGGGTTAGCCTCCTCCTCAAAGACGTATAACAGAAATCAAAGAGGGGCACCGGTGCTATCTACAAGAGATCCCGGAGCCTCTCCGAATGCACTAATACAGACCACCAAGGGGATTTTAGTGATTAAGAATCTCACATAACCCTGTCTTCCCCCAACAAGCTGGGTATCTTTCGATGATTTCCCCTCGGAACAAAAAAAAAAAGATGTTCAGACTTTAGACGTTAAATTTCATTCTTCAAGTGATTTTATTAGCTACAGTATCCTTCAAAGATAGTAAAGGTAATTAAGGTGCTCATTCAAACGGTCACTGCCAATAGAAACCTACTACTAATGGTTCTAGACTAAAGGAAAGACCTCTTAACTCGCAATGATTATTAATTACATCACACGTTATATTTGGTGCTATGGTTTCAGAGGTTAAACAAGGAACTTCTGCAGGTTTTACTGATGTCATATACTAACCAAAAACATCTAGGTGAAGGGTAATAATGGAGGGAAATTGAGTTGTGCGTACATAAGGGGAGAAAGTGGGTACGGAACCATCGAAACACGATTTCTACTCACGAAGATTGAATTTCACATTAACCCGTTTTAACCTTTCAAGGGGGTGCTTTCATCCCTTCTTATAAAGATTTCAAAACTTATTAAGGACTTGACTCACCACTTTCGTTGCAGTTATTTGTGACCCACTTGAGCATCATGATAGATTTTAGTGTTAAATTGTTGTAGGAGTCGACGAATCCCTCCTGTATGATATCACCGTACGTTTCCACCTCGGCCTCGATCTTCTCCTGAATTTCGGTGTCGTTGTCGCGCGCCGGCAGGCCCAGGAGGAACACCAGTTTGAAGTCCGGATCGGCGTCGGCGTGTTCCGGTTCGGTCGCCGCTTTGGGGAAAGTTTTGACGTGTTTCAGGAGCGATATGATCTTACCCACGTCTGGGCTATCCTCGTATCCTTTTGGAGGTATCTTCATTATATTACTCCCATAATCGTAGTCGAAGTCTGCGTCGTCATCCTGATCGCCCAAAACTTTATTCATGTCGAATTCTGGCAACATGTTCTCGTCCTCTTTCTCATCTTCGAAACGCTTCTCCTCTACGGGTTCCGGGTTCTCCTTGACCATGTTGCTCTGCAGCGCTTTCGCCAATTCCGGCAGGAGTTGGCCGAAGCCAGATATGTCTCGCTTAAGCCTATCTAAACTTACACTAGTACTGTTGGACCTAATCTTAGATTCTACGTCGAGGCTTGCGTTGTAGTTTTTGTACTTTTCTTTCACCGCGTGGAATATTCTGGACAGCTTGAGGTAGTTCTGGTAGTTACCCCAAGTCTCCCTGATGGCGACCCTTTGGCCGAAGTTAACGGTGGACGAGCATACAACTATGAGAAGGAATAGTTTGTTTTTTTCTTTTCTGTTGCTTTTCGGGCACAAGTCTTTTGGTTGGTGTATTGTAGTTACATTTTCTGGTTGTACGTATACCTTAGTGTCCCTGTTTGTATGGGCGGACCAGCCCGCTACCGCTGCTGTGGACATACGAAAATTTTTCATCACTTGGATTAAAAAAATACATTGTTACGCATATATTAAAAGTTTTGAATCGGGGTGTAAGCCGTTCCGCACAACATCTTACGGAACCCAAGCTAACCTCACCCACACGCGGTGTACCCAGCTAACCACCCATCAACCCGCACTGAGCCAGCGTGGTGACTTAAAACCCAATTCCCTTTAATAAATTCTAAGAAGGACATCTTTGGGAGAGGGCTATGTCCAGCAGTGGACGTCTACAGACTGATGATGATGATGAATTGATGTGCATATAGTTTATACTGTGGTTATATAGGCTCGCCACTCACGTTTCGGGACCTGATCATTGGCCTTATTATATACAGGTATGTACAAGAGCACGCAGAAGAGTATCATCGCGGTGCTGAAGAGGAAGAACTTGGCTAGGACGCTGAAGGTGGACCTCCTCTCGCGCTCCTCCGCCTTGTCCTCGCGTACGTATGGCGCGTACCGACGATACTTCTCGTGCCTACAATTATCTTTGAGTTTACAACAATTTCTATATATTTATATTTACTCGTATATAACAATAGCTTGTTTATGCTTAATGTTTTCTATTAAAAAATCAACAAAAGTTTTATCCGATGTTTTGACGGGACAGTATGTGTATATATGTAACATTTAATAATTTTATAGTTTTGCTTACTATAACATAGTTTTAACCTATAAAAAAATAAGATTCTTCTATATATAATGTGATCGATGTGGAGATCATTGGGGGAGGCCTATGTCCAGCAGTGGAAGTCTATCGGCCGATGATAATGATAAATAATGTGTACATAATGATAATTTAGTATGTCCTCATATATAATATAAAAATGATCATTTTTTTTTTATTATAGATCCGCACACATTATACCTATATATGTCATATTTCTTTTTTGTTATATTAATAATTCTTTAAACACATCAAAGTGCAACTTTGGTTTTAATTAACACTGTTACATAATTATTACTATAAGTGTTACATAGTATTAAGTTAACATATGTACTGTCATTTGTATTAAAACCTCATCAAAGTAAATAACTTCATCAGTTCTAAAAACTTTTTTACAAACGACTTTTTTTTATCTATATCGATTCATATGGTAACATATGGTGATGAACTTTACCATCATGTAAACTAAGCCTGTATGTCTTCACGTTATTTTATCTGTCTTAATGGTACGACGGACAAACCGATGAGAGATTGATGAAATCTCTGAACTCTAGCCTTTTTATAACATGAAACAAACCCTCGACACATCTTAAAGACCATCGTTCCAAGACTCGCTTAGTAGGCAATGAAAATCTCCACCCTCATCTTCTTTGTCATTTTCCATGAAAGACAAAGATCTCCACTGTCTTGTTCTTTTCAGACAGAAGTTTCTTGAAAGCATTTACGGTTATACCTTGATTAAACCTGACAACGATTAGTATTTTTAATGTAAATGACAAAGTAACCTGTAAGACAGTATGGGGCTGTCGTCACTATCTCTACTCGAGTACAGCAGCTCATCTTCCTCCCAGTCTTGTACGGCGCCATCACCACCTGCCATGTATTGCCGCTGGAAAAGGTAACATTTATTCGTAAGCTATAGAAGACAGAAGACTGAGAGTATAAAGGAACAGAGACTAATACCAAAAAATGTGGACCCTATTACGGACATCAAGGGGTGCTGAAGACCGTCCAGGTATATAGCGGCTGTTTCTACCGCCAAACTTTGTTGTACATACTGAAGTCTAGACAGTTTCCGGCTGGAGAGACCTACGACATCAGTAAAAAAACCTTTTGCATAGTAACAGAATGATTACTTGATTATTACTTGAAATTTGAACAGGCTCTGCCATCTCCGACCAGCTCGGAGTAGTTTACTCAGCAACGCTGTATTACGCGCAAAATATTATATTTCTCTTAACGTATTGTTTACATTATATTAATATGTTGTCATAACGTAGTAGTGTCACGACTCACATTCACGATATACGTGATCTTATTGTTATAAACAAACAAAATTTACATATAAATAAATATATTTATAGAGACAAATCTTTGTCTGCATAGTCTTCGATCTACATTAATTGCCTCCGTGCGCAGCGGCTAACCACTAGCCTTGTAACAGATCCTGCTTTCGATTCCAGGCTTTCTTAATGTGGAGTATAGGAACCGTGATAGCTCAGTGGGTTAGCTAGCTATACGTCAGCAGAGGCAGTTTCAATACCCATTGGGTTTGAACTTCCGGTGAAGGAAAACATCGATGTAGAAACAACCACCTCACACACTTAGCTAGGCCAGCGACGTAGATCAATGGCCTTGATTCTCTTTTTTTTAGTAGATCTTTATTCCTAGTGGAGGGTACATTAATTAGAGTTTTTTTCTATATTTTAAAAAACGTGGAGACGAGCGGAACATTCACCTGATGGTAAGTGTACTAGCCCATAACAAAAGGATGCTATTAAGGATGATACACACAGCACCACATTGTGGTCGCCGTCTTGAGACATAAGATGTTAGGTCCCGGTGTCCCAGTAAAATAACTAGCTACAGCGCTCTTTAAACTGGAACACAGTTCCATCATCGCATTGACATTCTCGCTGTAACAGTTGCACAGCGATAAACTTATGAGTCAGAGGACCGTTGAGCCAAGATACTTTATGGTCTATAAAGATAAAGCTTTACTTCATGGTTAACAATAACAACAACCTCATTGTCACTGTACATCTTGTTAAATTAAATTAAACTCTATATAACTGTAAATATGGAAATACGACAAGACTAGTGATTTACAACAAAAATAGCGTCACTTATATAAAATGGGAAACATTATCATCATCGACGAACAGACGTCCACTGCTGGACACAGGCCTCCAAAGATCTACACGTCGATCGCTCGGTAATGGCACACAGTATGTATATTTTATTAACTTAACACAATTCACTTGTAAGGTGCTCGATGCCTTTCATCATATCTCTTAGTATGTTTTGATGTCACAGAATATATTTGTACAACTGAAATTGAGAATTAAATTTACATATTTATACCTTTGTTATTTTATAATAAAGACAATTTATTAATATATGACCTAGTAGTTGAATTAATCTGTATTAATATTCATGTTTTAACTTCTCATTAATCAAAACCTAGAAAAATCTATCCGCGTAATTAAACTTAAATAAGTTATTGTTATACTGGTCAACAGTCAAACGATACACGAACGTACACTAACAGAAAGTAAAGAGTCCACCCAATGTTTTCGCGCACATCTTTGGTTATCTTGACTTTAATACTTTTCTTAAATACATTACAAGAAGAAAATGCACCAGAATTTAAGATATAAGTGACATCCAAACCCTTGGTGTTGGAGATAAGGTGGAATTTCCCATGAACCATATTTGGTGTATTTATGCGAAGGGACGCCTCTGCCTCATCAAAAGCGTCACCGAGAGCCGCCTTTGATGCACTAAGTGTAGTCTTTGTCCGTCCGGCTCGACGTCTTCTAATTGATAGCTTTGAACATGATGTGGTAGTTCATTGTCACACCTCAAATGCCAGTAATTTAAAGTTTAGTCGTGTGGCAGGACGTCGCAATGTAAATATTCTAATTAACACCTTAGTATTTATATATGTACCATTTACCCTGATAATACCATTCTGCATTTCCATGTTAGGTCTCTGTTGCCGGAGACCGTCTAGGTAAGTACCACCGCATCTTCTATTGCAACCAACAAATAGTAGTGTGCAAATATTACTGTCTCAAGGAGACAAGCATAATATGGTGGTAATGTATATCATCCTTACCATCAGGTGAACCTATCGCTCATCTCGTCACTTCTTTGTTTTAAAAAAAACATGTCACACAACATCAATTCTACTTTAAAAAAGTAATCTCTGTCATCGGAATCCACCACGCTGGTAAATGGAGTAACATTGACGCAAACTTGGAGAACTTCCAACGTCATGTTAACCACACCATTACGGTTTTCCACTCTGTAAAGTTCTGTCAGCGAAACTTCAATATTGCTTATGCACATCCATTCTGTTTTAGTTCGAACATTTTTAATTCTGCAGCATCTTAACACATCACTTTGATCTAGTTTATTTTTGTCTTAATTCAAAAGTAATCTAGAATGTTCTGAACTACAATGAATTGTACTTAGAGAAGGTTTTTAAAAACGTGTTCAGTATAATCTAGGACTTTGACGGTAGGACAGTCTCCTTCTAGGAGATGTCACGAGGTCCCAGTACCTGTTTGTAAGTCCCACACCAAGTCGATAGTAGTATAAGGTAGTGCCTTGTACGGTATTGCTAGTCACGGTGCGCACCGGAAGTATATTGAATAATTGCTTGTCGCTGTGAATGACTAAACAACTGTCCACGACAATCTACAGCCGTACGAACATACAAATATTGTTTTGATGTTAATATATAATTAACGACTATTAAGCACTTGGTTTACCACCCACGCGATCTTTATTTCTGTAAAAATAACCTCCCTCCCGTGTAACGCGTGTTCTGCCTTTCTTCTTTCAACACAGTTTATTTTTAACTTTGGCGCTGGCTAGATTTGTATAAAAATAATGGACTTCCACATTTTAAATAATGCAAGGGTTATAAACACCCCAATACAAACAACCCAATACAAATGGTGGGATTTGTAATTAGGCATCCCAAGTATCGCAGCTGCTAGATCCTTAAACCAATTTTAATTGTTAATAATGATATCAATCCTTTTTCCAGTTCTCTCATATATGGTATGTCACAATATTTAATGTTTTTTTTTAATCGAGAAGCGACGGAACGTCCGGGACATTCATCTGTTGGTAAATGATACCACCTGCCCATCATCATCAGCCTTTCTAAATTTACTACTGTATGTAGGCCTTCTCCAATGTCTTCCATTAGATACGATCTTCAGCTTTTCGCATTCACCCACTACTGACCGCTTTTATGATGTCGTCGGTTCATCTTGAGTGGGGGCGTCCTGTACGTGACCTCCACTCCAAGACTTTGCTCCCCACCGGCCGTCATTGACACGGCAGATATGGCCGGGTCCACTGCCACTTCAGTTTGCAGATTTTGAGAGCTACGTCGATCTAGACAATCTGCTTCAATAGAGACCTACCACAAATCCTTCTTCCATCATATTTTTACTATTATAATACCATTTTTTAATTATTATTTTTAACATCCATATATCTTGACGTACTTTAATAAACATCATCACTTAGTAGTTTTACTTATGTTTTAATAAAGGAGCTTTAAGCTATTAGATTTATTATTGATCTCTTTCGCTAGAGTCGTTCCCTCATGTCTGAGGATCGTGGTCATTGCTGGGGTTGCTGTCTGGAGCGGACAATCTGCTGCCACCAGTTCTTGTCCAGCGCATCTCTATCGATCATTATTATCGATAGTCCACACAAAGCGAGGCATGGACGACACGTTTTAGTCCTGGTATCGTATTCATCGTGATTATTTACTTTTCATAGAAGATTCTTTTATTCCCAGATTACCTTAAATTTGACTAAGCTTTTCATGGTTTTGGTTATGTGATACTATTTAAAAAATAGAGCGAAAAATATTCCAATACCAAGACATATCAGACAATCAACAATACACTTCCGCTCGTGCATCAATCGCTGGTTAGGATTTAGTCGAATGTGACGATATTCCGATATAAATCGTTTATTATTCGCTAGCAACAAAAGCTCAAATAAAATAAGCTGTTCACAAATCCAGAATCAAGTCGTATATTGCTACTATACATTAATCGCGGTATCGCCTCGAAGTTCAAAATGAGATTTAATCATTACTTGGTCGAACGCTTCCATGTAGTATCCTCTTCCTATAACACTGGAAGTTTCCAGAGACATCATTCTAGAAACTTCTAGATTTTTTTTCTAATGCAATAGCAATTCATTATTAACGATGACACATCGTTTATACTAAACTCATCTCGGGATACTTAACTGCCGGCGCATGGCTCCATATTTCTGATATTCGGCGCATATTTCTCGAATATTCTAGATCATTCGAGCTCGATAATTTTTGTAACAACCGTTTAAAATATCATAATTTACATTCATTCGCCGAATATTGTATTACTGTTGCGCAGGCGCAGTGACGGGTAGCAGGTGAAGCGCATCCACTTTCTATTCATGATGCAATTTATATACGCGGCTCGATAGTACAAAATATCATCTACCGGATTTAGGTCAAAGGTTCGATTGTTTTTATTGGACAATATTTTTATTCAACGAGACGACGAGACTAGCGAGACGCTTTACCTGCTTGTTAGTAATACGCCTCCTTAGAACATCGTTGCGCCAGTTAGGATGATACACACAGCACCACATTTTGCTCGTCGTCTTGAGACAAATATTGTTGTCTTATTACCTCAGAAATTTCACTATCCACAGCGCCCTTCAAACTAGAACACAAAAATGTTTGCACACTACTGTTTGGCGACAAATATATCAGCTGAACTAAAGCATAGTACGCAGCTTTAAATTTACTGTGCTACTATATTCATGAAAGATCCTAATTAGTTGGTGAAATTCATGAAGAGTTGGTAAGTATTTAATTGTAGAGACAATTGTAACGATCGCAATGTTTAAGTTTTTTTTTTTTCGAAAATTCCAAAATATTATCGTCACAATTTAGCGATATTTACATTAAAAACGTGTTTTAATAGGTTAGCGATAGTCATAATTAAAGAA
Source organism: Ornithoptera alexandrae (assembly GCA_029030555.1). NCBI lineage: Eukaryota > Metazoa > Arthropoda > Insecta > Lepidoptera > Papilionidae > Ornithoptera > Ornithoptera alexandrae. The sequence goes on from JARDVY010000018.1 coordinate 754,695, forward strand.
AACAGAGACAAAGGATAAATAAGTATATTCAATTATTTGACAAGTTTTTCGTGTTTTTTATGTGACAAAGCAACTTTGTTCCCCTTGGTGATATACGACATACACGCATAATAATATAGTTATCAAGGTCTCAATTTTGTTAATTTCAGAGACCCTGAAAATTCGCTAAGTTTGCGTTTAGGCTTTAACAGAGTAATATTCATACACTACTTACTACTTGAAATAGAAAAATGTGTATCTATATGGCATCAATGGCATCATCAATTTTTATTCAAGTTACGAGTCCAAAATATAGTAATGTCACTGCATGGTGGTGGCATATATAAAGTTTAAAGCTCTAACGTAAAAGAATCTATTCAAAATGTCGGACTACGTTAGACTACTTTATACTAGAGTTTAACCGAGTGACATAATTCGATTTGGTGACCGTATTCGAGCAAGAATCCTTACAATGGACTCGGTATTAACTGGAATGTAACAAATACATAATCCCCTGTGCCCTAGACGTCTCTAGACATTTAAGTACCAGATATTCTGTCTGTATTTATTTAATGTAATGGGACTGTTCCCCGCTCGCTTTGGTAGCCGAAACTCCCCTGCACCTCACTTTGGGGATGGAATTTTGTTAAATCAATTCTTAACTGACCTATACTCCGCAAAAAAAAAAATCCTGTTAAATTTGAACTCTATAGGCCTTGAGGTTTCAGAGAAATCACAACGAGTCTCTACATAGGTAGAAATCTCTTATACATATAGATAGAAAATGTGTTCGTCCTTATGATTCTTGACACAAACTCAACGCGTATGCCGAGTTGTGTACTACCAAATTCTGCTCGTTGGTGGTGTTATACCACCTGGTGATAATCAATACGATTGCAAATAACAATGATGTCGCCCTGAGGAAGATGATAATTGTTATCAACCCAGTCTTTTTGCCAAAGACATCGGACCTCAAAACAATTTAAACGGTGGGGGTATCTTTCCAGTCTCCAGCAAGAGAGCAAAAACTGCAAGCGTTTTTTTTTTCGTGAAGTATTTAAGGAGACAGCACAGGATTTTCTTTGGTTTTAACAGCTAAATCTGGAGAGTACTCATCACGTGCATGATGCAGACCATGTGACATTTAATGGGAAAGTAATGTAGCTGAAGTTCTCTATGTCTGCTACGAACATTGACGCTCCAGAAACACGCAAGCAGTCCACATGTTACATTACAGTTAATTCCCAATATCTCTACATTTTATTTGGAATTCCACAAGGAATTTCAAACATTGAATTATCATCAAATTTTACATGGTCATTGTTAATTATGGTAACGTTTTTAATTTTATGCTAAATTATGCTAAACGTAATCCGATTATTGTATATAGATAAGCACGCAATTAACTGTTTGATTTAAGAGAAAGTTAAAGCTTAGAAATTATTTCGTTATCATCATTTAATCACAGTCCGTTAAGTTTTATCACTTAAATATCACAAGTGACCTGAAGATTATATATGTTTATATTATTGTGTATAATTTAGATATGTAACTTATTTTGTTAATATATTTTAATAATGCAACGTCCCTCTATTCATACTGCGGGCATTATCCGTAAAGAAACAAGTGGAGTAATGAGAATACTCTCATGATGTTAATTAATTAACCTGAATAAATACTTTTTCAATGATATTATCATGAATTTTATAAGTAGTGGGTCAATTAAATCATTACACGCCATTGTTTCACAAATAATTGCATGATTCAGGTGAGAATTGCGCGCAAGGTTACGTTCCAACTGGAGTGGGTAAATCATAAATATTTATTACAAAACAATTTTCAATTTAATACAGTTTTCAACTCAGATTTCAGTTAGATATATCAGTCGCCAAACAGCACTGTGAAAACATTACTGTGTTCCAGTTGGAAGAGCGCTGTAGCTAGTGGAACTACTGGAGCAATGAGACTTAGCATATATGTTAAAGCGAAAAATGCAATTCGGTGCTGTGTATCATACTAACTGGCGCCGCATTTTAATGAACGGTAACACCCCATTCATCATCAGGTGAATGTCTGGATAGTCGCTTTCCCGAATTTCATATCATGTTAAGTCACAGAGCTGACTTAGATGTTGATGCGTGTGGTCGGCTACTTTGGATGTCATGTATTATTGCTGGAGTACAGCAATGCTAATATGAATGCAATATGTGGTGTCATCATAAGCTCAATCGATGGACGTCCACTGTTGGACAAAGTTCTCTTAAAAAGTATTCTATAAAAGACGATCATGACCCGTCTGACGTTGTGTCTACATACACGTTATGAGTTTTGATATTTCCATTTTCGATTTAGTCAGTAAAGTTAGTTAGTAAAACCTTCACTGAAATATAAGCATGGCGTGTAACCAAGCGGGTCGCTAAAGAAAATATTTAAATACTGTGCACTCTTTGCTTGCGCCTCGTGTTGAGATGAAACTGTAGGAGTCAAACGGTCAAGGCTCCACGTCTTAAGAAACCGGGTTAAGAGAACACGTTAGAGTGAGAGAGAACTGTAATTGTTATGCCAATTCTTCTAACAACCGGCTTTCTAAATATACAAAAAAAGAAGACAACAGTTTTGGTATTATCAAGAATTTAGTTATTCACAACATATATTTTAAACAACAATCAGCTGACTCCTCGCTTAAATAACTGATATATGCCCTGTAGTCTTAACCTATTACGAATATGACTAAGGTAACCCATGCCTGTCGTAGACGATGAATAAATGGGTTTACGGATCCATGGATTTTGATGATGCAGATCGTCGTTATCCAACTTAAACGAGCTCAAGGTGGACAACTATGAGGTGGTTTCGTGTTTGTCTTAGCGACGGTTCTGTTGATGATTGCGGTCCTCCACGGAAGTAACTCAAGCGTAGGGTACCAGTGGTTAGAGATCCCGTGACACCACATGACACTAAGGATGACCACCGATGAGATTTTCATCATCATCAGCCGCTATGAATCCGCTGCTGGACATAGGCGTCCTCCAAGATCTCCACATCGATTGATCCTGTGCTGCTCGCAAAACCGCCAGGCACTAGGGGTCGCTGCTTGTAGAGATTCATATTGGTGGGATGAGATTTAAGATTCTAAGTAACACTATCAAATCAAATCATATCAAAATGTCTTCTCTACTGAAGCAGGTTAACTTTTGAAGAAATCCCTTACGAAAAAAAAAGGTTATCTGAAATAATAATAAAACAAATTTGATTTCCTAACACACAATTTTGCTTATTATTTAACATTTTTGTTATGAATATTTATATGGATAAGAATCACCATTTCGGATGTAGACCTTCTCCAGCTTATTCCATCCTCTCTAACTCCCACCTTTTTTGATTCTACATCTATTCGTTGATTCTTTTCTGGTCTTTCCCACAATGTCACATATTTTATCCATGTCTTATCGGTACGTCTTGAAATATGACCGTTCTATCTCTACTAATTTAAGAGGATATGCTAAGTCTTCTATAATGTTTGTCTTTTTATTCATCTTCCAGCTTTTTGACAGTTTTATGAGGACTCGGAGGGAGTAGTTCCTTATCACAATCCTATTATTCAATCAGCTGTTCTCAGAATGTTGTCCCGGAGTCATACAAGTTAGCCAGAGTTTAATGAGTAATCACGCTTGGCTATCTTTGCCTGCTTAGTCACTTAACATGAGAAATCGAGAGCAAGTTAACAAGGGATCCTTACACGCAGTACTTAACGGAGGGGTCCGAAAAGGATCAAAATAAGGTTATTGTGTGCTGTTGCAGTGTGTGTGTGTCAAAAGCATTATTCACCGACACACACACAAACACACAGACGTAATGTAACCGGTACACCGCATCTCCAACGGACACGGCAATTCATGGCCATCCTGCGCGCGCTTGAATACATTACTCATTGTTGCTATTTTTAATTCGCGATCCATACGGGCGCTACATTTGCTTCACCATCACAACGAAACCGGCGGACTAGTATGCAAACATTATTGGGAATTTAAAGACATATACCTTTTTTTGTGGTTACGGGAGGGAAGTCAGGGTTATGTGAGATTTTTACTTACTAAAACCCTCTCGGTGGTCTGTATCAGTATCAATGCATTCGGAGAGGCTCCGGGATCTCTTATAGAACGCACCGGTGCCCCTCTACACTTTATGTTAACACGTCTCTGAGGAGGAGCCTAACCCTCCTGGGCACCATCGCTGAGCCATACGCTGTCCCACGCAGGATCGCTTATTGAGCGATAAGGGTCCCCACCCTTAAGGCCTGCAAAACTCTTAGACCTTTTCAGTCGCCTTCTACCACAGGCAGAACTTACCTTAGTCATATTCTTACTAGTCCGAGAATACAGAGCTAGAGAGATGTACCTAGTGAATACGCTGGTGGTAGGTCTCTGTTGGGTATGCGCGAAATGGCTGGCAGCAAATGGATGCGTATAAATGAAGATCAGGCTAAGTGGCGTTCTTTATAAGAGATCTATGTTCAACAGTGGACTGCCACAGGTTGATGTTGACGATGATGAGGTCTCTTTTGCCAGAGATTAAGTAAGTACAACCGCAGCTTATGTTTCTGCCGCCAAACAATAGTGTGCAAACAGTATATTATTCCGGTTGAAATGGCGCTGGCTTAAAGATATTTAACATCTTATGTCTTAAAGTGACGAGCATGTACTGGTGCTGTGTATATCATCCTAAGTAGCGCAACATTGTTACGGGCAGGTGCATCACAGAGCATAGACAATCTTTTTTCAACTTTTGGAGTTTTCCTCTTAATCGTTCCAGTGTTAACGTCATCCCGATCATGTTGAATTTTTAAAGACCAATGTATTTTTATTTATTATTTAATTAAGCGACGAGAGGAGCGAGACGTTCACCTGATGGTAAGTGAAACATTTGCCTGTAAAAACGTAGCACTAGTTAAGATTATATATACTGAACCAGATTGTGCTCGTTGTAAGACATATAAGATGATGAGTCTCAATAACCTCAGTAATTAAATTATTTACAGCGTCCTTCAAACCAAATCGTAGTAATGTTTGCACAATACTGTTTGTTGACCACAACAAAGACATACCACCAGTAAAAGGTTGGTAGTTTGATGTAAAATTTGTACACATATCCTGCAAAGGTCAGAATCCGAAAATGAGAAATGATCTAAGTGAAGAGACGAACAAGTGTCTATTACAGGGGTAACAAGATCGTATCACACGCCTGTTGGAGATGAGCTCAATGTGTTGTGGCTAAACATACTAATTGACGGTCCGCTGGTAAACGATGCGCAGCCGTATCATTTACCACCACATGACCGTCCCTCTCAACTCAACGTTCAGAATTAGCGTGGACTGTAAGAAAATACCATTTGGTATTTGCCTTTTTGTACAAGTAATGTTTTATATAAATAAATATTTTAATCAAGATTTTTACTGTCTGTCATCTATTCTATAGTAGTCTAGTAGTGTTTCTGATATATATTAATAGCTTTACTAGAGCTAGGTCCGTGTTGTTTCGCGGCCTTGAGGATGGGGGCTCTTATCGGTCAACAAGCGTCAGACAGCGTATGGCTCAGCGATGGTGCTTAGGAGGGTTAGGTTTCTCCTCAGAGACGTGTAACACAAAATGTAGAGAGGCACCGGTGTGTCATGTAAGAGTTCCCGGAGATTCTCCGAATGTACTGATGCAGACCACTGAGGGAGTTTTAGTGAGTAAAAATCTCACATAACCCTGACTTCCCCCCAGAAGCATTGTATTTTTTGAAGATTTGCCCCTTGAAACCAGAGAAAAAAAGTACCACCGCAGCACCTATTGCAGCTGACAAACAGTACTGTGTAAACATTAATTTGTTCTGGATTGAAGGGGGCTGTAGCTATTGAAATTACTGGGGTAATGAGACTCAACATTTTATGTCGCACGACGAGCCCAATGTGGTGCTGTATATTCCATCCCAACTAGCGCCGCGTTGTTATGGGTTTGGCATGTCAAGTGTGATCAGGTTCGTCGTTTTATAGCATAAAAAAAAATATTTAAATATTAGCTCATTGTAGATAATAACCGGTATGTCATTTGCCGACTTTCCCTTTGATAAAGAATATATGAATTTCCAATGAAAACGCAGACGCGTTGTGTATACTGGTTCACTTAATTGTTCACGAGCGTCACAAGATATTAATAGATAAGTGTGGTACCTTCCTAACCCTGCTAACTACACTACATTAGCTACATCCCGCGTACGCTTACGTATAGACCATTTTAAACTTGAATCGTCATCATCATCACAATCGTAATCGGCCTTATGACCATCGACGTAGAGGAGGTGCACAATTCATCAGGCGATTTCTTTGTTTATATGTAACTCACTCTTAATCATATTATTATCATCAGTCGATAGACGTCCACAGCTGGACATAGGCCTCCACCAAAAGTAACATGAAATCAGCATGGCCTCCGGTACCGTTAGGTACTAGGGGCTATCATATGGGGGATTTTGACCATTTCCCACCACGCTAGTCCAATGCGGGTTGGCAGGAACCAGAGCCTCGTTTGTTTATTAGCAGGGTGCACCACGAGCAGGTGAGGTTGGCTTGGGTTCCGCGAGTTGTGGTGCGGGAACCCTTACACCCCTTTAATTTTCTCGAAGTAGTGAAACTGGAAAGTTTTATTATGAATCTATTAATTATTTTTTTTTAATCAATTAAGCAACGAGATGACTGGGAAGTTCAATTGATGGTAAATGTGCCTGCTCATAACGACGTGGCGCCAGTTAGTATTATATACATTGCACACATTGTGCACTTCGCCTTGTTAAACCTCGTTACCCCACCAATTTCACTAGCTACAGCGCCCTTCAAACCGGAACACAATAATGTTTACACGCTACTGTACGTCGGCTGCAATAGCAGCTGCGGTGGCACCAGCATTTAATTCTATTGGAACTTTCTTTTTAATACTTTCTATTTAATGTTAAAAAGGTCTTTCTTCTGACTTTCTAGATCAGAGGTCGTCAAAAGTGGTACGCTCATAAGTTTCCCTGTTTCTCGAAAAATTGAGGAATAAATCATCAGGTTGTTATGTTTTAGGATGCATTGAATACTCAATTCACAACGATACGTTTCATTAATAAAGCATTCATAATTATTACAATTTAGTTTAATTTATTACCTAGGTACATTTTGTGTTCCTAAGTCGTAATTATTTTTATATATATATTAATTCGTTGCAGGGAAGATATTGCCTTCTGCAACAGAGCGTAAATTGAAGCAGGAGCCAGAAACTTTAATAAAGTAATTTTGAATAAAGACTTGATTTTTTTTATTTAAAATATTGTATCAGTGGTGTGTGGGATATAATTTCTGAATATATTGGTCTTTGAGGTCAAAATGATTGACGACCGCTGCTCTTAATTGCGTACAAACATAGTTGTGTTTCAATTACTGTGGATTAACGAGCCCAACGTCTGTTTCAGAGAGTGATCTGCTTTGATCACTCTCAGACAGACGTTGTGTAAACATTCTAATTAGCACCTCATTATACATATGCCAGAGTACCATCCAGTGGAAAATTCGGAACGATTCATCGCTTTATCGTACAGTAGTAAATTGTTATTGGTAGGTCTCTGTCGCCGGATACCGTTTAGATACCACCGCAGCTCCTATTGCAGCCAACAAACAGTACTGTACAAATAATATTGTGTCCTGGTTTGAAGGACGTCGTAGCTAGTGTAATTAATTAAAACGAGACTCAAGATCCTGCGTCTCAAGACGATGAACAGAGTGCGGCGCAGTCTAGATCTTCCTGACCAACGCCCCTTTGTCATGGACGTTTGCCATCATGTGAATATCTCGAGCGTCTCGTGGCTTAGTCGAGTATAAAAAGTTGTCTTATCATCATCATCAGCCGGTAGATGTCCACTACTGGATCTAGGCCTCCCCCAAAGATCGCCACACCGATCGGTCCTGAGTTGCCCGGATCTAGTGGCTTCCTGCAATCTTCACTAAACAGTCAGCATGGCCTACGATATTACCGGACACTAGGGGCCGTCGTTTGTAGGGGTTAATTTTAGGAGATACGGCCCATTCCCACCACGCTGGACTAATGCGGGTTGGTAGGAGCCAGAACCTGGTTTGTTGAATAGCAGGGTGCACCACGATTGCTATGATACTAGAGTATTATGCTCGGAGTGTCTCTCTCGAATCAGAAATGTGGAGATAAGCAACAGAACTAAGGTCACCGACATATCCCAAAAAATTGCTAGACATAAGTGGCAGTGGGCATGGCACATTGCTCGTAGGACCGTGACGGTCGATGGGGCAGTAAGGTCCTCGAGTGGCGTCCGCGTACCGGTGGACGTAGTGTTGGGAGGCCTCCCACAAGGCGGACCGATGATCTGGTGACAATCGCGGGAACCCACTGGATGCGAGCAACGCGGGACCAATCGACGTGGAGATCTTTGGGGGAGGCCTATGTCCAGCAGTAGACGTCGACGGCTGATGATGATGACCACGAGCAAGTGAGGTTGGCTTGGGTCCCATGAGTTGAGAGAGCCAACCTATGATGCTGTGTAAATATCCGTGCCATCATCTTTCTATAGTCAGAAGTCGATTAATGTATTTTGATATATCTATGTATGTTGTATAAATAGACATCTCTAAATACATAGTGATATAAATATAAATGAATGAATGTATATACACAAACGCAGGTTCAACGGAGCGTTGAGAGGCTGTATCTGGACTATAAGATAGATTAACAAACAAGACCTCTTTGAAGTGCCGCGGAGCAAACGAAATAGGACCTTAGTGATAAAAACATAAGGACCTTTAAACTGATGATGAAGTGGCGACTTATGGATAAGCATGACTCAACTTGTGGCCTTAAACTTTCGAAATAGATTGTAGAAAAAAAATATTATATTGTCATAGCAACTAAACAATACTTATAAACGGTAGATAGGTATCTATTAACTTTTTTTTTTAATTAATTAAGCGACGAGACGAGCACCACGTTCACCTGGTGGTTAATGATACGCCCGTCCATAACAACGTGGCTCTATTTAAGATACTGTACACTGCACCGCGTTACACGCGTCCTCTTGAAACATTTTTTGTTTCTATAGGAACGGTGGGCAAACGAGTGAACAGTTCACCTGGTGGACGGAGTCCACTTGCCTCCAGATCGAGTGGGCAAACCAGCGTGAGAGTTTTTCACATGACTCTCTGTGATAAGAAGTTGCACAAAGATGCCGTCCTCGGAAAAGAGGAGAGGATATCGTGCCTCATTAGGTAAATCTGGGTTGCGAATTCTACCACCTACTCGTATCAACCCTGGTCATCAATAAAAGGGTTGAGACGTACAACTTAGGCTGCCCCTTTCGCAAACTAGCAATTGTTGTTTGGAATTGATTTTCCTGTTCCAAACCCACCCAGAACAATAATGCTTCAGGTCTGTCTTCCGGGGTAAGCACTGTAGACGATCACCTTTCCGGATTCTTCCGAGCGCTGTGTGATCTTCTAACACATCCTGTTACTCCTAACAACTTATCTAGGGAGCTGAATCGTTCCAGCAATATAATTAAACTCCTGCTCCGGATCCCTCTGTACAATTAAAGCCCGAAGTCCTGGTAGTGGCTCCACGGAGTCCACAACAGTATAAGGCCAGCAATCTTCAGGTTCATACAACCAGGCTGGACCCCACCATTAAGAATGGTCTAAAATGGCCACAGAGGATTAATCCAGTGAAGCGCAATCCGCTGGATTGAAATATCCGGGACTATATCTCCAATTAACAATAGCCTTCGAATCCCGCATCTGAGAGACTATTGCCCACGTAAATCTCTAATACGTGGACTAACTCTTGCAGCCAACAAAGAACAATCTGACTGTCAGTCCACGTATAAATATTCTCAAGGTTCAACGTTTGCCCTAACGTAGAAGCCCCATGAATAAGAAGTAGGCCTAGAAGTAAAGCTCCTGATGACTCCAACTTAGGTATCGTGGGCCGAGACAGAATAGGCGCAACCTTACTCTTGGCCACAAAAAATTGAGATTGAATTGAAAAAAATTGAGATATAACAAAAAAAATATGTAGATAGGTCAGAGAATAAATTTGCCAACTCAAACTAAATGTATCCGATAGAAAAAAAAAATCAAAATATGTCACATATATACACTTAACTACTTTGCGCTGATAGTTAACTATCCTTCCTAATAAAACAAAACAACAGCACCACATTAGGCCTGCGGGGTGGGATATGGCCCAAATCCCTCATATGAACCTCTAGATACGACAGCCCCTAGCGCCCAGCGCTACCGGAGGCCATGCTGACTGTATGTGGAGATCTTTGGGGAGGCCTGTCGCCTAATGATGATGATATCCTACTGAGGTATCTACCCAGCATAGTATGCCGTACAAAATGGTCGGACTCCCGCGGCACAGCGCACACCTTAGACTACGTGTGTGCATACTTACCGCTTGCTGTCAGGCCGCCGCTTGTAAGGACTTCGTAGTCTGTTGTAAAGTCAAGTCTCAGTTAAGTTAATATCCTGGCGCGTGAGCGAAGTCCCGTTCCCATCTGTCTCGACAACATTCGGATCGCGGCGCCAGGCTATACCTCCGAATACCTACCTAGCGACCACGCGACAGTCAACCAACGACTGCTGTCTGCACTTCCTGTACCAGTCGCTCCCCCGCGCAACTGTCCGTATCGCCAGGACTTTTTAAGATAATCACTGGTGCGGGGCGTAAATAATATTTTCTCTATCCTACCCTATACTGAAGAGAAATGCTTCAACATCATCAGTCTAATTATAACTTCTTACTTATATGTAAAATTGTGATCAGTGAAAGAATACTACATATATTTTATGTTTTGACTGGTGTTAGATCTCTGTTGGTAGAGTCCGTCTTACTTAGGTAGGTACCACCGCAGAGGCTATTGCTGCCGATAAACAGTAGTGTGCAAACGTTACTGTGTACCGGTTTTAAAGACGTTGTAGCTAGTATAATTAATGGGGTAACCACACTCAACATCTTATGTCAGACGACGAGCGCAATGTAGTGATGTATATATCCTAACAAGAGCAACGTTGTTATGGGCAGCCGTATCACTTACCATTATGTGAACGTCCTGCTGGTCTCGTTGCTCAATTGAATAAAAAAAACGTCATACGTGAATGTCCAACCATAATGACTGACGATACCATTAATCGATACGAGACGGCAAATGAACGCTCAATATTACTTCGGCATTCATTATTTTTTCTAACAACATATTAACATATTTAATAATCAATGAAACATAAATCCGATATATTTCGTTATTAGTTTTGCGTGATAAATAATGACCTTTTGATAGTTCAAGATGTTGGATGTAATCCATGGATGTATATTATCGCCATATAATAGATACCGGAGTATAACAAATAGTAAAAAAAAATAACAAAACTTATATAGTCTTCCCCGCGACAAAACATAGTAATGTCGTCTTAATAGTCGAAAGTAACATCAAACAAAAATATAAACAATTTACACTACAGGTGACATTGACTAGTGCATTAAAAAACACGTGAAATACACTCAATAGGAAGTGTGATCTTTAACAAAATTAAGAAGAGAAAAAAAATCTTTAACTTTCACGAATTGTTTTCTATGAATATAAAAGCTTGATTTTTTTTAATTTAAGTAATTTTATTAAGAGTTACAGCACGAAAAAATTATTAAAAGCTTAGTTTTCTTTCTTGCTCTTATGTATAATATTAACATTTTATTTAAAAAACATAAGTAGTTATTACTTTGATATAATATGGACTTTTAAAGGCATAACTTTAAACATAAATAACAGATTAAAAACAGACATTTATTAAACTAATTTCATTTTATTTGTTCTTTATCGTTTGTTTCTTCTTACAATCTTATTACGCTCTCGATAAGATCGTGTTATTCATGAATCTATTTACAAATATATATTCGCGGTACAATCCGGTTTGTGAGTGACTATAAAACACACGCATAACCTATTTGTTAGCGCTAACTAATATTATTTTGAATGTTTTCAAAAGCTGCAGGGAATTAGATGACCTCGAGATGTAGTATTTACCACTTAACACATGATGCGACATTCGGGCGAACAAGAGCAACAAAACATATAAATAAATATTACAAATAGCTGTCAAGAAAAAATATACGAAAACTGCACTTACATACTTGGGAATCACTGTAGAAGTTTAATTTTGCCGATTTTGTGTAGCACTTCACCTTATTTCATAACTTTAAGTGAATTTTACGGCACTATAATTAAATTAACAGACGATATTTACAAGAAAATAGGCAACAATCGACCGTTCAATATCTGGCTGCGGCCATTTTAGTGTTGCTGTCTTTGAAAAAACTATCTGTCAACGTCGCAATGACATAAGGCGCATTATACAACTAATTCATATTACACTACTCACAAGCATAGTTTACGTTAACGACTTTAAGCATATTTTAATAATAAATTATATTAATCTAAATACATATTTTTTAATTGTACTTAAAAAAGAATAAAATAATATTACGAAATTAAACGTATTTAAAATTTATACATTCGATTATTTTTTGATTCATCTGTGATGTGACATTTGCAAAGAACGTACCTGGTGATGAATTAATTTGGGATAATGACATTTATACGAGTGTGATTTATATATAAGAATATGACATCCTATTAATTAATTAATGATTATATCTCTATCAGATAAACTAATTCATACGTACATATGCCAATAAATTTTTAAACTCTTCATAATGCATATTTTGTTAAAAGATTCATTACAATGCCTATAAACCGCGAACAGTAGTAATTATAAAAGGTTTTAATTAAGGCTAATAAGGTAAAACGAATTATAATACATCTTCTTTAAATGAACATTAAAGTTCTTAAAAAGTTATTACTATAAAAAATATCAATTAAATATGTAAATAAAACTTACTACAATATTACACTTTATTTAAATTCTTATAGATTAGATTAGATTAGGCAACCAAAGTTATGTTACATGAAACTTTAAGTAGTGAAATTTACAAATAATATAATAACTTTTAGAAAAAGTTTTGTTTCCTGTGTATGCTTGAATGCACACCATCCTCAATGTTGTATATACATATAAAATATTATTATCTAAAATAGAATAAATTCTTAATTGACATGCATATGAAGGTTTTATAAGTAATGGTTATTGGACACTGAATCTGAATATTCAACTTTTAATTTATCATACTATACAACAAAAATATTTTGCTATTAACCTGTTTACCTTTTGGTGTCTTTCTAATTACCATACAGCTAAATTAATTAATTCAAACTACACACATTAACTATATTTACAAAAAAGTATAGAAGTAATTTATAATGTGTGAGGCTACGGAGAGTATAATTTAATTTACTCTCAATAACAAATTTCTTATTTTAGTATTTGCCTGATGTACAACTTGCTTCTAATTTTAGTTCTAATACTTGTGAAAAATTTCTTATGAAATTCTTCAACATATGGAAAAGTCTATTTCAGTGCATTATATGCAGTGAATAAAGAATATATAGGAGTCAAATATTTTGTTAAACTTATTTCATACTGTTGCCATCTGCAATAATGTTGTTTTTCTACTATAATGAACTTCACTTTTTTATAATAAATTTAATTTATATCAGATATACATGTATTATTGTATACTCCTCTGGTTTTATATTTAGGTATCTTTGTGGAAAGGCGATTTATTTTTTTCTTTTGCAACTTATTTCTTGGTTTGAAAAAAAAAAATTGTTATAGATAATAATAAGTTAAATTATTATTTATAACAAGCAAAATTAACACAATTAATACTAACGCAAAAAATATTTTTATATTTGTTTATTGCAGCGAAATAACAGATAAATGACGGCGGCATAACGCGATAGTGGTATGACTGTGTTAACGAGTTAAACAGTTTCTTCCCGCCAAAAACGATGTCGTTTCAGATAAGGATAAAAAATAAAAATTGTTGTAGTTCAATGTAACTGATAATGTACTGCACTGTAACTTTTTTATAGTTATTAAAGAAAAAGACCTCGTTATATACAATTTGAATATACATAGATAATACATAAATTGATTTAATACATAGACTTATCAAACAGAACTTAGCGCCGATTAAACAAAAATTTGAAAAAAAAGTGTAGTGTAATAAGAAAGACCTTTGCATTCTGAATAAAAAGCTCAAGAAAATTGATAGTAAAAAAAACTTATAGTACATATAATAATTATCGTACAATGACACGATGGTTTGATATGGTATAAAAGAGTATGTTAATCATATATGGTAAGTGTTATAGCTCCCTGGTAGTGATAACAGACAATGCATCACCTCCGGTTCTTTGTGTGAATAAATTAAGCAAAGCAATATTTAGTTGTGGTGGCTGCGAATTTTGCGAACATTCCAATTAGAGCTTTCAAACTGTGACCATGAAGTTCGTGCTGATGTTCTGTTTTCTGGTAAGTTTTCTTGTATGTTCACCCGATGGTAAGTGATGCTTCTACTCATACAAACAGTCCTGAAATACGGCGCTAGCTGGACCGTCCACATAGCACTATCACCTGGAGTCTTAAGACAGTATTTCAGTTTGTAAATTAAGTCCGTCACCATTTACTGTAATTTTCAATAACGCTTACAGCGTCTATCTCAATAAAAACGCTACTAGTTTACGAAAAAATTAGACGATGTGATATTTACCTCTAGAAGATCCTGGAAGACCTACTATCAAAGTTTATAAATGGTTTACCTTTTGCCACTTCGCCGTATTAAAAGATGTAGAATGAATTTCAGTAACATATTTTTGTATTTCAGTTCGCAGTTATTTTCGCCATACCACAGCAAATTGGGGTATCTTATAACAGCCGAGCCTTCAATTTAAAGGTTTATTATATTTTTGCCTATATACATATATATATATATACATAAAATACAAACATATCAACACGATATGTTTGTATTTTATCACATATTCTCGCACAACTAAATTCCGAATATATTAAGCATAGGTGGGGATATTCTTACCTGTCTCGTTATTACATGGAGAACTCTTTATTGTCTCTCCAAAATATATAAATTCTGTTTATAATGATATCATATAAATTATAGAAACATAAAAATTCAATTATTTTTCAACAGTACCAGAACCCGAATGGCTCCGCACTTGCCTCCATAGAGTCCGTAAGTAAAATATTTAATATACCTTAAGGCCCTCTCTACAAGTTATTTATATTTTTGGTTACTTTATATAGTTTTCGTGATCAAGTAACAAGTGAGTCATGAAAAGGTGAAGGCTTTAAAAGTATTTTAGTAAAGAATTTCATTAATAACAAAAAAAATTGCTGATATCAGAATTAAAGTTAAATTCTTTTTATATAAAGTTCCGATCTACTGAATACTATAGAAAATGTACACAAAGTCACTAGTACGATTCGTGTAGCAGTTTCTAAAAATAATCATGTACATAAAGTATTTCTTGTTTTCAGGCATCTGAATCGAGTAAAAAACCTGGCAAGTCTTAAACAGAACGGATATTCAATGCGCGATATCAACATTCATACGCAATGATCTGCGACGATTACTATGATATTCATTCAATCAGACCTTTCTTCATACATTTCCAATAAACATTTCAAACATATAATGTTTATAATTGAAAATTTTCTTAAGTAAAAAATATTTTCGCTGGTGTTCGGTCTCTGTTGTTACAGACCGTCTAGGTAGGTACCACCGCAGCGCCTATTGCAGCCGACACACTACTGTGCGGACATTACTGTGTGCCGGTTTGACGGGCGCCTGTAGTTAGTGCAATTACTGGGGTAATGAGAGTATTACTTATGTCTCATGGCATATGGTGGTGCAGTGTATAACATCCTAACAAGTGCCACGTTATGAACAAGCGTATAACTTAACATCAAGTGAAAGTCCCGCTCGTCTCGTCGCTTCGTTGAATATAAAAATAATTATCCTCTAATGTTAGTTGCTGTTTTAGTACATTACTTAAGAAACCTGTGAAAATAAAAACCCTCGCAGACATTTTAACAAAAATTTATTACAACGCCATCTATCAAATATTACAGATACTAATATAAATTATTTTTGTCGTTAACTTTAAAAAGTTTCACGTTATTAAGGTAAGATGGCGCTGATCGTAGTAACTATTTCTAGTATTCTTTTTAGTCCGTTTCTGATGCCTTTGGATACATTATTAAAAGTTATTAGATGAAGAGATCATAAATCATATCACATGAAGTACATAAAGCTCGCCGCCGTGAGACAAGATGTTAAGTCTTCAGCCCCCTTCAAACCGAAACAAGGTAATGTTTGCACACTATAATTTGACGACGGAAATAAGAGTTGCGGTAGTACTTACTTAGAGACTCATAAAAAGAAAACTAGTTTTTATGGTAATTTTTAGACATACGTGTTTGAAGTTTAAAAAAAAATACTGTAGATGTACTTGTGATTGCGTACTAATATTAAAAATTAACGCACAAAACACTAAGCTGCATTTAATAACGATATAATTCTTACAATGAAATAGTGTTCTAGACGTCCTTACTTGACAAACTTCATAAACTACATCCATGTCTCTGTCATCGTTGGTACGAAATGTTAGAGAAGAGAGCTTAGAAATTCTCTGGTTAACTATTTTGCGATTATCTATGAGACTATAAGAATTGTTTAGGACTTCGGAGTCAAGTGTGTTTTTTCCATGTAAGGTGATTAACCGCATGATGAACCCTCTTTTATCCGGGTTTTGGACCGGCAGCATCACAAAAGTGACGCTAGCAGAGTAGTGAAGATGGATAAATAGTGTAGAACACGTTAAAAGAGTGGGAAAATTTACTGGAAGGAGGAAGAAGGTAAAGAGTCGTGACACTTGGAGAAGATAAGTACAAGATGTAAAGATCCACAGAGGGTTGTAGCGCTATCGAGTAAGTATAAGAATCTTTTATACATCAATAGTACATTACAAGAAAAACCTGCACGATGAATAGAGAACCTGTTTTCCGTCTTCCAGAAAATATGAGTCAATATTGCAATTTTACACAACAACCCACAAGGCCCAAGCCAACCTCTGCTCGTGGTGCACCCTGGTAATCAACAAACGAGGTCCTGGCTCCAACCAACCCGCATTGTGCGAGTGTGGTGGGAAATGGCCCAAATACTCCATATGATCCCTTACAAACGACAGCCCTATCACACGGCGATACTAGAAGCTATGTTAACTGTACGTGGAGATTTTTGGCGGAAGCATTTGTCCAGGTGTGGACGTCAATCGGCTAATGATAATGATAATTGCAATTTTGTAGTAAAGTATTCCATAAAAATATAATTTATTGCTAATTACAAACCGAAGGAAGATATTTAAGTACAAAATTCATTGGAAACTCGTCAATTGAAAAGATATTTTTCGTTCGACGAACGGCAGAAATTTAATTTATAGGAAAATCGCATCTTTTCTCAACTTGTATGACTTCAAGTAGAATTTCTCTATAAATTTAATAGACCACGTTACGTCGATATTGCTTAGAAATTTTATTTTTAAATTACTTCCGATCCGTTCTACTAGTATTTTAAGGATTTCTCTTAATTAGTCATCTTCAAGTCTGGACTATATTTTCTGAAACATATTTTTACACCAGTTAGGTGCATGACTCGTTTTCTGGTCGTGGGGTAACACAGTTTAAACATTTATGGTGTACATGACGAAATTTCCTGATATAGATCGATTATTTTGTTGGTTTTAAAACGGAAGTGACTTTTAGGATCATGCATACAACAGTATATCACTTCAAGGTGATAATACTATTCCTTCCTTTAGCAATGTAACTACAACAACCAAAACTGGAAAAGTAATGTTTGCACACTACTGGTTATCACCTAAATAGCTGTGCTGCCTGACCATTTCGGAAGCATTTAGTGATAATATTAGCTCCTTACGTATGAAATTACCGTTTTGTCGTAGTGACCACTTTGATCTGAAATATCTGCTCTTTGGTTAAGAATTCCAAATTCAAATTATAAATTCATTTAGCTGGCACATTTGAGTTTTGAAAACAGTCAATCATTTGTTTTTTTCTCATTACTTTTATTCTTTGGCGTCGTTTATTGCCGCACAATAGAAAACATGAATATCGGTATATTTACTAGTACGAGTTCTACCGTGGCACCAGTACCAGTGCTGCAGGAACAGCACGAAGGATTAATGATGTGTACGGCGCTGGTGGCGCAAAAGAAAGCACAGGATAAACATTTCCGTTTTGGAAATTTCGACCTTCAGAAAAGTTGGAACACTTAAACCAAAAAAAAAAAAATTGTACAATAGTCAATGAAACCATTAAAGGCTTAGAAGTTTATAGAGTAATGTTAGAATCGCATATGTTCTCAATAACATAATATTTACTGTTCCTCCTTACTGCTTAATAATATTATATAAGTAGATGCTGCAATTTTTTTACTTAATTATAACGTAATTTTCCTATGACTAAGTGCATAATAAACGACATTGTTATCGACACGAAAAGTAGGAATGACCTTAAAAAGGTTTTATATACTGAGATGACAAATACTTTAATCCATAGCCATAGGCATGTCTTTAGAGTAGATCTCATCTCTTACCACACATTTTATTCCTAATCTACGTCACTCATGAAGGTCCAGGCTACTGGATGTAAATATCCTTTCACCTTTCCGTCGGTCGACCTTAATTTCATTTCTTGAAATCTAATTTTTCTCTACTGGAAATATAACCTGTCCAGCTTCATTTGAAAACTAAAACGGGTTTTTCTTTGTTCACCTGATGTTAAGTGATACGCGCTAATTAAGACGGTTTACACAGTACCATATAACGCTCGTCGCCTTGAGACATAAGATGTTGAGTCTCTTTACCGCAGTTATTACACCTAATTACAGCTTCCTTTAAACTGGAACACAGTAATGTTTGTTGGCTGCAATAGGAGCTACGAAGTTACCCACTTAGAGGGTCCCGGCAGTAAAGATCTGCCACCGGACGAGCTTGGCCAGAACGAACTTAATACAGTATACATTCCCAAAGCGGGTAAAAAACTGATAATGTGGCAGATCACCAATGTATCCTCCTAGATGGCTGATAGATGACAGATGGCGAAGTACACACGTCACCAGTAACGTAAGAGCACATCCGTCGGAGTATATAGATAAGTTCACCGATTATAAATAGACCCCTCGCAACCCGCCACCCCACGAGTACCTTACCACAGTAGCGAGGGTCAGAAATCGGGCTAATAAATTATTTATTAATACGAAAAGTTTTTTTAATGAATATTAATATTTTTCAGCAGTGTAAACACAACGCCACCCCCAACTTTATGTTTATGTTTGAAGTGTAATTATAAAATTTATGCTTACCTTCATTTTCTGACCGATCAGCGGAGCGTGGGCTCCACCAGGGTTACTGTTCTTGTACCTGTCGACCTTAAACAACATTGTTTTATTATAAATCAATTCAATAAATAAAAACATTGTCTATTGTTTAAACTTTGTACTCGCGCTGTTTTTGAAGAACTACCTCCCTCATCTGCCGTGACGAAGTGTTTCGAGATTATCAGTTATTATTTCCAGTTTGTAGGGTTCTTTTATTTGTAAATTTACTGAAGTATCGAAAGGCTTTCAATTTAGGCGCTGAATATTTCGTGCTGTTGTGTAAATATCCAAACCAGCATATAATGTCATGTGCAGGATTCCTATCTACACTCAGATAATGAAGAAAATCTTTAAACGTCTGGAAATTGTTGAAACTGTAAAACAGTAGTTTATGTATATGTATATGTATATGTATATATTATACATGAATGTAGCATTGGGAGCCCTCCCACAAGGTGGACCGACGTCTGGTAAAGGTCGCGGGAACCCATTGGATCTGTGTGGAGATCTTTGTGGAAGGCCTATGTCCAGCTGTGGACGTCTATCGACCGATGATGATGATGATAATGTACATATATATATTTACATGTATTTATTTATACATAATATATATATATATATACATATATATATATATATATATATATATATATATGTATAGTTTCTATTTTCTTATAGAATGAAAGAGTTCGTTCACACCTACCCCTGCATTGCCCTACGTCCTAGGTTCCTGTGTACAGAATGCCCGTAAGCGTGAAGTCCGCACTTTGTTACCTAATTTTAGGTGTTACAATAAACATTTAAAATAAAATAAATAAAATAGCTATTAAGTAAAATCTATTTTTTACCAGTAAGAACTAACACCTGATCTGATTTAATATGTCATGCATCCAGATTCTTCTGACTCTCATAAGTCGTTAGCCGGCACACATACCTTCTCTTATGGTGGTAGATTAACAATAGGGTGGTAGTTAATTAGGCGGGTGCGAAAAACCCTACCACGAACTAAACTATACTATATTTCTTCGGAACCTAACCATGCTCCTCCACGTTACTGGTAGTAGGTCTCTGTTCCCGGAGACAGTTTACGTAGATGCCGTTCCAATTGCAGCCGGCAAACAATATTGTGCAGATATTACTGCAATCCGGTTTGAAGGGTGCCATAGCTAATGTAATTACTGGGGTAACGTCACTTAACATCTTATGTATCAGACGACGAGTAGTGTTGTGTATACCATCTTAACTAGAGCCACGTTTTTATATGCAGACGTATCACTTACCATCAGGTGAATGTCTCGTTAGTCTCGCCGCTTCGTAGAGCAAAAGAAGTTGTTAAAGTTAGTTAATATGACTGCCTTTGAACGCTTTCATATCGAGTCTAAAGGAAACTAAGTGGCTAAGTAAAATCAGGTTCAGAGATATAGACGCGTTAAACATTCAACACCTCTCACAGTTTTTTGATAAAAATCCTATTGAATTTTATCCTATGTAAGAAAAATATCTTTCTCAGTGTCGAGTGCGCTTCCTGCAGCTCCTCAGGGTGTCCGCTGGGGGAGGGTAGGAGGGCAGTGGGTGCGGTCAAGGGCTGAGAGGGAAGGCACGTGGCTCATATAACGCGCCGCCAGAGCGCGGCCGCGACATTGTGCCCATCGCGCCGGCGGCCACCTCACCACCAGGACGATACCAGGTGAGTCTTCAATCATCAGACATCTGAACCCTGAACAAATTCTATGATATTTTTCTCGAAATTCTTGTCCATATGTTTCTATATCATTTTAGATAAAATAACTTAAATCATTTACAATTATACAGTGGAGCGGTCGGTTGGTTAGGACGTGTTTGTGATGTAGTGTTCAGATAATTAAAGCAGAAAATATCTTATTAGATATCAGTATCAATCTTTAAATTAGTAGTGGAGCAGCGGTCAGATGGATACTGGGTTTGACGCCCATTCTGCATCATACACTGTTGTTAATTATATGAATATATCTCTTGAATATATTGATGCTTTAAATAACTATAAGCACATATAATAAGCAATACAAAAACAAATTCTGAATATTTAATAGATTTAACAATACGTAGATGAGCTTCCGTTTATATTTTTAATATATGGTGAAATATAAAATTTCATACAGAAACCGGAATTAAAACAACACACTCAATCCTATTATTTGGATTAAGTTAAGGACTATATCGTTTTCTACAAGTTTTTTAAAAAAAGTGATAATATTTACTTTTGTCAATCAAAATTATTTGCAAAGTACTATAGCATGTCACATAGATAAGGTTTTTCTGATTTTATTATATTATTGTTTTATATAATGTAATTGTTGCGTTAATTAACTATGTTATACATGTTACAAGATATGTTTTAGTTTAAATTTTACTTAAACAATTCGCTAATAATTATCACCGAGAAAAATACATATAGTTGAGCTTACATACGGGTTCCTAAATAATAATTTAAGTATGTTAATATATAATTTTAAATAAAATTGCTAAAGGTTTATTATTACATATATAAACTTGAGGCCACGGGTGGCCGATATTAGATGTACTACGCTACCAAAGATATTTGTTATTCGAACTCATTTCAAGCTAATTTTGTATTATAACAATGAATATTTCACACGAAAGAATAAACTTAAAGTATATATCAAATTTAATTTAAATTAATGCTTTTAATTATAATACGAGATAATATGTTATAAAACATTGAATAAGCCAGCAAAGCGTTGAAATCTTTTTCAGTACTGATTGCTTAAGTTAAAGCTTAGCTTTGTGCTTTGAAATTATATGCTTTATATTGATATTTATTATAACTTAATAAGTAAACCAATACATTTCACAAAAAAAATATTAGTCAACAAAATTTTCAATGAAAAAGTTCAAATAAAAATTTGATAATAAGTATGAGCAGCTCTTTTATTGTTCCAACTACTGGGACTTCCTTCTCATAAGGAAATAATCAAGGATATTTAATCACCAAGCTGTCCAAGAGAGAGTTAATTAACATATATATTAAAATAGTAAAAAATTTAAATTAATAGCTGTGATGTTTACCTATTAAGTGATTTTAAATATTTTACAGGACATAATAATAACAAGGTAACTTAATTCGTAATTAGTTAGCGGACGCCGTGTATCTGATAACGGAAATTTAATTATAAATCAGTGTTAATCAGTACTTGTCGAGTTAAGTGAGCGTTAAGTGAGATTGGGATTTTATATATTTAATTAAAGAGACTTAGAGTATAACTGAAAATGATTTCGTCTTTAATGGAGTGTTAAATTGTGATGTTGTCTACGTAAACATTCGTAGAGCTACAAAAACTACGCCGCTACGAATTCATCGTGTTACTCCTAGACACGGCAATAATATTTAATTAAAAGTGTACTTCATACAGAATTTTCATCTGAAATAAGCTGAAGTTCGTTTGGTAGTGATTCGTCAGGTCATGATAATGTGGCGATAGCAAAATACACGCTGCACCACATTACTCGTTCTTTTAAGACAAATTGATAAATCTCCTTATCTACAATTTACAAGCTACAGCGACCTTAAAACCGGAACATAGTAACATTTGTACACTTTAATATTAAAGAAATACTTACCGCTTGTTTTACTGGTGCTAGGTATGCCGCCTAATGCCTTACCACAATTTCAATTGGTGTTAAGTGACAATGAGGTCGCGGGCTATGAAGCTCGTCTTCTCAGGATACCTCGGTTCTCATGTTGACATCCGGAACACAGCGACGTTGTTACTGTTGATATGATATCGTCATCATCAGCCGATAGACGTCCACTGCTGGACATGGGCCTCCCCCAAAGATCTCCACATCGATCGGTCGGTCGGACGATATGATATACTTGTAAGAAAAATAATTCTACAATAAGTTTCCTTATTAAGGATGCGATAAATTCCTGACATGTCAAAGGATAATGAATTTATAGTTCTTCATCATCATCATAAGTACACGTTTAGTTTCAGCTTCACTTAAAAATACAACTTACAGCTCGATTATACGCTTAAGATTGTATACTTAGAATATTAGAGCGACAATTAGCGGGGTTCTGTCTTAAGCATCCGGCTGCCGGAGCACCAGCTTCCGCTCGTTGCGCCGTCATCTTGTTTCCATTATTAGCTTCTGTTTAGTCGCAAGCAACACAAAAAACTGCAGTGAAGCTAAGTGGTTTACTTACTCGTGGTAAGTAACTTAAGTTGTAGTATTTAATACATGAACACTTCTCATAACTTAACAGCATCGTCAAGCGGTGCATTGGCGCGTGTTTAACTGCAAATGTAGGTTCTGTTCCTCTTCTGGCGAGCTCTCTCTGGGATATTCTTTTTAATGATGCGGGAAGACGTTCACCTGGTGGTAAGTGACACTCCTGTCCATAACTAGTTAGGATGTTATACACTGCATACACTACATTGTGCTCTTCGCCTTGTTGAGTCTCGTTACCCCGGTAATTTTACTAGCTACAACGTCCTTCAAACCGGTACACAGTACTGTTTGTCGGTTGCAATCGGTACTGTGGTGTTATCTGTCTAGTCGGTCTCCGGCAGCAGAGAACTACCACCAGTGGTAACAAGGACCTACCACCAGTAACCTAATGTATAAATACAAGTTATTGCACTCTATGGTGACCATAGCGGCTGACTACGAACTGTCGCCGAGTCCCAACATCAATAAGCGTCGACCACGGCATCGCCAGGGGTCCCGCACACCACCCGCACCCCAACAATCACCGACAACACCCATGTTGCCATACACGATCCTAATTTCGACATCACGCCGCCCCCGCTTGTGAGCGCGGCGCCGCAGCTGCTCACACAGCGTACACGAGGTACACCCGCGATCAGGGCGGTGCTCATGGCGCAGAGCTTCCGGTACAGGCGAAGGTCGTCAGAGAATGGACGCGAGCCCGTCTCCGACGACCGAGTAGATTCACCAGAAAGCAATAATCCTGACAAAATACGAAAATCCGCCGTCGGGTAACTACACTCCATGTAGTACACTTTTTACACACAGGCCGCGGCTCCGGGTCCACGAGCCTAGTACCAGATGACCTGTAAGAGGCCCTATGGCTTTCAAGCGCCTACATCATCAGAATCTGGAGACCTAGGTTATGTTTACACGTTGTTATGACAACGTTATTATAATGTTGTGTATTATTAAACTTACCGCGTTGCGTAAACAATTTGATTTGGCGCGCACGCGCTCGATTCTATGAAACGGTATTAAAGAAAAACCGTATCCGGTTTTCAATATTTCTAATAATAATATTGGTAATTTAAAGAGAAAGTTTTGTTGTCACCCCTAGATGTAGTAACTTATATGTATCCACATGTTTATAATGAGAATAGAAAGCAAGAGCATTAAATAATATTATTAAAAGGAAAAAAGGATGGCTGTTACTGGTGGTAGTTCCCAGTTGCCAGAGACTCGCCAGGTACTACCGCAGCTCCTATTGCAGCCCTTAAACAGTACTCTGTAAATATAACTATGTTTCGGTTTGAAGGGCGCTGTAGCTATTGAAACTACTGCGGTAATGATACTTAACATCTTGTGTCTCAAGGCGACGGGCGCAATATAATGTTGTGTATACCATTCTAACTAGCGCCACGCCGTTATGGGGTGAACGTCCAACGAGGTGGTCCGACGATCTGGTGAAAATCGCGGGAGCCCACTAGATGCGAGCAACGAGGGACGTCTATCGGCTGATGATGATCAACGTCCTGCCTTGTAGCTTAATCGAATAAAAAAATGTATTCCTTTGATGAAAGAAGGTAGAAATATTCTACCTTGAAGGTTTGTTGCAGACAGCGACTTCGGGCGGTGTGAGTGTTGACTCGTTGTGGGTAACCATCACCAGCTCGCGCCGCCGCGGCGCCGGTGCGGGATGTGGCGCTGCGCGTGCGCGCTGGCGCTGCTATGCTGCGCTGCACTCGCGCGCTCCGCCACCTTCAAGCGCGCGGAGAGTAAGAAACTTATTTGTTTAGTTCCTACTTGTTTAACGCGTAACCGCTTGTCCTGTAACACGGAGATTCCTGGCTCGATTCCGGAGCTGCATGTCGTGAAGTTCATAATGGTGGGTAGGTCTCTCTTGCCGGAGACCGTCTAGATAGGTACCACCGCAGCGCCTATTGCAGCCGACATACAGCAGTGCGCAAACGTTACTGTGTTCCGGTTTGAAGGTAGCTGTGGTTAGTGAAATTACTGGGGTAACGAGACTCAATATTTTATGTCGCAAGCAATCCTTACTAGCGCCACGTTGTTATGGGAATATACTTAGCACGATTTTTACGAAGCTGCTAGAATACCATCACATAGCGTGTCCTATAAAAGCATCACTGTCTCCCGGCCGTCGACAAACGAGATCCGAAGTATTCTGGATGATGTTTCTCCATCCACGGCCCGATGTCTAAGTTATACATTCATAAACTAAGTAAGCGTTTTTATTATTATTCTTTGAAGCGACGAGACGAGCGACGACGTCCACCTGATGGTAAGTGATACACTTACCCATAACAACCTGGCGTTAGTTAGGATGATGATGTTGAGACAATAGGTGTTCAGTATCGTTATTCCAGTAATTACACTAGCTACAGCGCCCTTCAAACCGGTACACAGTACTGTTTGTCGGCTGCAATAGGAACTGCGAGGGTACCTACTTAGACGGTCTCCGGCGACAGAGACCTGACGCCAGTGAAGTTGCAAGGTCAATTTTCCATGTGATCTGAACTCCCAGATCACAAATAGGAGGATTTTCGTGTGGTCTACGTTCAGTAATAGATTGTGATGCTGATATTAGTGAACAATAAAAGAGTTTTGGAAGAACAACTCCACACGCAGTAAGGGCACGCACGTATCTCATAGCACCCTCATTTTTGACGCGTGGATAAATGAATTTAAGGTTACGTCCAGCATTTTACGGAGTCCAAGTCAACCTCACCTACAGCTTACTAAACTGCAGACGAGGCTCTGACTACC
Organism: Ornithoptera alexandrae; assembly: GCA_029030555.1. Classification (NCBI taxonomy): domain Eukaryota; kingdom Metazoa; phylum Arthropoda; class Insecta; order Lepidoptera; family Papilionidae; genus Ornithoptera; species Ornithoptera alexandrae. Next base: position 781,149 of record JARDVY010000018.1, read on the forward strand.
CACCAATTGGCATTGGGCTAGCGTGGTGGGGCTATAGTACAATTCTTCCTCAATGAGGATCCTTGAAGTAGGCTTATGCCCAGCGGTGGGCGTTATCCGACTGATAAGAGGTTTATGTGTAACAGTGGCGACCGCGCCGTTCGTGCTGGGGTCGCGGTACGGCCGCTCGCCGCCGCGCATGATCTCGCCGCGCAACGACAGGTCAGTGCACCGTCTTTTCTGAACATATCTGATGGAGGACTTACTGGGAAAAAGATTTAAAACAGAGATCCCAACGAGGGTACGAGCGTTTATATGGTTTCGATTGCACTACGAGCTAGAAAATCAGGAGGTTTATCTCAGCCGCTTTTCAACGAAAGAACAATTCCAGAAAGAATGTTATGTTCCTCTTCCTTTTAGCCTTCTAGTTTCCTTCTAGTCCCTTTTGTTCTGTTATATTCTTCTGTTCAGATGATCTGACGAACCCCACCTTGCTTAATAACTTTGACGTACAAAAGAAAACTTTAAAATCAAAATATGAACCTATCATTGGTTTGATGTTTATGACTAAACAGAGTCGGTTATAGCTTAGTCGTTATTACGGCAGTACTGCGGGCTAAAAGGCGTGGGTTCGATCCCCAATGAACTCACAGCGGAAGTGGAATTTTATGTATAGTAGTTCTTAGAGATACGGTATCCTCAAATCTGTGCTCGGCGTGATGGAATATTGCTTTGATTTAAACTTAAATGTCAAGTACTAGCAGTGAAAACAATTAGTGGATTTGATAAGTTATGTTTTAAGGTGTTTAATCATCAAAGGCTGTTATCCAGGTTCTTCATGGGGAGTAGATATGGTAAAAGGTCACAGTCGCCCTCACAAAAGTCTGGGTCAACCATTCGCTTCTTCACCGACGCCCCGTGGAGGGGTGCGGCGTATCTGTGCGAGTTACCCGCGTTAGCACCCATTTGCCAACGTCGCCTATTGACCTCCAAAAGTCTATATAACAGGTATATTTTTTTTTTCATAGAAAACCCTTCCATAGCTTAACTGATGGAGGAGTTATGTGTGTACCCAACTAAAGTCCCAGGATATCCTTTTATCAGCATTAGTCCGAATTAAGGGATAGCTTTCGTTTGAAACTGTTGGCGATTAGTAAAAGGGAAAGTTTTGCTGATGGTAGGTCTCTGTTGCTGGAGACCATTTAGGTAGGTGCTATTGCAGCGTGCACACACATATGCATACAATACTGGGTTCCGGTTTGAAGAGCGTTGTAGCTAGTGTAATTACTGGGGTAATGAGACCGAATATCTTGTATTACATAGCGACGAGCACGTGGTCCATTGTATGACATCCTAACTAGCGCCAATTTATGGGCAGATGTATCACTTAGCATCAAGTGAACGTCCCGTTCGTCTCGTCGCTTGAATAAAAAAAAGCCTAGTATTTATAAATAGGTTTTATTGTATACATAGACATGTTAGTGGTCATTACTTTAGATGAATATGTTCTTTATTAGACTGTACACCAATTTCGTTTCATGAAATCTGTTGGTAAGCTACAGTACAATAGAATGATGCTTCATCATCATCAGCTAATAGAGATCCACTGCTGGAGAGGCCTCATCTAAAAGTCCTCAAATCGATCGGTCAAGCGCTGCTCACAACCAGCGGCTTACCGCGACCTTCGCGAACGCGAATGTAGCTTACAACTGAATAATCTCAATGTCCAGCAGTGGGCAAGCGCGTGTTGATATTGTTAATCATTTTAATTAACAATAATTCGTGTGTGATGTGTGCACTACAATTGTATGAACTAAACAAGTGTTTAAATTGTTTCAGAATATCCCATCACAGAGCGGACGAGGCAGGATATAACTAAGGACACAAACGCTGCCCCTGACCTAACCTAACCTAACCTAACCATTTTAATTGCTTATAAACTAATAAAAAATTGTAATTATCGATTAACGTAAGCTCCTAATATATATTATAATAAACTCTAGATGGTGACAATTTACAGACAGGTCTTCACGTTGGGTCCTAGGTAAATGAAAGCCTTTGCTGGATCACCACATATTCATGTTTTGAGTTAAACGGAACACCGGCGCGGAGACACGAGCTCGGCGCTCCGCCGGGATCGAGTTAGGGCTGGAAACTCGTTCCCGGCGCGGAACTTCGCGCACCCCGCTTTATTTATTCAACGAAATTTTATCTAGATTCGTCGACAAAGTAACAACTACAAAGTAATCTTTATAAAAAAATATAATATTTAAATATAAGTTATTTACGTATAAACTTACCTTTAAACAGTTTATTTATACAGACTTATAACCATAAATAATCTCTGAAATAATTTTGTTTGAAAAATATTTAATTGTTTAAATTACACGTTTAAGTTTTCTGTCTTTATATATATATATAAAATATTGTATGGAAAAGAAATGATGTTGTATTCCTGCTTAATTCCTTTTTCCTCCTTTCCTTCCCTTAATCTTACGATTTGGATGATAGAACAATTTGTACCGTTTAAAGGACTAAGTAATGAAATGATCTTTTAAGTATACGTCGTGCGTAAAGTTATCTTATCGTTATACATTATTATATAACGATGTAAAATTAATGAAAATAAAAATAGATAGGGAACTGATTAGAATATCTACATAACTTTAGAGATGATAACGTATGGTTCGTTATGTTTTTTGAATTCTACAAAGTAATTTGTATATATATATATATATATGCATATATTACTGATTATATAAACTCGGTCCTTAATTATCTGTTCTTCGTTAGTTCTCTCGCTGTTTATTTATAGTTTATAATGTACTTTAACTTACTGCTACGGAGGGAGGACTTAATACTATAAAAACATCCGTCAGTTAACGGGAAAAAGTAAACTTAACTTGTAGGTGTGAGAAAATCATATTAAATACAAATTATAAATATATACAACATTATACATACTACAAATATGTATTTATATACAACAAACGTTGTTTATCCTATTTATGAATGCCGTTTATACTTTTTACAAACTTTTACGGTTATATTATAATAATATCTTGAAGTCTTTCTCTAGTCTCCTTATTATTGTATTAATTCACATACATATATTATTATTAATTATTTCTACGTTTAATTATACTTCTAGATCATATTTTCCTCTTCAGTATAAGGCGATATTCTGCTATTTAAGTATATTTTGTTTCCGGTGTTTAAATTTTATAAACAATCACATTCTTCTATTTCTTTTTATTTATTTATTTATTTATATAGAGGGTTTGGTCATAAAATTATCATACCTTTGTAGTAGTCATAACAATGATCTCCTTAACTATTTTGTATAATAACACTAAATACGGCTCACACTCGGTTCTTGCTCTTATACTTGTGTAAATACTCTAAGAACCCACATTGTCCCATCATTTGTACAGCTATTGCCTCCTCATCTATTTTTCTTTTAAACAGAATAGGTTATCGTTGCATCCGGGAAGTAAACCTTAACCGTGGATGCTGCGGTCCCTTCTTTGTATCAAGGATTCCGATTAGAGACCTTAAAATTCATCGCTTCCTGATAAATGAGACCGGGCAGCGCCTGTCTTTATTATCGTCAGTGCGACCACAAAGAGAAGATAGTTAATGTCTTTAATGAAGAAACTTTGAGCGTGAGATGAGGGTTTAAAAGAAATCGAGATTTAATGTGAATAAAATATATAATGATGGAGAGTTTTATTCATACAATAGTTCCGGTTTGTGTTAGTTTACAGCGTTAGTGGGGCAGGAATCACGCGGCACGCATTCCTTGGTGTTCTCATTGTATACGAACGGTGGTATGCAGTCACAGCCGCCGGGCAGGCAGTCGCCGTCGCAGGGCCCCGACCCCGACCCCGACCCCGGCCCCGGCTCCACACCGCAGCGCTGCTGGCAATTGTTACCACAACCAGGTCGAGAGTATGGGTACCGGCATCCTACGTAACAATATAATGAGAAATAAAATAAGAACCAAATAGATGTAAACAGAAAGAAAGTAAAGAAATATCAGAGAATAAGAATAATGGCGAAAGAAGTCTGAAAGAAGAAAGGCGATGCGTGAAAGAAGTAAGGAAAGAAAAGTAGAAATAAATAGTTTGAACGATGAAAATGTAGTAATGGAAGACGATAAGAGAAATGATAGTAAACAGAATGTGAGAGATAAAAGTGAAGAGAAAGAAGGAAAGGAAAACAACTTCCCCGGCACCAGACAACCAGGAGGACATTTAAAAAAAACCTTACAAAAAAGCGATGCTTCAGGATTAAATATGTAGAGTGTCACACATCATTATCATCAGCCAATAGACGTCCACTGCTGGACATAGGCCTCCTCTAATATGGAAGAATTTGGACCATTTCTCACCACGCTGGCCCAATGCGGGTTGGTGGGAGCCAGAGCCTCGTTTGTTGATTATCAGGGTCCACCACGAGCAGGTGAGATTGGCTCGGGTCCCGTAAGTTGTTGTGCGGGGCCGCTTACACTACTGTAGAGTGTCATTACTTTAATAACTACTTTTGTTATTTATTAAAACTTGGAAATGAGTCGATCCTGACGGTAAGTTATATCTGCCAATAACAACGTGGCTCTAGTTAGGATGATATACACAACACCACATTGCGCTCGTCGCCTTAGGACATTAGGCATTGTTATGCTTCGACACTTCAGTAATTCCAATAGCTACATCACCTTTTAAACTGGAGCGCAGTAATGTTTGCACACTACTGTTTGTCGGCTGCAATAGGAGCTGCGGTCCTTAAAAGGTCACCGGCAACAGAGACCTACGACCAGTTGAACCTACTTTATCTTATCTCATATAAAATGATGCATACTTTCTTCACTCTCCGGCGGGCACTGTTCTCGCGGTACGCATGTTCCGTTCTCAGTCCTCAGCTTCCGGTCCGCGCAGACGCAGCCCCGGACGCACGCTGATGCTGTACCGAAATAGCAGCCAGGCAAACGGTGCCGCTCCCAGCACTGGGTGGCTCTGCAGCTGGCACCGATGCAATTATGTGAGTACACCTCTCCAGGTCCACAGATTTGCGCTGAAAGAGAAAGAAATGATTCTCATCGGAGGGCGCATTGAGCTCTTTGCAGTTTACTTTGTTTACATCCAGTCTCCATTTGGCAACTTCAAGTATGATGTTGGAACACGAGGAAATCGATTGAAGACATAGTTTTTTCCGATGATGTCGAAATATACCACCGAAGGTCGCTGCACATTTTTCACTTCTTAAGAACCACGGGAGAAGCATCATTTCTCAAATTGCATCAGTTAAAAATTGGATCTTGTCATCTATGTAACAGAAGAAACTGGATCAAGTTTAAAGTTGGGCTTCGGTTACTTACAACACGCTTCGGGAAGGACGCACCTCTTCAGGTTCGCGTCGTATAGGTAAGGCAGAAGGCACTCGCAGCCGTCCTCGTCGCACTCGCTGCCGCACTGATCCAGCTCTCTCTGGTGACCAGGACAGCGTCGTTTGCAAAATCTGCCGCAACTAGGTTGTGCATTTTGATCATTTTTGCACTGATCTGCGGATGGTACACTAACTTTAGATTTATGTTGCTCGTCCCCAAGCACCACTCCAGCTAACGGCTTTGTCAGATGAAATTAATGGAAGATAGTATGTGCGTCTGTGGTGAGGAAGAGGCGGATTGCATTACGTTTTATAAGAGTATGAGTTGGATGCTGATTTCAGGTGGAAGACGAATGGGATAGATCCAAAAGAGGTGGACCGGTACTGCTCGGAACTGGTAAGTTTTGCACGGTTGCGAGAACTCGCGCATGAATGGCACGCTCGGAGAAGCAGATTGGCAGGGAGGCTCTGACCAGATCGTGTACACGTCACGTCCAGTTCGGGAGGAGACTAAATGGAAAAACAGGGACAAAGGTGGAAAATTAATATTTTGTAGAGTCAAGAATGTGTAGGTGAAGTCGAATAGAGGTTAGACCGCCCTGCAGCAGTTCGGCCCGTCTGACTTTTGGGTCGGTGATACAAAGGGAGATTTGAGGGTTGACACTGCAGCATTTATTCCAATGCTTAATAGTAATCAAAAAATGTTACCGCGTTGCTACTGAACGGCAGTAACCTGATCTCATGAGACGCGCGTCGAGTAACACTGAGTAAACGTACTAACTGCCCACCAGGAAAATAGAGGTGATACACATGATCGTTATGATGTAGCGTCGATGTTTACATATACTAAATCGTCACGTCGCGCAGGATGTAAACATGATGAGGAAAACCATCCGATTATACATGGTGACGCTTTAATGTATTGCTATTAGGTACCTGGTCGGCGGAGCAGGACACAAAAGGTTTTCCTTTATTTGATAGAGACATCCTTGAACTTACAAAGTTCCGAGCAATCGCTAGATTCGATGCATACTCCTTTGTTGTTGTGCAACTTGGAGCCGATGCAGACGCAGCCCTCGGTGCAGGATGTTTCATCTAAGGGTCCGGGCAGCGCGAGGTATTCGGAGCATTTCGTTGCGCGCGCCCCGCGACAGATCGTCGTAACCTTCTCATCTGGAGCGCAAGCTGGTGCCGTTCACAAAGATCGTTGCATCATTATATATGTATTACATATTGAAGTATATTTCAAGCAACGAGAGAAAGATTATTTAAATGTGAACGAATCTGTTATAAACAATATAAATCCTTTACTATTGTATATAATTTGTGGTTTTAAAGGTTTCTAAGAGAGTGCTGTTTGGAACAGATTACACGAGGCCTATGTCCAGCAGTGGACGTCCATCGGTTGAAATGACGATGAATGGTCTCTGTTGCAGGACACCGCCTAGTTATCACCGCAGCTCCTATTTCAGCAACAGTAGTGTGCAAATATTACTGTGCTCATATTTGACGTGGGCTGTAGCTAGTGAGAGTACTGAGGTAACGAGGCTTAACAATGTAAAAAGCAGAATTTGGTGCATATCATCCTAACCAGCACCAAGTTGTTATAGGCAAGCGTGTAACTTACCATCAGGTGAACGTCCAGCTTGTAGCTACGTAGAATAAAAAACAAATTTACTTTCCAAAGTGACTATGTGGAAGCACAATGCGAGCGCGCCCAGCCGCAGCGCCAACGCGCTCATGATGCTCTCGGAGACGAGCTCTTAACTGCGCCGCGACGTGACATCTCCTTATTTATATACCGTGAGGTCGGTTCGTGTTTTGTTACAGTATGCACTCACTCATTATAAACCATAATCATTATACGAGTAGAGTTCCTAAGGAAACCATCTTACATTCATGAATTGTGACGGATGCATTTTACAATAAGGTAGAACTGGCTATTGGTTGCTGTTGCTGGAAACTGTCTTAATACCACCGCAGCTCCTGTTCTCACCGTCAGACAGTAATGGGAAAAAATTATTGTGTTCCTGTTTGAAGTGGGCTGTAGCTAGTTAAATTAATAGCGTAACGAGACCTAAGATCTTACGTTTCAAGCAATGTATGTTATCTTAACTAGCGCCACATCGCATTAGTTCGTCGTATAAAAATAAAGTTTAAATGGGACTTTAGCTAGTGAAATTACTAAAGTAACGAGACTGTATCATCATATTTACCGCCATGTTGAAACGGGCGTATAATTTACCATCAACCTCTCACTCGTGCCGTTTCAATTAAAAAAGGATAACAAGAGTTTTGTCCTTTGCGTTAGTTCGGACTAGAAGGACGAAACTTGTCATCAAGACTGAATCCAGCACCACCTCGTTGACATTCCTCTGCTCGTACCCACGCATCGATATTAGTGGAACTAATTTATTACACTACTCTTCTGACGCAGGGTCTACAATTGCAGGGCAGGGTCTACATTTGCTTTAAAATTTACGATAATCTAATTTTAGTAACTTATTACATATTAATTATCTTGCTTATGTGAAGGCTTAGATTGTATACTCAATATAAAATATATACAATTGTTTTTGTGCGATATGTTGAAAATCCATCTCTAGTCACCTGTTTACTGATTGACTAGTATTATTACTTCTTACATTTACATTTATTTCCAACTCCAGCTCATATCGTTCTTTGATCATCATTCATCATCATCAGCCTTTGTTTATCCACTGCTGGATATAGGCCTTCCCCCATGAATTTCAAGCACCGCATTCCCTACGGTTACTGGATACTCTGTTATATACTCTACTTTACATCTGTGTCGCAGTGGCACACTGAGTTACCCTTTCTCATGCAAATATTCCAAATAGTGGAATCGGTTGTCCCGGATACTCGAGGCTCGACACTGAAGCCGCTGTGGTATATTCGCTACGAAAAAATCTATTCTCAATTAATGTTTATATAAAACATAATGTTTATTTTAAGGACAATAATCTTACCGAACGAGTTTTATTTACCCTGCCCTCGGGGGCGGGGGTGGTGGGCGGCTGCAGAACAAACAATTCATGGAAATCTTTAAGCGAAGGGTTGACTCTTTAACACGTCCGCCGCTCACACCGTACTCTCGTTATTTTCTTACTAAATAATAATAATAATTAAAAGCTCTGTTAATTTTTCCACCGCTTGGTCTCGAGGCCTCTTTTCTTTAACTTAATTTCTTTCAATTAATTTTAATAGTTAAATTATAAACCGGTATACGGACTTAGATGGGATGGGGTTCATGCGAGTTGCCGTTACTGAAGCTCACCCCTTAACTTCGTTGACTTTTTTAAACCTACTGAAAGGGATTTCTGTTTCAAGTAGAATTAATAACTTCTATAACATATTTATTGTAATAGTTTTATTAATACAAAAAACAATCTAAAAATTAGGAGCCATTTGACTACTTACTAAGGTTTCAAAGAAACATATAAATACTAAATAGACATATAAACACTAATGCCATGAGAAATCAAATAACTAACCTCTTCGCATCATGTCGCTTAATTTGTTTACGGATGTGTTAAGTAGCAAATAAAAATAAGGATATATTAAGATAAAGTATGATAAACTTAAGAAGATATATTTAAAGTTATTGTGTGCAGAATTTTTTTAAAATGAATACGTTAAATTCGGTTATGAAAATGAAAGCTTAAAAATCAACAGTAGTTTACGACATATATACATTGACAGGGTAAAATTAGTATATAATAATACAACAAAACTATAGACATACGATTTTCCCATTACTAACAAATTCTCAGTATTTAATCTTTATCACTCAGGTCGTAAGTCAATCAGTACATAACCTACAGGGGATGTACTAAACAAGCAACTATATCTATATTTTTATTACGTAATATTTGTATGTAAAAAAACAGCAACGGCGTGAGTGGAAACCGTTTCGGGACATCCCCTCGGGCGCCGGTATTGTCCAATAAAATAATAATAGAGCAATATCTATTGTGATTCGAGTGTTACGCTTTATTGGTACAAATTTGAGATAAAATAATGTTTTTTTTTTTTAATGACGTCATAAAGAAACCACTCGAACGCTCCGGTTACCGTTCGTAGACTGAGATGAGAATATGAAAAGAAAAGGCGATAGAAAGAGTAAACTAAGAATTTTTTAGTAGTTTAAACCATTATTCATTGTTTTTTAACGTAATCTCAATTTTACACATTTACATACATACGAGTATATACCTAGTCCCGCCATAAGTTCCGTTACAAATGAAAGTGCATTGTATTCTTTAATGAAGTAATGTAATATTATTAAAATGTATACATACACATTTATTAGTCTCAGCAAAAAATAAAAAAATATATTGTATTCAAAATGGCCGTCTTTGGCGTTTACACAGGCCTTTAATCTGTTTGCCCACGAATCTATGGATTTACGCACTGTTTCTAAGGGAAATTTCCACCACCGCCACCGCTACTGCTTGCTACAAAGATTTTTTAAGAGACTCAATGTCGCCGTGTCGTTTAGAGTAGGTCATGTTCTCTAAAACTGACCATAAATTGAAGTCTAAAGGGTTGAGGTCTGGGCTAGATGAGGGCCAGTCTTCAGCTCTTGTAAAGTCCAGAACGTTGGTTTCCGTTGGTCAAGCCAGGCTTGGTAGTTCGTGCCTTCTGACCAGTGTGACCAAGTGCAGCGTCCTGCTGGATAGTCGACGGTATATTTTTAAAAAGTGTATTGCTGAGAGGTTTCACAACATGATCCAAGACTGTATCTTGATACACTTTGGCTGTAGTTTTTACTCCTTTTTTTGGACAGAGGAAGTGTTGTTGTGTCTGTTGATAGTGCGATATACCAACATGCGGCCGATACCAAGCTTTTGAAGTGTCTGGAATATGAGCTAGTGGACCAGCTCCATACCCACTGTGCGCAACGCGATCACTGCAATCCTATTTCCTTTAACACCCCCACCCCATTCCATATTGTAATTTGATAATGAACACGAAAAAATATGTGAAATTACGCAAAATCGAATCGAGGTTTTAAAATAATATATTGCTCGAAGGACTGACAGCCGATGGGGCACTAAGGTCCTCGAATGGCGACCGCATAACGGAAGACGTAGTGTTAGCAGGCCCCCACCAGGTGGCCCGACGGTCTGGTGAAGGTTGCGGGCAGCGCAGGATTGATCGATATGGATATCATTGGAGGAGGCCTACGTCCACAGTGGACGTCTGTCGGCTGAAAATGATGATAATATGGTATCAGACACACACATATATATATATATAGACAAAAAATGGGAGAAAGAGGAGAAATAAATTAATAAAATGAAATGAGTTGTATATAAGTTAAGCTTCTGCAACAAGATCAGAATTGATATTGAGAATCTCCACTCTCTTTATGATAGACCATGTCGTTTAAATCTTGGTAAATTTAATTGAACCAGCTATACTCAACCTGAAGCTGGCCGGGCCCGTATTTGGCCCCCAATTTAAAGCAACCGACAAGGTCTCTGTTGCTAGAGGCTGTCAAGTGGGTACCACAGTAGCGCCTATTGCAGCCGCCAAACAGTTACGGTGTAATCATTACTATGTTCCGGTTAGAAGGGCGCTGTAGCTAGTGAAATCACAGGGGTAACGAAACTCAAGGCGATGAGCACAGTGTGTCTTTATGTACTCCATCTTAAATAGCGCCACGTTGTTATGGGTATGCGTATCACTTACCATCAGGTGACCGACCCGCTCGTCTCGTTTTGTTGATTAAAAATAAAATTGTTTTTATATCGATATTTTTAATTTATGTAAGACGGACGACGCTTTAACATCTCTCATGTCGCAGGCTAATTTATCTCTCGCGTCAGTGAGGCGCGGCGACGCGGCGAGACTCACCTGCGACTACGCGTCACGTCGCCCGCGCTGCCGGCGGCGATGCGTCATCGTGACCGATCACCGCACCCGCTCCTTGCTGTGTGAACCAGTCACTTTTATTCAACCAGACATCGAGATAGTATATCACATCTCAAAACGTCTAGATTCTAGACTCGGGACATATCACATATCAAAACGTCTAGTATATTAGTGGTAGGTTTCTGCTGCCGGGGACTGTTTAGGTAGGTACCACCGCAGCGACTATTGTAGCTAGCAGACAGTACTGTGCAAATATTACTGTAATCCGGTTTGAAGGGCACTGTTGCTAGTGTAATTACTGGGTTACGGACTCTACATCTTATATGTATGGTCGCCTCAGGGACCAGCACAAAGTAGTACTGTGTATATTATAATAACCAGCGCTACGTTGTAATAGACAGGCGGTATCAAATACCATCAGGTGAACCTCGTAATGAGACTGTTCATAGCGATGTAACGCAATGAATTTTACACATGCAGCATCATCATCATCATTAGGCGACAGACGTCCACTGCAGCATACTGCATATATATTATAATTATACAATATATCCAAAACTTTGGTAATATATGCGTTAAGCTGATGATGTACCAAATAAACTGCACCGTTTAAACCGGATGACTATTGTTTGGACAATACCATTTAATAACATGGACTGTCTCACTTATATCTACGAGTTCCGGCAAGAGTATCGCAGTGTTTATTTAAGAGCTCGCGGATAACGGAACCACTTTTTTCTTATGACGCAATTCTATTTTCACTTATCAAAGCGACCAGACGAGGGAGAAGTTCACCTGATGGTAGGTGATACGCCCGTTCATAACAACGTGCCACTAGTTAATATCATATGCACCATATTGAGCTCTGCACATTGTTAAGCCTCGTTACCTCAGTACTTTCACTAGCTACAGCCCACGTCAAATATGAGCACAGTAATATTTGCACACTACTGTTGCTGAAATAGGAGCTGCGGTGATAACTAGGCGGTGTCCTGCAACAGAGACCATTCATCGTCATTTCAACCGATGAACGTCCACTGCTGGACATAGGCCTCGTGTAATCTGTTCCAAACAGCACTCTCTTAGAAACCTTTAAAACCACAAATTATATACAATAGTAAAGGATTTATATTGTTTATAACAGATTCGTTCACATTTAAATAATCTTTCTCTCGTTGCTTGAAATATACTTAAATATGTAATACATATATAATGATGCAACGATCTTTGTGAACGGCACCAGCTTGCGCTCCAGATGAGAAGGTTGCGACAATCTGTGGATTAGTTTAGATGGAATTGATAACGCCACATTGCGCTCGTCGCGTGAGACAAGATGTTAAGTCTCGTTAGCTCAGTAATTTTGCTAACTACAGCGTCCTTTATACCGGAACGCGCTATGGTACCTACTTAAACCGTCTCAAGCAACCGAGACCTACCACCAGTAAATAGCATATGTAACAAAACCATTTTTATAAACCATACAAGTCTTTTAATACTTAACTTGTTTAAGCGGTGTCTTTGCGAGTTGACGTTTATGAAATACTCTCAAGAGGAGGGTGAGGGTAAGTGCGAGTGTAGAGAGGGATTGGATCGCGAATGAAATTTGCAAGGACAAAGGGCTTAAAATGAAGAGGTATCTTAGTGCTTGTTACAGTGCACGTGTCGCTTTAAGGAAAGTGTGCTGAAGGAAACACGATTCTTTTTATCTGTAGTACTGACGCCTTACCTCAAATGGTATTAAGTGACAATGAGGTCGCGGGCTATGAAGCGCGTTCTCTCAGAACACTTCGCTCCTCATGTTGGCATCCGGAACACAGTCATGTTGTGGTAGCGGCCGATATATAATACGTGAGTAGTAGCTCGACAGTCTTCAAAAACTCACCACCAACCAAATTCCACAGCAAATACTGCCGGTAGGTTTCTGGTGCTAGAGACTGTCTAGATGTTATCGTAAGGTCTATTTCCGCCATAAAAAAGAAGTGTGCAAACATTACTGCGTTCTAGATTGAAGAGCGCTGTAGCTAGTGAACTTACTGGGGTAACGAGACATGTCTCAAAGCGACGAGCGCTATATGCCACAATTTATACCATGGTATATAGTTCTACATTGTTATAAGCAGGCGGATCACTATCAGGTGAACATCTCACTCGTCTCATCGCTTCCTTAAAAAAAAAATGTACTTAGAATCGAACCCGAGCCTCGGTTTTATTATATAAGTGAATAACTAATAACTAGAAGGCAATACGGAGATCTTTGAAGTTTTGTATTTAGGATTGACATACACTGCATCAGACTCTTGGGTATTAAGAAAACCTTTTAGTCTTAGGTTGTTATTAGAACTTTTTTTATATACAATTAAGCGACGAGACGAGCGGGATGTTCTCTCGATGGTAAATGATACGCCTGCCCTTAACGTGGCGCCTGCGACTGAACCTACCACCAGCGACTGATATAATTTCCGTCATAGATGACGAAACTATCTACGGTTTCAAGGCCGCAAAGGTGAAGACTACTCCAGATGGATCTCATCATCCATCCATCCGACAATGTTCGAACATGTTTAGTAATAAAAAGACATTGTAATTAAGAAGTGATTTTTGAGAAAAAAAAAATTACGTAAGTATTGTAACAAACTTGTTTTGTATGTAACAATCGGTTCCCTCATTGTTTCCACAAGTGAGCAGTGGAATCAACTTCTATATGTACATTATAATTACATTTGATGTTTTCATAATTAATCTACTTATAACGAGGATAAATTAGATACTAATTAGTTCTTAGGTAGATATCTTCGGCTCAGTCGTGAGACAGCCAGGAATTACTGTCCAATGAGAACTTTGTCTTTTGGACAATTTTGAGAGGATAATGTCCAACACGTAATGTAGCCTGTCCTCTGGATTTGTTCAGTTGCCATTGCCCAAAATGTAATAAATCCTCAAAAAGTGTCTGCGGTGTCAAGGTAGGCGGTTAGCCCTGCGCCTGCTCACACACTGCCTGCGTATCGTTAGGCAGGATGTAGAACATAGCATTCTGCGTTGACAGGCAGCGTGTCTCCTGCAAGCTGGATACCATTGTGAGTACCTGTTGATTAAACGACATGAGGAGGATTGTACGAGCCTGAAGGTGGAGCGTCTTGTTTAATGAAGAGACAGAAGATATCCGTTAATTCATAAACTCTCCGGGGTCCACCTGTACTACTTTAGGAACTAAAGATCTAGACGATGTATGGTCATAAAGACCTGTCACGTGTTATTGTCTAACAGATACTATTAATTTATCCCTATTAGTGAAATCTTTGGGGGAAGCTTATGTCCAGCAGTAGACGCTTATAGGTTAATGATAATGATGATAAATTACCTGCGCATACTTCAACGGCTCATCGGACACCTTCTGATAAATTTTACCCTGGAGACAGACGCGCTGTGGCGGAATCATATAGTCTCCGTACTCGTCATCCCTGATTCTGGCAAATGATTTAACTTTCAACCTCGCGGCAGATTTCGCACCCCCATTCGTAGGGGTTAACGGAGCACCGTTATACTGGATCGGATTTCCAGGTACAGTTTCATTTGTAGCTTCTGCTTTCCTTTCTCTTATACCGTGAGCGGGCTCGGACCACATGGACGCAGTCACCGTTAGGTGTGCCGCCGCGTTGACGACATCAGCGACTGTCGCTTGTTTATCACAAGTTCCGTCACCCAAGTCCACCGTTTTCCTCATGTTAAGTTCCAAAACGCTTCGGACCCATTTAGCAAAGGCGGTGGTGCCGAGCGCTACGCTATTGGACACTTTAACAGTTTTAGGATTGTAAATCGTAGACCCATTGTTTTCAGCCGGAAACAAGATCCTGGAATCATGGATAATCAATAAAAACCCATTGAAAACGTATCATGAAAAGAAAATTTTTAATTCTTTATGAATGAATGTTTTTTTATTTTGTTTCATTGCGCGTTTGGCAATGATGGCCAGGTAAAAAGCAAAGCATATGTCAACCAGCATTTGGTTCTCCTGATAAATAAATTAAATTACCTTGACTCTCATCCTATGAGGGAAGACCACGAGTCCCAGCGGTGAGAATATCAAATGGGCTGTTAGTAAAGCTTAGTACCTCACCTGCTTCTATACTCCGGAGGCTCGACACTCCAGTAAGTGGGCATCTCGCATACCAAATCCGAGTCTGTAATAAGCAAGTAGCCCACTCTCGGGGTCCAGTGCGGCCTGGAGCCGTCTACACGCAGGATCTTCAGCTCGTCCGCCGCTTTACCCTGTATCCACGTTTCGACCAGCAAACAGAAGTTTTTCGGTGCATTGGTTTGGGTGGTGTTCGAGACGACTACGGTTGGTAAATCGCACCGGCCCGACCCATTCGACTGCAGCGTGTCGACAAATGCTGACATTTGCTTTGATGACTCCTCTGCCGATACAGGAACTGATTCAAATGAATAAATTTATTAGTGACGGAATACACCACATAAAGGGTGTAGTTTGTGTGGTGGTCAGGGTTGAACCCGCCTGTTACTAGCGTACACATATTGTTAATTAAAGAAAAAATGGTACATTTACTGACAGCACCAATATCATAAGGATCTTTTAGTTATATTATTTATTAAGTAAACAATGAAAATACCAAACAAAGTTGTCGAGGATGGCAGTCCCTTCTTCACTAGAAACTCGGTGGTCTTCGGTACATCATGAAGCATTGACTCCGGTACCAATACAAAATATCTACCTGCAAATGTACACAAAATAAACTGATGAAACGTTGCACTTCGACACGAAGAACCGCGGGCGCGACCTCCGTTAAGGTTGAGCTTCCTGTTTGTAGAGCGTTGTAGCTAGTGAAATTACTAGGGTGAAGACTTAACATCTGAGCTCCCAAAGCCACGAGTAAAATGTGGTGCAGTGTATACTATCTTAACTAGCGCTACATTTACTTGTATCACATACCAACATGTGAATGTTCTGCGCGTCGCTTCATTCAATGAAGAAGGAAAAAGCCAAGATCTGCCAACGCGCATGCGGTGCGATGTATAAATGGCCAAGTGAGAGTAGGCTCCGGGTCCCAAGTGTGAGAACATAAAGTGAGCTAGTTATGTTATGATTTGATTGCCTCTATTTCGAATGAAAATCACTTCGTTCATATAAATAAATAATGAAACGTCAAATGCAACGGGGTCCAAGATGACCTGATGACGTCACCGGCTCGTAACCAACCCCATCATGCGTTAAACGGAATACGAGGCTGTAGATCTCACCTGCTTCCGTGCTGATCGTCCTGACTTGGGCTAAATTTTGCCCACGTCTAGTATCTGATGACGATTTCTCTTTATTCGGTGGTGACGATGAAAAAATGCGTTGGAACGACTTCTGCGACATGGACGTATTACTGTTCATGGCGGGAAGCGGCAGCCACGGTGACTGCACACCAGGCGTCTCCAACATCGGAAAAACGGTTACCGTCGGTAACGTTGTATTTAACACATTAGTTGTGAGAGGAGCTTGAACGGGTGCTAACCATATGAGATTTTCCGGCGAGGTTTGCGATGGCGGAACTGATGGTACTTTCGGTTCAATTGGTATCGGCTTTCTAGGTGGATTATTCTTTTGAGGGTCGTGCTGCTTCTTGCGCGCAGTGGTTGTGCGCTTGGTAACTATGTTGTCTTTCGCGAGACCGCTGTTCGCCAGCGAGCAGACGTCGGTTATAATCGGCAAACGGTTGTCTCCTGGCAGGGTTTGCTTCTCACAGCTGGATGTGGTGCGCGCGTCGGGCGCTTCGCTTTCTTTATTTGCTCTTTGTATTATGGAACAGGCTGCTGTTATATTAGCGTTACTGAAATGTATTGCTCTAATGATAGTAGCCGGTGTCTCGGACGTTGGCTCTTTGTCATCAGACGTTTCGGTGAGATCGATTACCGGAGCCTGCGCAGCGTCGTTCGTCTGGTTCGATGCTCGTTTTGCAGGATCACAGAAAGCTTCCAGTGGCTTCGGTTTCACCGTTTGGATAACGTCCGATGTTATATTTATGTTGCGGGGCAAGTTACGTTCGGCCGCGGATGACATCTTGTAACTAGCCTTAATAACGTTAGGGCACACGAGATCCTTCGGACCGGAAATGTTTGCATTGATCTTGTCAGTCTTGTCAGTTCTGTCCTCTTTGTCGTTCGGTTTAATAAAACTCGGTAAACTGAAATATTTAAGAGCTAAATTCTTCTGACGCGTCCATTCGTCGTATGCGTTTAGACACTTTTGGTCCTTCTCCTCTGTTTCTTTACTCTTCACCTTTTTGGTTTTAGACATATTTTCCGGTTTCTTCTCTTTGCATTTAACTTTGCGATTCCTTCGCCGCTTCGTCTTCATTTCGTTTTCAGTTTCTTTACTTCTCTTTTCTGTCTCGTCGATAATTAAACAATCGTCAGAAGTTGAGCTGCTACTACTCATGGTAATGTCGTTATCAACTATCGCCTGTTCAGAATTCACTTTATCTGTGTGAGAGACAATGTAATAAATATAAGAGAATAAGGAAATTATTAATTAGCGAAGTAAAAACGTACCCTTAGTGTTGGAATCCTTCTTCGGACTCTGAAAGTTAAAATCAGACCTTACTTATAGTTTTAGAAACAAAGTCCTAATGAATTAAAATAGTTAACATATATATATATATAATAATAATATATATATATATATAATAATATATATATATATATATATATATAATAATATATATATATATATATATATATATATAATAATATATATATATATATATATAATATATATATATACTATAAAGTTTTCGTCTTCTATTTAACCTTATGTATATGTTCTATTATTGTCTCAATCTTCCACTCACCAAATGTTTTTTTCGTGTTATAAACATCACACTGAATGCGATCTCCTTTGACTCCTGCATGTTCCTTTGCCTTATTTCGTCCAAAGGCTGGGTTTCATGCGGCTTCTGAGCTTCTACCTGTATGCTCCCGCACCGACAAAGGCTCACACTTTAACCATGCAAGGAAAAGTGACATAAGTATATTAAATTTAAATTAAAACCATGTGAACAGCCATTACAGTAATATCAAATTTGACAAACATATGCAGTTCAAGGAAAAATATAATTTAATTTAGGTGTACATCAATAGATTATATGGTGGTATCTGGTACCTACTGTACCTGGTACTGGTATCCCGAAAATAAGTTGGAATTTCGATCTATCTGGGTAATAACCAGCTTTTCTTTTAACATTGAATTATATCAAAAAAAATATATAAACCCACTCACTTCCACTCGGCTTTGGATTTATTAACGTCCTTTAAGACTAGCGTGGTTTTGTCAGATTTAGCCTGAAAAAAATATTTTAGACAATTTTCGTAACATGTTATTTGATAAGCAAGTATCAACGCGGCGGCGATTTCCGCCGCCAAGCATTCTTTGACAGAAGTGTGACTGTGATGAGGATTAGTGCTGGTTAGTGATATTACTGCTGTATTAAAATATACTTTTCAATGTAAATGGCTAGTAAGTAGCGGTGACTTTGAAAGTGACACCAGGGTGCTTGGGTCGACTTCAGCGCCGTATTTTGTAGTGTAGTGGTAGGGTTTCTTGGCACCCTCATAGCTACCAGCTTCATATTGTAAATTTGCTGCCAACGTACGAGTCATTCTAGTCAAACACGCTTTATTACGGTCTCGCTATCGCTTAACACCTCACATATAAAAAAAATTAAAAAGGAAATAGGCCGCTATTACAGTAATCATCTGGGTACCATTGCGGCGCCAAATATCAGCATGTTCCAGTTTCAAAGGCGCTGTAGTTTAACTAATTACTGGAGTGAAGAGACTAAATATTTTGCATTGTAGTCATCCCCTACATAGAAGTAGCATCACATTGTTACTATCAGACAGTAACACTACTGAGTGAAGGTCGCGCTCGTTTCTTAACAAAAAAAAAATCTAATTAAGGTCTATAAAGTAACCTACCCACATCTCGTTCAAGACCTTCTCGAGTTGTGCTTCGGTAATCTCGGGTTTATATTCACAGAGCCCCATGAACTTTTTAACTAGGTCAGGTATTTCATCAGATGTTGCCGTACCGTGCCCTTGAAGAAGAAAAATCTTTAAAAAATTATACTAAAAACTGTGAGATAGAAACGTTAATAGGATTGCTTATATTACTAAACAGTTTGACAAGTCACACACACACTAACACGCACATTCTTAAAACGTCCACCGCCAAATCGCTAATTATATATATAATAATAACGTATACACTCCCTAGCAGATATTTTATCGCAGTGTTACAAATAAAAATTATTAAACTCACTACAAGTTAGTCATGACATGTTTTATATTCTCGACCAGCGCGACCGGGGGTGTAAAGGTTCTCGCACAAGAACTCACAGGACCCAAACTCACCTCACCTGCTCGTGGTGCACCCTGCTAATCAACAAACGGGGCTCTGGCTCCCACCAACCCGCATTGAGCTAGCATGATGGATAATGGCCCAAATCCCCCCATATGAACCCGTACAAATGTGGAGATTTTTAGGGGAATCTTTAGGGATTTATATCCAGCAGTGGTCGTCTATCGGTTGAAGATGATAATGATTATGATTCTCGACCATATGTCCTAATTGAAGGTACAGTTTCTAATTATACTGTTTCTCTTGCCGAGAGCGGCTAAGTACCACCGCAGCTCCGATTGCAGCTGACAAACAGTACGGTACAAATGTTATTGTGTTCCGGTTTAGAGGGGGCTGTAGGTAGTGAAATTACTGAGTTAATGAACTTAACACATTACGTCTTAAGGCGACGAGAACAATTTGGTGGTGTGTATATCATCCGAACTAGTACTACATTTTTGTAGTGGTAAAGCTGACCATCAAGGTAACAGCTCACTCATCTCACTGCTTCGACGAATAATAAAACAACTGCAAGCCTCGCAGCCGTCGGTGTAAAGTTATCAATTTATCAATGTAATAGTATATTTATTAAAATTTAACTATCACTGAATCTATTCTGGGGCTTCAGGTTGGGGTAGTCGGTCGGTGGCAAAGGTTCTCCGAACCCGCCTCGCCGCCACCATCACATTGTAAACTTGTCGCCGTTATGAAACAGTAGCGTTTCGGCTGTAACCACAGGAAAGCCGGTCTGTGCAAGTGCGCTCTACCAGCTGTGGCCTCCTTGTCATTTAACCTCACGTAAAATTGAGGTCCAATGATAATCGATTGCAAAAAATATATATAATGCACAGTCTCTTAGTAACTAAGTAAGTGTACTCAGTTACTTATACTTGTCAAATTAATACTTCATACACCAAATCCTTCAGTCACACAACTATTCATTCCATCATTCAGTCTGCAGATGTGGTTCATCAAATATGTATTAATGTAAATAGAAACTTTTTGATTTCTCACCTTCAGATGGCGATGCACAGCTCGTGATCTGGAAAAAATAAAAAAAATCGATGACAAGTTATCATTATAATAGGAAACTTTATGAGGAATGGTCTGAATGCTAGGTTATATAATGAGACCTGTAGTCTCGGGCTATTGAGAATAAAATTAAGGTATGCTCTGCCTGTCGTACAAGACGACTAAAAGGCTCCTCGGGTCGAGAGCCTTAAGGCTGGGCGCCCTCAGAACTCAATAAGCGAGCCTTTTTTTAATAGTTCAACCCCCGCGTGTGGTGTGTTAGGGTCTTTATTCGCCAGTGATTTACCATCTTATTTAGTTTAATTACATTTTACAACTCATTCTCATCTTTTATCTTCCCTTCCCTATCATACTCTGCTCATCTATCACGCTTAATTTCTTCTGTCATACTGCATCCCATTTCCTTCTCTCATACCTCTCGCAAGTGAAGACAGTCGCCTTTTCCTGAAAAGGAACCTGAAATCACAAATAAGGCATCCCTTTTTTTGTCTGTTCTTCATTTTCTTCTTCTTGCTCGTATTCCGTTTCATGTTGTAACTTTTTATTTAAAATTTCTTTCTTTTTTCTAATTATTACTACTTTAAAATTTCATTTAATCTTTCTTCTTTATTTCCTGTTCTATAACCTATTTTAATACTAATATTTCACTATCACAGTTTATTATATATTTCTTTTAATAATATCGGCTATAGCTGTTTTGCAGAACTTTAAAAATATTTGGCGACTTTCGTCTTCACTCATCACAGAGGCAATATCTTCCTTACTGAGCTGTCTTTCAATAGGCGAGCCTTAGGAGGCCGGCAAATGCGTATTGGAGTTATATTTGCCGTAACACAGCGTGGGTGCTAAGAAGGGCTCTGCCCTTCCGTGGGATGTTTTAGCCAGAGTGCAAGGGGGCAGTTTGGTTAATGGTAGGGTTTCTTGGCATCCTCCTAGCTACCAGCCTCATATTGTAGTCAACCTATGAGTCATACTAATCAAACACGCTACTATCTTCGTCATCAGCCGATAGCCCTCCACTGCTGGACATAGGCTTCCAGAAAGATCTCCACATAGTCATGGCCTTCAGTACCGCCGGGTACTAGGAGCCGTCCTATGTAAGGGTGTATACGGGAGGATTTAAGCCATTTCCCAATACGCTGGCCCGATGCGGGTTGGTGGGAGCCAGAGCCTCGTTTGTTGATTAGCAGGCTACACCACGAGCAGGTGAAGTTGGCTTGGGTCCCGTGATTTGTTGTGCGGGAACCCTTACACCCTATCTTTTTTAAGCACAGCAATGCACAATCCTCTTTGTCCGCAGAAATTGGAACTGCGGTGGGGTCTAGACAGTTTTGTGTGACAGAGTATTAACATCACATCCACATCTATTTTTCTTTCACAATAAGTTTATGAACTCACCTGCGGAACTTGTATCGGGCTGTGCACGACAACGGGTGCCACCTCAGCTGTCAGAATCGTGCTGTTGATCTTCCTCACCTCGTCGATGTCGGAGAGCTCGACTTTCTTAGCCTTTCTCAGCGGCGCGGGCCCCTCGGCCATGGAGTCCATGTCTGTTCTGTCTAAAACCACTGCCACGGGTTTACATAAACTCAGCAGCCGCCGGTTGTGCTTACTCTTCAGGAATTTCCTAGATAGACGCTTCAACTTTAAATTGAAGTCCGGATTGGTTTGTAAAACCATCAGGCTGTGGTCGCTGTTTGAATTCATAGATTTTGCTGCGGATTCGTGTATCCGGTTTATTTTTACGAGGTCTTTTGGTAGGAGTTCTTCGAGAGCAATCTTTCCAACATTCATTACTCCATTTCTGTAATACTTCTTCCAGGCGGCGGTGAGGTTGCATCTGACTAATGGTATGCTGATATCCACCAGCCACTTACAATCTGAAAGAGAACATTCCAATTACAATAAAAAAATATATTTGTTTAACTATAACTTGGTAACTTTCACTGGTGGTGTGTCTATTGCCGGGATCCTTTTAGGTTGGTACCACCGCAGCTCCTATTTCTACCGCCGAACAATAGTGTGCAAACATAACTGTATTCCGGTTTGAAAGACGCTGTAACTAATGATATTACTGGGGTAACGAGATTTAACATCTCATGTCTTAAGGCGATGAGCACAATGTGGTGCACTGTATATCATTCTAACTAGCGCCACGTTGTTATAGGCAGGCGTATCACTTACCATCAGGTGAACATCACGCTAGTCTCGTCGTTTCGTCATATAAAACAATAAAAAATATATGAAGCTTTCACAAGGATCTCATTACACCTTCACTATATGAGAAATGACCATCAAACATGCTTTTAAAAAGGACCACATAATTTTTAAATTCAAGAGAATTAGTTTTAATGGTATTTCTATTCACTGTTGCTTTTACCGTTGCATTCTAATTCTAGACTTTTTTAATGGTTGAACATTTTTTTTTATTTCTGGACGTAAATTTGCTTCTTACCCCTCTGTTGGATCGTTGTGGTAGTTTCCGGTCTTCAGTTTCTAGTTTGAAATTTTACAGAACAGTTTTGTGATCTTAAATTATTTTTAAGCGTAAGTGTACTTACCGTCGTTAATATTTAATTTATCACGAGATTCTCTTTCGGCTGACGCTTTATTTGTTTCAAAGGGTATGTCTTCCTCTTCATTCGGTGCTAGACTTGTATTAACTATGGTTTTATTATTTAAATTATTTTCTGCATTTGTTGTACTGATATCGTTCGACGTGCCAGCAATCAATTTTGAGTAACCGTCAACGTTACAATCTATTTCTTTACCTGTAACCATTGCTTTGTTATTTATAGTAGTTTAAAATAAAAAAAAAAACTAATAATAAGCGATGTTTTTAACAGTACAAATTTTGCCATCTCAACAACTAGTCAATTTCCTGCTCATATCTTTGGATTACTTTATCAAAAAATAATGTAGTATCAAACTATGACTGTTATTTGGTAGTTCTGTTGCCGGAAACCTCCTAAGCAGGAACTAAGCCACGCAGTTGAAAACGCACATTACTGTGTTACGGTCTAAAAAGAACTGTGGGTTGTAAATTACTCCTGTAACGCGACTAAATACCCTAACTAGCGCCATGTTATGTTCAGGTGTATCATCACCAGTCTCGCCACACCTTGGAAGAATGAACATTATTTTCAGATAAGAGATAAAAAAATACATACCCATACCCATACCCATACATATATAATCATCCATGTCATAATCTTTCGCCGCTTCAAACAGTGCCTGATCACACACCTGCTTAGCGACATCCTGCATGATGTGAACAAAGGAAATGATACAAAAAATAAATTTAGAGTTAATGAATGAAAAGGAAAATATATGAAAGATTCATGAACTGAATGAAAGAATTTATAAATTATTTTAATTTTAAATATTTAAATAGCGTTAATAGTTCGTGGAATGGAGGGTTTGGTAGGGGTTGGTTTACTCGTCCAGGTAGTCATTTGTTAAGCACCTCATTACGAGAATATATACCAAGTTTAAACCAAACCAGGTCATTAACTTTTGAGTTATCAATCATTAACAAGTAGCATGATCTTTTCAAACAAGGAAGAGAGTCTATTGAAGATGACCCCCGGTCCGGACGAGCAATTGAGGCCACCACACCGGAAATCGTCGCAAAGGTGGAAACCTGTATTGTAAGATACCCGGCTGAAGAACAAGCATCTTGCAGCAATGGTTGAGATATCCAAAACAAGGACTTTAAATATTCTAAATCATCATCTTGGCATGACTAAGGTCAGTGCAAGATGGGTTCCAAGAATGCTCACACCACTTCAAAAAAGTGAGCGTATCGAGTGTTCCCGCTAGTTTTTTGAAGTCTGTGGAGAGTAGGGAAGAAGTTATGGCCCGGATTGTTATTGGAGATGAAACCTGGGTTCACCACTATGAATCTGAGTCGATGCAGTGGCATAAAAAAAGCACACCTCCTCCGAAGAATTTTAAAGTGTCACAATCGGCCGGAAAGATCATGGCGACTGCCTTTTGGGATACAGTATATATTTTGCTGATAGATTATAAAGATCGTGGTGTGACTATAACGGGACAGTACTAGACTTCTTTACTGGGCAGATTGAAAGAAGCTATCAAGGAAAAAAGAGGAAGAAAGCTGTCAAAAGGTGTGCTCTTCTTTTGCACGACAACGCTCCCATCCACGCGTGCCATGTGGCGACGTCCGTCCACCGATGCAGGTTTGAAAAATTAGACCACCCAGCTTACAGTCCAGACTTGGCCCTAAGCGATTATTATTTATTCCCAAAAATGAAAAAGGTGCTGTGTGGAAAAAAAAACTGGCGATGATGAAGAAGTCAAGTCAGCAATTTCGGCCTATTTTGACAGCAAAGATAAACTTTTTTCGATGGTAAAAACGAATTATTTGAGAGATCCGAAAAACGTGTTAAGGTTAAGGGAGAATATATTGAAAAAGAAAAATAGTTTCATGTTTAATTTCAACCCCCTACCCCTTCAATCCGCGAACTTATCGGCTTCCCCTCGTATATCTCCTTACCCCAACAATTTCATCTGTCTGACTTCAGAACATTGATATAATGAGCATTAATCAATGACGAACTGCTGTGAGACTTGTAATTTTTAAATCTCCACAAATATAAAAATAAATAAAAACCATTTATTATTGCATATAGGTATTGAAAAATCCGTATAAAAACAGGTTTCATTATACTAAAATTTAATGAAATGGTTACTAACCTTTAACACAACAACTAAACCCATTTTAACAAATTCTGTCCAGTCGGGAAACGGCTCCAAATTGATATACCGGAAGCTGAAAACAAATTATTTTATTATTCAACAAAGCAAAGAGGCGAACGGTAGGTTCACATGGTAGTTAAATAAATAATGTGGTGTCAGCACACATATACTGCACCATTGCACTTGTGGCATTAAGTGCACACAAACTATCTTCTTATTCCACACACACACACACATGTACACTTCTTTCGGTTTTCCTCTACCCTTATAACTTGCCACGTTCATTGTCATTACTTTTTTTGTTATATGTCATTCATCCCTTCATACAACATGCCCATACTGCATTAACCTCTGGCTCCTCAATTTGTCACCAGAGCAACTTTCAGACTTCCTCTAATATACTCATTCTTAAATTTATCCATCCTCGTCACACCACACATCCATCTCAACATTCGCATCTCGGCCAAGTGTAATCTTTTTTCATCCGAAACAATAAACTATATTCAATTCATAAAAGGCAAACATTGCATTTTTCTAACATCTGACTCGAAGGACCAAAATATAATTGTAATAAAACAGACTCGTATGAAATGCACATTCATAACGCGAAATATATAAATATTGCATCGTTTCATATATATATATATATTCGCGTTATCACGAAAATACGACAACGCCGATGGTCACTGGTGGTAGTACCACCGCAGCGCCTATTGCAGCCGATAAACAGTAGTATGCAAACATTACTGTGTTCCAATATGAAAGGCGCTGTAGCTGGTGTAATTACTGGGGTACCGAGATTCAACATCGTATTTGTCAGGCGGCTAGCGCAATGTGGTGCAGTGTATATAATCCTAACTAGCGCCATATTGTTAAGGGCGAACGTATCACGTACCATAAGTGAACGTCCCACCCATCTCGTCGTTTATTGAATAAAAAAAAAGATGAAAAAATAAGTCAAACATTCATATGGCAGAAAGGAAGGCCTCCCCATGACATGATAGTGCTACTTAGGATGATATATCATCATCATTATCAGTTGATAGACGTTCACTGCTGGACGTAAGCCTCCTCCAAAGATCTCCACATTTTGTTGAAGTTCACTGAGAGGAATTGGGCTGTAACCCACCACGTTGGCCCAGTGCGGGTTGGTGGATGACCAGAGCCTTGTCTGTTATTCAGCAGGGTGCACAGCGTGCAGGCGAGGTTGACTTGAGAGGAACCCCTTCCACCTTTGGATATATACTTCACCGCATTGTGGTTACCATAGTAATTTCCTCAAATAGTGTACCTTTTAAATTGGAGCACGGTAATATATGCACATTATCATTTAGCGGCTACAACAGAGACCTTTTAGATATGGAACTCCTTAATGTTCGTTCCGTTATACGCACTTTGAAAGAATAGACAAGAGGAGTGAATGTGGCACGGAATCCTCCTCCCCTCGCCAGTATGAAAGTAGCCTGGTGCGCGCCTCCAGCTTTAGTTCGTACCAACAGCGCTGTAGGTACAGCAAAGATGTTTTACCCTGGCTGAAATTAAATGACAACATTTGAAAGACCAAGAACATATTAATCGTAATCAGTAACAAGCAGCCATCACGCACGTGTTAACAAGCGGCACGTTTCCTTACGCGAGTAATTTCACTTAGGGCTCCTTGAATATTGAATGTTTTAACATTTGCACTTGCTGACGATTTATGGCAGTCATCTAGTCTATCAGTAAGATTTTACTCAAATCACATACAATGACATAACAAATGAATATACTTATTCGAACAAATAAATCGTACACTTCATCAACATCATCGCGATGTTCCGTGAGCTTCATGTTACATGGAGAAATGTCAGACGGAAGGTCTCCCCAATAAATTTATTATTCCTATACTAGAATCCATAGGGGCAGCGCTATAAATACCAGTTTAATGTCATAGACACCTAGAGTAGTATATGTCTAGAAAACGTACCATAGAGGAGATCAGTGGCGCACCAGTGGGATGAATAAATAAGTGGTAGAAATATTTTATCTTTTACCCAATATTAATTGAACTTAATGTAATTATTAAAACGTTACCAAGAATATACAGCGTAGAGCTTCAGCCATGCTACCACTAAATCAGGACTTCTGTTCCTCAACAGGGTCTCAACATTATACTTATTAATTAATTCGTACAATTTTAAAAGATCCCTCAATTGTTTCTCATTACAAAAGCTTCCCTGAAAGACGATGAAAAATTAGAATGTGAAACAACTGGATTTTTAAACATTGCTGCACCAATAAAAAGATTAGAACTGGCAGAGTCCTCAAGGAAATGATCTTAAAAAGCAAGTTAGGTCCAAAGCAACAGAATAGATTTTTATTCAAAACCTAGGTAAAGTTATTAATTTAATATTAACAAGAGCATGAGATTGATACAAGTGTCTGTGTTAAGTGTCATATGATATCTGTTTTCTTTGATGTTTTCTCTTTTCTCTTATTATTGCTTCTCACTCTAATATTATTCTTCTTAGTTTTTTTATTATGTTACCTTTATTGTTAATATGTTCATTTTCCACTTGTGATATCTTTTCTAAATAGTAAAGAGTTAAATGTATTTTTTTTTTAACATTAATGTACATGATCTAAGCTTTTTTATGTCACAAACTTTCAGCTACAAATCAGCATTATAGCATCCAGCTGAACCGCTTGATATTTTAGTACTTGTCTGTTATTTATATGTATATCAAATTAGTAGTTCTTTTATAATTATTGGGCTAACACGAGATTCTAATTTCACATTGTGTTAAGTAACAATGTGGCTGTGGATAATGAAGCATGCTCATACTCAGCACTCCTGTTATAGCTGCAGATTTATATTACGAGGAAAGTAGAGAGCCTGCGTTTCTAAGAACTCTACTACTTCATTTTTCATATACCTTATACAGCCCGAAAATCGAACTAGGGATCTTCGTATTACAAAGCAAGGTAACTTTTTATTCAACGAAGCTACAAGATTAGTAGGATGTTGATCTGATAGTAAGTGATAAGCCCGCTTATAATAATATAGACTTCCTAATGTTACCTATAAAAATTTTACTATTATATACAGCAAGCACAGTTACATAGATTATGAATTGAAACATACCAAGGTGACAACTCTGAAGCTGGAGTCATGAAGCAACAAGCAATCTGTGATATGACAGTTGACGTTGTAATAGGGAAAGAAATCGACAGAATCCGAATTATTGACAATGGTCCACTTAACGAGTTCGCACGTCCGCTTCCTGTAATGAATTAGAATCATATAATAGTTAGAAAACAATAACATCTTTTTGACAGTGAGCAAGTAAGGTACAGTGAGGTCCTCGAGTGGCGCCTGCATACCTGTACTCATATGTTATAACTAAAACTTTTAAACATCTGCTTAACCGTAGTGCAAGAAAGCAGTGATGTGCTTCTTAGAAGATCATCCAGGCTCGTCACATTGGAGGTGAACATTGACGTTCTTTTAGTCATCTTAACTCATCTGTCATTATTACAGTATGCATATCAGTTACCACCGTATTCTTTTACAGTACTTACTAGACTAGAATCGTGAAAAGAAATTAACCGTGTCAGGAACTGCCTCCCTCTGTTCCTGATCTCTTGTAGCTCTGCTTGTCTTTTACTACCGTAGCGCGTATTAGTAGTGTTCCACTTTAAAGGATACTAAAGCTAGTGAAATTAATTACAGTAATGTGACTTAATACCTCATATCTCAAAGCAACAAGAACAATATTAACATCCAAACTTATCAATGATCAGGTGAACTGTTCTTGTAGCTCAGCCTATTAAAAATTGGTGAATTCATCATAAATCTTTATTACAGTAGTAATAATGATGAATAGTAATTCTCTTAACATCTCGTTGAATTAAACTATTTATCAGATGCCGGTACATACCATATTGCAAGAATTAAATTGCTTCGGGCTCCATAATAACTGGCCACACTGCATGCAACTCTGTCACTGTATATGGACTCTCCATTCTTCGCGACTTTGTACACGTTCTCAACCAATTTGAAGTAGAATACCGAAGCTTTAGCCAGCAGCTTTAGAGGTAATGGACGTATTTTAGTGAACTGCAAAGAAAAGTTCATTTTACTTCTTTGTTATCATTATTCAATATCTACATACTTAAAAAATAATGGTACATTAAAATAATTGTTTTATTTTTGCTCTACCAATATGATTATATTAACACAAGTTATACTTATACCTCTCTCAACCAGTAGATCAGGACCAACTGGTCTTTTATAGGAGTCAAGACTATAAAGCCACCACATTCACCCAGTGCAAGTTTGCGTTATCTATTATGGATTTGATAAATGTTAAACAATAATTATCAATAGCATCACTGAGCGAGAGTCACAGATCACTGAGTGATTAGAACATACCAATCACCCACCCTACATACAAGGAACAACAAAGAAAGTGGACAGCAGCTTTTCCTGCAACCTTTATTAATTTCATTGAACATACCAAGCATGGTGAGTATGGAAATAACCCACAATCAATGAATCCTCTATATATTATTAGATATGGACAGACTGAAATAATTATAATATGTATACCTTAATAACTCGTGGCATGAGATGGACCTTTGATTCCACTATACGTAACCAATTCGGAGCTAAAATTAAACAATGATCTAATGGCCACCTCCTGTAGTGGCATTGCCTCAGCAGGTGTCTTAGCTGCAATCAAAAATTATACCAAATATCTTTTTGTATTTAATTGTTAATAACCGATATTAATTATGTGGTATCGTCGCAGATTTTAATCTATAACATCATAATTTTTTTTCCACGAAGGAACGTGACGAGGAAGTCCGTGATCTCATTGTGTACTTACCATTGATCATGAGCAGTGATCAAAAAGTAATATTGATGAATATACAGAGGTCAACACCACATAGGACATTTCAAAGAAAAGAAATTTGAGGACGATAACGAGGTCATTTCCGCTTTAGGAACGTTGTAAGAAGTTCAAGATCTAGATTTTTTTCAAGAGTATTTTAGGCTTAGAAACTAGGTGATTTGTTAGGTCGAAAATAAATAAAATTTTTAAAACGCATCTTTAACATAACAAACTCATTATTACATTTATTTCAAATAGTGGAGACTATTCTTGACAAGGCTAATGAATAAACCATATTCCCAATCCATGTTGCTAAGCCAACTTATCTACCAAATTACAATACATTGTTTGTATGTTGTTAATTTTGTTTATTTCACCTAAATATGTTTTCCTGGCACTTAATATGTCATATTAACAGTTATAGCCTTGCTCAATGTAATTCATAACTAAATTACCGTTTTTTTGTTCTTTTAAGTATCTAACTGTGAATAACAATTCACTAAATGGATGTACAAAGAAACCTTTATATTAGCCTTATACAAAAACTTTAAATTCTTATAGAATTTGTTAAATGATAACACCATCAGTTTCTTAATAAATCAATTATTACTTTTTGATCTCCTCTCTTACAGTGCATAACATTGTACTTGTTGTCTTGAAGGAAAGGATGTTGTCTGTTTACTCCAGTAATTAAACTTTTTAAACTAGAATACAGTAATGTAGGCACAGCTACAGTAAAGTACAGCTGTAATGTGTGCGGTATAGACAGTCTCGGTCAACACAGACCCATTATTATAAGAGGTCTCTGTTGTACACTTACAGCATACAGTGTGTGCGTACTTGAAATCCACAAAACATGGAATACCTAAGCAGATACTTTTGTATAGAGATTGAAAGTAACATTTCGAGAATATAACTTGAATATCTGCTTACCTTTATCATAAGAACACTTCGCAATTTGACACACATGCTCATAGTGGTCTGTACATCATCAATGCCAAGTTTTCGTGCCAGCTCAGTGATTGCATCTAACTGTTAAAGATTCATTATGTTATTATATGCATGTACAGGTTAGGATGATAAAAATCATAGCACTTAAATAGCCTCCAACAAAACATATCTAAAACTTCTAAAATAAATATATCTGTGATGAAATCGACAACAAAGGTAATCTGACTAATAAGGTAGACTATGAAGAAATAATTGACATTCCCAATTCTGATAAATGGGCAGAGATGTTGGGAATACGACCTACAGGTGAAAGCAGTGTACTGGGAACAATTAGAGACAGAACATCCTTGCATTCTCAAAAGCCTTATATGAAACCTAGTACTGGCACAGAAAATTTATATTCACACTAGTTTCATTTACCTAATAACTTGATTGATTGATTTAGATAGGGTTTAAAGTATGTATTATAAGCTTTTATTTTACTAGTTAGAGTAGATTTTATAATAGAAAGGAATGTTATATTTGTGGGTATTTGACTTGTATGTGTTATTGATCAATAATATCAACTAAGTGGGTACTACATAAAATATTCACATAATGCCACTTTAGAAAACAGCTATATAGCTGCTAACAATGCATAGTATCTACTCATGTGTTTCATCTTATATTTAGTACATAAGAAATAGTCAACTAAAATAAGATTTTAACAAGCAAAAAATCACTAATCAAGTAGAATATCATTCATAACAACAATCACATTCAAAATGAGAATGAATTATCCACTCCTTAAATGCCTATATATAGACTGTCTACCACTCCAGAATGTCTCGGAGAACTCTTTTTACTGATGGAATAGCAAATAGTTATTAGTGATGACTCTTTATTTAATCTAAACTTGTTGCCTAACCCAGACCTGGTTTTTCCTAAAAGTTTTCATACTACAATTTTACAATTTTTTTTTCTTTGAGATAGTCAAACACAAGTAGAAGTTCAAATGTCATAAGTATATTCAACTATACACCTCAACCATTTCATTTGCTAACAAGATAATTTAGATGAGTATAACAATTAGTTACCTTCTTACCTGTGTAACTTATAAGTTAATATACAATACTATGTAATTTATTAATTTTGTAAACAAATTTATAAATTCACCTTTCGATAACCATTATGTTTTTTAGTAAAAGTAAAATATGATTCAAGTAACACTTCATTCTTTATAAATTCTAAAGCAAACATGGCCAAAAAAGGCTCAGATTCCAAACATCGTGTATCTGAAGACATCTTGTTGCCACACTCGTCTTATGACTGAAATTAAAGAGTTTAAAAATAATTAAATCTTTAGATACAATTGTAGCATAACTACACTTAGGAAATGTAAGCAATAATTTGTAGCACTAACTTAATGACGATGGTTGAAAACTACAATATCACACAAGATTCACCATCCCCACAGCAGTACATAGTGCTCCTCACTTTGGGATAAGTTGTCCCTGGGTCTGCTTTATGCAGACCCAACCAGCTTCGTGGGTACTTTAATGACCAAAGACTATGTCCAGCCATTGTCCTCTTCAGAGTCGTTTAGAAGGCGATGACAATTCCCATCCTAACAGCTAACTACCCCAAAGCTCCATTAAAGTAGGGGAACATCATTCATCGGTGTGCCGTGGCGTCGCGCGTTAACGCCACGGCGGCTTCGTCTCCGAGCGGGATCTATCTTCTCTTGATCCCACTCAGCAACTTCATTCTGTACCATAACACTTCCACAAAAGGAGGCTACGGC
Organism: Ornithoptera alexandrae; assembly: GCA_029030555.1. Classification (NCBI taxonomy): domain Eukaryota; kingdom Metazoa; phylum Arthropoda; class Insecta; order Lepidoptera; family Papilionidae; genus Ornithoptera; species Ornithoptera alexandrae. Next base: position 814,177 of record JARDVY010000018.1, read on the forward strand.
TTTCCATGCAATATTCTCCTCCCAGCATCACCGACGCGATTGCTGGCAAGAAGAGGTTCCGTCCATGTATTAACAACTTATCCCAACCCTAAAGTTGTTAATACAATAAGTATTAACAACTTAATAATAATAGTAATACTAATAACTTTAACAAATTAAAAATTAAAAAACAAGATTTAAATATTTATAATACTAACACTCCTTTGAGATTATTGTGCTGCCTTCTGGATTGTATTTAATCTTGTTTTGCAAGTTAACTTTTGGGCGGTAAAAAAAAGCGCTCCGGTTGTGCTTATTTACACAGCCTCCGAAAGGGACACTCTTGACCGTTTTCATTAAGTAATTATTATAAAATTATTATTACTTTATATATTAATTTATATCCAAATAATGTACCTGAAATAAATGTAATTCTGTCTCGGCAATCATATATCTCAAATAACGAAGATTCTTGTTTTATTCGTATTTAGGATATAATTTAAAATAAAATCCAGGTTGGTTTCGTCCACAGAGTAATAGTAAACAATTAAAAGAAAATTGTTTATTTTGAAATTTTACTATCTTGATATCAGTACGTTGATAGAGCGAAAACGTACGCATCAATTTTATGACACGGTCAGTTTGACAGCTTAACAATTTTTTTTGAACAATTAACGTTGCTGGAGCTTGGTCTTTTGAGTCTAGTTCACACATATATTATTACTTTACATGCAAAGAACGTACAAAGAGAAGCCCAATATATAATAAAAAACTATAAAGGATTTTCTATTTTTAATATATGTCACGGTGGTAATGACTTTTATGTTATAAAAAAATTATGAGGAATGATTTAATAAAATGGATATGATCACATGAGATGTCGAGAGCTCTTAAACTTTTGTAAGATTACTAAATTATCATTATCATGAGGTGTCTTATTCAAACTAATATATTGCGATCAGATTAAGAAAACCAATCAGCTCTCCGGATATTTATCGCAAAAACATTGTGATTTACTGTATTCTATCGCTAAAGACAGGACAGACGCTGACTTTGAAAAGTTAAATGCCAGGTGATTTAAATAAAACTACAGCAACGTTCAATAAATAGTACAAGTTTATTGAACCTAATTGTACAGAACATGACTGCGCCACAGCCGGTGCCAATTCACATACATTTATACAAATTACAAACGTCTAATTACAAAGTGTCGCCGCGTCACGGGACGCGATCGCATAAATCATAACTACGTACAAAACGATATCGCTCGATGCGGAATTCCGAATAAATAACCAGTCTCTTTTTGGTGGGAACTAAATGCACGCAATTAATTCGTTGAAAAAACGCCCCTGCTGAAGAGTGGGACGAGATGATAGACAGAATTAGTTTACATCAGCCCCCATAGAAGACAGACTAATTTATCCACATTATTGTAGCCAGGTATTGATTGCAAAGGGGAGTAGCATCTAAAGTCTGTCGTTTCGCCCGCACTCGTCCTAGGCGCTCAAAGTATAAAACGATATTAACAATACAATACATAAAATCAGTCTAATAGTTCCTCTTAATAACTAATAAAATACGCACGCCGTGCGTCGCTGCTCTGTGGCACGATTGATTTGCAATATTTGATAGTTATTCGTCATCGAGTTAATCGATGAAGGTTTACCGCTGGACATAGGTGTCTTGATATCGACATCTCTAGGCGTCGCGGCCGTGTTTTGTGGACTACGTTACAAGAACACGTGATGATTATTATTTTCTTTGTTGAAGATGAACACAAACAAAAATATACGAATAATGCAAATAATTACAACTCATACTTTATAAATTATTATTGGCGACCTCGTTTAATTTATGTAGTTAAACTCTTTTTAACTTTTATAATCTTATCACAGAACAGCGACGTCAGTCTGCGTCACAATTTCACACAAAATCAAATTGCTGCAGAACATGGTACCGGTAAGATAAAAATAGTCGATTTATGTCGACTGGAAGTACGAAAGGGAAGAGATCTCGTAAAATTTATATCTAAACGTTACAACTATAGCCAGAGTACTTCAGTTGTGCTCCCTGCGGTCTCGATGTCACTTTTTTAACGTGCGGCGTCACGCAATATACGGTGTCAGCGTTGCGTTTTTGTTCCTGAACCATAATCTCTTTGAATTGTTGATCGTGTTGTGACATCGCACACGAGATCGTTGCAACACGTAGGTCACAATTAAACTATAGTCACTTACATTATTACAATAATAGAAAAATATTAAAAGAGGAATTATTTACACGAGGTTCAAATATCAAGGTGCGTCGGTCGCGGTACGGCCGGTACGTAATTGCTCAAATTCCAATGGGGTGGTTTTATTTCAACGTGGATCAAAAATACAGTAATTATATCATACATTATAATTAACAAACATTGAGCCGTCGCAATGTTACGTGTACGTATATTATACAATATCAAAAAATCTTGTGTACAAAATTGAATCTTAACTCTTAATGTGTTACGGTACAAAATATTTACACGTACAAAAGGGAATAGTGAAGAATAACAAGCGACGCAAAACAACGTCCAAGTGTTTCAACGTTTTATATTAAGCAAATCCGCTTAGATCCGTGTGCAAAGTGAATGGTATTTACGCATGCGGATCTCTGTAAAAAAAACTGTTCACCATTGCAAGTCATCTGTTTAAAGGCTACATAAACTTTATCCGTACCTGTCTCACTATATGAAAAAATCCTTTAACTTTAACAATGCCGACCAAAATATAATAATTGAATTTTTACCTTGATTGTGCAGGATTATGATAAAAATTAAAATAATTACAAATAATCTTCTCATTTTAAGACCACCATGATTAATATTAAAACCCGTTTACTATTAACAAAAATCCAAAATTAAATTGCTGTATAAAATTATATAAGTTTCTATCGAGTAAAAATTAGGCAATAGTTTGTATTTTTATTGTGTCTATAAACGATGAAACTAGACAAAGACAATATAGAAAAATTTTAATTTTATAAATATTCTTGCTAGACATTTTATGTATTTAAATAAGATATTACAAAACCACGGTAAAAAGTTAAATCTTACATTAAATGTTTTATAAATTGCTATTATGAAAATATATTATGTATTATGGTCATTGGTATTATTAAAGAATTGATGAATGGTGAAATAATAAGTTTAAAAAAATTATTGTTAGATCCGCCGTTGTAAAATTTTGCATGCGGATATAAACATAATTATTAAGCAAGCGGATCTTACAGCGAACTGATGTAACCCTTAGGCTAAGTTTATTTTATCCTATAATAATATATATTTACATAAAAATTATCAATTCAATGCGAAGTTATAATACATTAGAAATGCAAATGAAAGGCCGTGGCGAAAGGTTAAATTCAAATTGTAACCGCTAATAGTTAAAAATAGATTTGATTTCATTATAATATTTAAAAGGTGTTCATTCTTTAAAGTTCATATTTATCATAGTTAAAAAAGCAGCCCCTTATTGTTCCCACAGCTGGGACTTGGCACTTTCCCTCATGGAGAGTAAAGGCCACGCTTCCACGCCGGATAAGTGTGAGTGTCATCACATATTAACGATGGCTGTTCTTAGAACTTGGCAGGTTTCTCACTACGTTTTTCTATACCGGAAACTCAAGTTCGGTGGGGATCAAACCCGGACCTCTTCGTGATGCACATTTCACAACCTTATAAACTGAGTTATCGCAGTTTAAAAAAATTATATAAATTTTTCGTTGTTATTAATAAAAAGCATTGTTTATGTATAAATATATATATAAAATGAAAATCAGTTTCCATTATTCGCCAATCACGTGAAGATTAGTGAATGTATAGACATGGAAACATGAACAGTCGACGCGGAATAGTTTGTAAAAGGATAAAGGCTATTTATTTTTGAATTTCACACATCCCTCATCATTTAATTTCTAATTACCTTGCTATAGTAACTGTTGCTATAGAAAGTAATTTACAGTTACGGTTGTTCTCAGGTTGTTGTCTTCAGACAAATTTTAAGTCTGATTTTATACTCTGTTTTAGAAGACCGCTTTCGAAAATGAAGACAGACGATAGTACTAATGACACCTTTGATGATGGCACGGAAAAAAATCATGCCTGATTAAAAAAAAAAAAAACATATTTTTAAAACGTTTTATTACCATTATTTACGCTCCATCATGTGAGTACAGCATAATGTAACGATAGTTTCATAAAAAATACGTTACTTTACTAAAAAAAAAAAACTAGGAATGAAACACAAAATCGAAAACAGCCGATGCTTGGATCAACGAACGCACGGGCGCGCAATCTAAATGCTCCGTGACCATATGGAATAAGGTTCACATTGAAACCAAATACATGTCGAGTTCCCGCCGCGCGCACGTTCGTCGATCCGAGCATCAGCTGTTTTTGATTTTGTGTTTCATTGCTGGTTTTTTTTTAGTAAAGTAATGTATTTTATATGAAACTATCGTTACATTTAGCTGTACTAACATGGTGGAGCGTAAATAATGCTAATAAAACGTTTTAAAAATATGTTTTTTTTTTTAAATCAGGATCCAATTTTTTTCCGTGCCATCATCAAAGGTCATAAGTACTATCGTCTGTCTTCGCTTTCGGAAGCGGTCTCCTTACACACAGTATTTCGGCCAGCGAAGCAGCCGGGGAACAGCTAGTTCTATCTATACTAAACTGTGAGCAATCCAATCATTGTAATAATTTACATGTTATTTGAATAGTTTTAACCAATCACCCAAAAGGGGAGTTGTAATGCGTTAATCGCTTGCGTAAGTGCGACAGCAGCTGAGCTCTTAAATGGTTAAACCAATTAGGATATGACTGTTTTTTGAAGTGTAATTAAACGTATCAGCCGATTAAAGAGGGCCATTTAAGTTCAATAGTTGCCATTAACAACTTTTTCTGTTGTTTGATCGATTGACACAGTCAGTCTGATGGTATAATGTTAGAAAATGTCTGTAACCGTTTCAAATTTCTGGTGAAGGTTGCGGGAAGCAGTTGGATACGGGCAAGCGCAGGATCGATCCATGTGTAGATCTTTGGAGGAGGTCTACGTGCAGCAGTAGACGTCAGTGGCTGATAATGATGATTATGAAGAACCGTTTCAAAGTCGTAGCAATAGTTATTAAACATTTGGGCTCAAGTCAAATATTCTTGAATTTCAAAGATGTTATCTTTCGTCCTTTATAATTCATTATAAACAGCGTAAGAGTTTATTTCGTTATCACGATATTTTCAATTATAAAGACAAAACACTTAGCCCCAACTTCAGACGGCTTTAAGTGAGATAGAAATGTTGAATTGCATTTGTTCAGTCTGCTCTTGGTCTCATATGTTATCAACCGAATACAGCGAAGCAGTTCTGGCCGCACATTCAACTAACTGGGGGTGTAAGGGGCCTTGCTCAACAATTCACGGGACTCGAGCCAACCTCACCTGCTCGTGGTGCTAATCAATAAACGAGGCTCTGGCTCCCACCAACCCGCATTGGACCAGCGTGGTGGGATATGACCCAAACCCGCCATATGAACCCCTACAGACGGTGAGCCCTAGTTCTCGGCGGTGCCGGAGGCCATGCTGACTGCAGCATAGGTACGATCGATGTGTACATTTGTGGGGAGGCCTATGTCCAGCAATGAGGTTGATGATGATGATCCGACTAATCGCTTCGCTTCGGTTTCAAACCATTTAAAATTCCTCCATTCCTCCTATAGACCCAAATAAAATTCCTTCCCGTTCTCAATGTTGTTATATGTATGTTCTGTAACTATATTATTAAAAATCTCCTCTCTTCAGTCGTACTGATATTAGATGATGATAAGTATTTAAGGCCTATATCTAGCAGTGGAAATCTGTTGACTGATGATGCCTTTAAATATGTTTCTTTTCGTCTGACTCCAGGTTCTAGGTTGTGCGTTGTGTGTCATCATACAAATAGAAAATCCTTTTCTCACTGCTTACGGTGATACACTATTTTTAAACGAAGAAAATAAAAATGTAACATAGCATCATTATTATCAGCCGATAGACCGTCTACTGCTGGAGATAAACCTGGAAAACAATCACATAAACATCAGCCGATAGACCGACTGTTGCTGTAGATAGATTGGGTAATAACCACATCATCATCAGCCGATGGACTGTTTACTACGGGATACACTGTCAAATATTCACATAATATTTATTTTTATAACGCATGTATGACAGTGGATGTGCATCGGTTGAGATGGTGATTTATGACTTCAATGTTGGTCCAGTCCTAAGACTCCGATTGTTAGTTCGTTATATAGACCATAAAGATTATTTGTAGATTGGCCGTGTTACAATTTTAGTAAACCTTAACTATTTTTAGTAGTCTTGTCCACACGTTAGGTTCTTTAGAAATTTCCATCTAGACCTTATCTAGGATTCATCAACGTTCATAACATTGCGATGAAAACGTCAGCGTAGAGATTTCTTTGCATCACATCTATTTTGTTACTAATAACAAAATCGGCGTCGTTGGGCACTAGCAGTGGAACTGCTGCTGGGTTATCGCGGATAGGTCCTTCATCAGACCCTCGAGGTTTTGCATCTCGCGGTGGAGTCTCTCCGTCGACCTGGACGGAGTCAGGGGCTCCAATTCCTCGGAGCAGTGGGGTACACCGCCACCTGGTGTCGCATATAAAAACAGAAGGTGAGAAAAGCGGGTTTAAGAAATTCGATTTTATATATAACTTTATATCTGCCTAAATTATTTTATTAAATAATTCCTAGTGTTATTTTGTTATGGGCGTGCGTACTTACCATAGATAAAAGATCCGTTAAATCATCTATATACAAATGAGTGACTCTTAAATAATAATGTAGTCATTGATACTCCCACTATCGGATTAAATTTCAACCATACCTTGGCTTTTAAGGAGTACATGTGCAAACGGTAAGTTTGACTATTCTCGTGGTGCTAGGGCTAAGCTCTTTGGCGGTTTAACAGCAACATGGTTAGAGATTGTTGGAAAAAGGGTTTTTAGAAACTTGCCTGGATACCGATTACCCTAACATTATATATCTGCTACCACTACAGTAGTGCTTTGATTCGGCTATCAAGATATAGAACCAGAGTATTTTCATCTAGTATTCACCAACCACAATTTCATTGTCGCTTTATGTGAAATTGTGACACTCCAAGTGGTACCTCGTTATTCTTAAAAAAGCTACAAGTAAATTGAAGATTGCGAGTAACTCACCGAGCTGCAATCTATTAGGTATGTGCCCAGGCGATGAGCTGGCGCTCTTCTTATATGGTGACGTCTCCCTCACACTCCCTGCTGTTAGCGAATAATAAAACTAGTATTTTTTAAACATAACCACCTACAACCATTCTTCTCGATTACGAAAATTTTCGATGTAATAAATTTATAACACATTTTTTAATATTTTATTAAGCCTTTTACATGACGGCAGCTACCTAAATATTCTCCAGCAACAGAGTCCTACCATCAGTGAATTAGCATAATAGTAGCACCGTTTGTTAACTTAAATTTAAGTAAGACGGTGAGTTCACCTTTAGAGTGGGAAGGCGTCGAATGGTCAGAGCCGTCTGCGGACAGCGTAAAGCTATGCATAGGAGCGGTGCATGCAGCGCGGCGCTGCAGCGAGCCCCCGCCGCCCGCGCCGGCACCACTCACGCCACCCATGCCGCCCATACTGCTCATGCTCACGCCGGGAGGGGCGCCTGCCCCCGTGTCGCTGCTTAGCGAATCCCGACTGCAAGTGATTCAATAATGACAATGCTAAACAGGTTCAGGGTTAAAAGTTACCAGGCAATATACATCATTATTATCATCCATTAATTTCTGGCTTTCCAAGTCCAAGAGATCTCCGGCAACAGTGATCTACCACCAGTGGCACATCGTATCACTAAACAGTATTAATACGTTACCAGATAACATCGGTGGTATTGTGCTAAGGTATTATACACAACTTCAAAGTCTCGGTTAAGGTAACGTGTACGTGTACTCACTGTGTGTAGTGTCCGAGCGGCTCGTACGCGACGTAGTGGCCCCGCTCGCGTGCCGCGCATGCGTACACGTCGGAACCCGCGCTGCCCGCGCCGCTCGGCGCCGAGCACGCCGCGCCCAGCGGACACGCACCTGACCCGCCTGCTTACAGAACATATTGTGTCATCCTTTAAATTATTGACATTTTAAGCATCTTATTGTAAAATAAATGTGTCCACATGCTCAGTAAGGGACACTTGTTCACAATAGTTAGCGCATTGTATCTACAAACATTTGACCTTAATATCACATGGTGTTAAGAAACAAAGAGGCCGTGGATACGGAAGTGTGCTTGCCGGGAATGCTCAGACTTTCATATCTTTTCAGGCGAAGCACAACGATGGTGTTATGGCGGCAGATTTACAATATAGCAGTGGTGGCTCGCCAAACGTGTTCAAGAAAACTTTATCATCAGCCAAATGCAACTTTTTAGCATATCCTTTAAAACTGGGGTTATCAGCTAATAACCGGATGTCGTGATAGTATGTTATTTCAAAGTTGAAATGTGTACTGACATGGTGCGGGCGGCGGGTGCGGCGGGTGCGGCACGTGCTGCAGCGACGCCAGCGACGACTGCGGCGAGCTCAGCGGCGCGACCCCCGCCAGCAACGGAGTGCTCTGTGCAGGCAGTATAAACTTTAAACACAATAAATTGTACTATAACAATAACGTAGGAAATTTATAATTTTTGTTTTATATACTTTTAAATCCATATCGCGATACATTTTATAGTCCCTATTCGTAAATTTAAGTATTTTTCTGGATGTGTTTCATCAAACTAAATTATTAATTTTTTATACATGTTTTTTTTTATATTAGAAAAATAAATACTTCCCATTATTTATTTATTGATTAGGTCCACAATCATACACAATTCCATTCACTTAAATATACAAAGATTTTAAACAAGAAGTAATTATACTGTTTATCAGTAAGATAGTTTAAGGTAAACAACAAAACGTAACGTTGCAACCAAGCACAGAACTCCGCAGTGGCGGCGAAGGAGGAGTTATTGCACGTCTGTGTATTCTAGTAGGAACCCTAATATTGAGCTGGATAAAAGTGATGGGGCAGTCAATTCTATTGTTAAACAATTTAAAATAGAATATTAAGTCGAAAATATCTCCACGACTGTCATTGTTAATATTATATCTACCGTAGAAACAGTAGGTTATATAGTACAATATATGAATTATAGTAGTGTGTATTCGGCGTTAAAATCTTACCTGATCGGGAAGACCGTGGCGTCGCCTTTCGCATGTGGCTGCGCAGCCCACGCCCACACCAACTCCTACGCCGGTCATAGCTGGAATTAAATATTCGTTTAAAATTCTTTCAAGCTATTCCAATTATTTAAGTTATTGTTTGCTTGTGTAAAGTGACTCGGTGAGCAAAGCGTTTACCTGATATCAAGTGACATATTTGCTCGTTAGTATGTTAAATTTTGTCACAATGATTTGATTGTCTTAAGAAAAAAGTAAGCCGGCATGACCAATATCTTTGTAGTTATCATCATTATCAGCCGATAGACGTCCACTGCTGGACATATGCCTCCCCAAAGATCTCCACGTCGATCGGTCCTGCGTTGATCGTTGTTTTTTTTTTTGTAGTAAAACCAACAAGTTTGTGGGCTATACATGAATAAACATCGTGCCGAACAATCGCATCATTTATTTAAAGAGCCTGTAACACACAATATTGAAATGATAACATTTATCCAGAACAATGTGACACTAATTCTAATTACTCACTTCTAAACTCGCAGCGATCGCAGCGCCGGGAACTGGTGCCGGAAGCCGGCGACGCGCGCAATATGGCCGTGTCGTCGCTTCCGCTGCCCGCGCATGAAGGCGAGCGTCGCGAATCTAGTTGTGCACGGCCAAAGTAAAACTAAATGTGGGCTGAACGAAAATGACTAGCAAAATAAAATAAAAACAAACAGTAGTAGCGAGAAGCAGCGCGTGAGTGGACTGATGAAGGATGATACAGTAGGAAAACAACGAAACCTTACCGGTTTGTGAAGACGGCTATAAAGTTCTAGATTTTATCGCGACGGTATACCTATCTAATGGGGTGAGTTTCTCCCGCAGGTAGTCATATGAGTGCGTGCCGCCGCATCGCAAATATGTGTGGCCATGAAGTAGTGTGCAAATATTAAGGTGCAAAAGAAAAAAAAATACGAATCTACACGGACAACTTATGTCACTTATCAATTTTTAAGAAACTTTCTTTTTAGTATGTAAGTGTTAAGAGCTTTGCTTAAGAGTCGCGATTAATTTATGGAAAGCTTTTAATTTACAGCGTTTATTAACTATTTATTAAAGAGACGTTTCGATTGGTTTCCCATCACCAATGGACACGGGGTGACCGATGACCGCCCTGATAGCACCAAACAATTTCTGCCTTTAGTAGTTATTTAAATATGTAAATAATGGATACTGTAAAGCACTCCCAATTTAGAGGTAATAAGTAATTAAGAAAATGCTATAATATCCATAGGGGGTTAGTTTTATTAAATGTGTGCAATGTTCGCGTAACTATTAGAAACCACTACGAAGAAAAGCTTTTTCATGCACATATTCTCGAAAAACTTACACGTTGACAGTTGGTCTGCCGCGTCGTCGGCGTCACGATCGAGCGGTACTCACCTGCGTGAAGCAGTGCTGATGTCGCGCTGTTGACTTACCGACATACGTGGGCACGTAGTGTCTGCGGTCGAGGGAGGCCGGGGGCGGGGCGTGGCGCGCCGGCTCGTACTCGGCGGGCGGCGCGCGCCCCAGGGTCAGCGTCGACGACACCAGCGCGTTCGGACCGTCCACGCTACCAGCAGATACTGCAACGGTTCAGTTATTTTTTTTATGTTTAAGCATTGGATAGGCCGGAGCTTTATCTGATAGTAAAGTATACGTATCTCTATACGTCCACTAAACAATGTGGCGTTAGTTAACGCGTAATTAATATGAAGTATACAATGCACTATACTTTAGCCGACTTCTTGAGACATAAGAGTTAAGTCTCGTTACCGCAATAACTTGGCGGAAGAGGTAGACCTTTCGAATCACTCAGTCTCTGGAAAATAATCCCATTATCAATAATAATTTATATTTTGTAAAAACTAATTAATGAATATGACTATATCAGAATATGTTATCGGTATATGAGACGTGATCTTTGGGAGAAGCCTAATCCAGCAGTAGAGGTTTATCGGCTGATGATGATGGTGATGATATGAGACGTAATGTAGTCGGTCGTACTCTTACTGGCGGAGCTGTGAAGACTCTTGTCCATGTGCTTGAGCTCCATCTGGTCGTGATGAATCCACAGGTCCGGGGGCTTGATGGCGGCCGATGCAGAAGCTTTTTGGTACGTGCTGCACAATGAAAGTAGATGTTGAAACTAAATTGTATGAATGTAATTTTCAATGTAATGTACATTATTTATCTAATAATAATCATCGCAAATATCAGCCTGAAGACGTACTGCTCAGTATATACAGTATATACAGCTCATAAAGGATCAATTTATTTCTTAATATTTCTGCTATATTTTTTTCGTAAGCTGTTCCGTTTTATTTAGAACTAATTCACACATCCGTTATATAAAAAAAACCTTGAGTAATTTTAAATTCGAGAATAAATAATTTAACAAAAGTTTTTAATATACTAAAAAAATATTTTATTGATCATATATTTCACATATATTTAGGAATATATGCACAGCCGTTACTGATGTATGAATCTTAAAAATTAAGTATATATCTACAGTCACATTCAATTTATTGTTTATATGAAAAAGACTAATGGATGTGCATAGTCGGAGATCGGGCCAAGCGGCGTTCCTTGGTAGAAGCCTATCTCCAGTAGTGCATTGCCGTGGGGTGTTATTGATAATGAGAAGAATTTTCTAAGCGGAGACCTAGTGTCGGGTGACAGTGGCGGCGTATTCCGCCTGCAGCAAAGCGAGAGCGCGAGTGCGGCGGCAAGCGCGAGCACTGCGCACGCGCCGCCCGCGCTCGCCCACAGCCACGCCGACGTAGCGCTCGCCAGCCCGCCCCCCTCGCCCGTCTCTATCACGATGATGCAAATAAATATTAAGGAAACCAAAGCAACAGTTTTCGAGCATATTCGACATTAACCAGCCCGCATTGGCCAGCGTGGTTGAATAACTTAACCATCTCTATCACAATGTCGAGTCCCAGTAGTAAGAACATTGTAATATAAATATCATCCTATATCTCATTGTGAAATATATCTTTAATATTCTTACTATAGAAAATACTATTGGGTCCTTCGTTCTGGATATTAGGTAATTAGCATTGGGTGACTTAGCAATGTCTCGTTTCTCATACACTTAAAATTTTATTATAGATTTTAAAAGCTTACAACAGTGTCACAGGAGTCATAGAAAATTTAGACTGCCTCTCTAAGTTACATTTCAAAGAGTAATTTTAATAATTATTGTAAATATCGTTTTTATAAGTACAGAGAAATAAAAAATTGTTAACTGCTGACAAACTATAGTAGATAAAATAATTCTCTGAAGGCTTTTTTTTTTGGTGTTGAACCTATACTAACCCATCGCAGTGGTATAAACGACAGGAGCACTGAAAGGGCCCAGCCCTTTGCTGTTCCGCGCTTGGAGTTTAAATATGTAAGTGGTTCGGGGACGGAGCCTGTCCACCCGCGACCTGGTGCGGTCGCCGAGCACCGCTACAGCGGTCCATTCCTCGGGAGCACCGGACGCAGCGGCAGCACCAGACCGTTGTATTGCGTACATAATTACGTAACCTGGTGAGGAAGGGAAAAAATTGAATAATAAGTAATATATTCTTTCATACTAACGAGGAAATAAGTACTATGCTCACTTGATGATAAGTAAATGATCATAGAATGGTAATAGTAGAATAGAATTAATAAAATACCACGTTTTCACATTAAGAAAAAAACATGTTCATGTGCTTTAACCTTTCAGTCCGTCACAAAATATACAAGAAAAATATACAAGAGTTTTTATTTTTTATAAACCAGAACACTAAATTGAGTGTCACCGGTGAGTGGTCCGTTGGGTTTGAGGGGCGGTGTCCAGGTGAGGTCGGCGGCGCGCGCTGGCGGGGCGGCGGGCGACACGCGCAGCTCCCGCGGCGCGGTGCCGGGCGCCGCTTCCAGCGTGGTGTTGCTCACTAACATCGACCACGCCGACTCACGTCCACCTGAAAATAGTTTTTTTTTATATTATCTAAAATTATTAATTATAAATTAGGGGTTGCAAGGGGTCCCCGCACAACAACTCACGGCACCCATGCCAACCTCACCTGCTCGTGGTGCACCCTGCTAATCAACAAACGAGGCTCAAGCTCCTGCCAACCCACATTGGGCCAGCGTGGTGGGAAATGGCTCAAATTTCCCCATATGAACTTCTACTTACAACAGCCGTTAGTGACCAGCGGTACCGGAGGCCGTGCTGACTGTATGTGGAGTTCTTTGGGGGAAGCCCATGTTCAGCAGTGGACTTCTATCGAGTGATGGTGAATGATGATGATTATTTAAAAATTGAAAAATACAATTAGTATGTGTTAAAGATTATTTAATCTGAAACAAAAGCTTGTGTATTACTTATTACGATGATGGTGTGTAACATCTTGCCTTTTATAAGTTTAACTGCGAACTCGTAAGTGGTGTACGGCCTGAGGTCGTCGAGCATGCAGTTGAGGTCACTCGCGTTGTAAGTGCGCACGCGGCCGCCGCTGGTCGACCATCGCACTACGTACCGTCTGCCGTCTGTAGCGGTCTGCATGTGATGGGGTAAATGTTATACCTTTTTATTACACAACAAACGGCTATCTCCGAAGAACATTACACCTGGAAATCCGCCAATCCGCACAAGAGTAATGTGGTGGATAGTTATCCAGAGAAAAGTTTGACTTTCACCTCGTAAGTGGGGAGGGTTATTTATTATCAATAGACAATCCATATTTTCTATTCAATAGCATTGTAACATACATAATAAGTTTGTATGAGAAGCGCTTGTTTACCTGGCCTTTAGGTAGTGTCGGATCCGTCCAATATACTACAGCTGTGGTGCCGCTTAACATGATTACCTTCAAAAACAAAAAAACGAAAATGCAAATTAAGAGTATCTGTAAATGCTCACGCTCCATACTTCTTAGTTATTAAAAATCTAAACATACTAAATCTGTGTATTTCGACAGTTTGCCAAATGTGTCATTCGATCATACTTTAAGTCCAACAGGCGGTATGAGCGGCGGCTGGTCGTCCTCTTCTGGATCCTCTGCGTCGTCCGGATCATCCGGGTCCTCTGTATCGTCCGGTTCGTCGTCTGGCGAGAGGGCCGGCCGGGTGCGCACGGTCGCATACACCGCGGGACCGAATCCCAACGCGTTACTCGCCCGAAGTGATATCACGTACTCCGAATTCGACTCTGTTGAATGGTGATGACAATTAGTGGCGGAGTTTGGTTCTGATATCCAAAATGTAACTTCAGTGTGAACTATTATGGTGGAAGAAATGACAGATGAGGTCTAATAGGTAATAAAAAAAATTAATATTAACATTTTAACGTAACATTTTAATTGGTATTTTAACACGTCTAATTACGATTTATAGTTGAAGTTAAATGTGGGTTTTATTGGAAACTGTAACGACTTCGAACATTGAGGACTTGACATCGTATCTGCCACCACTTTTCATTCCCATCGATATTCGCGCCGACTGACCGAGGTTACGTATCACGTAGGAGCGCAGGTGAGCCGGCAGCTCATGCGTGCGTTCGTCCGGGACGCCCAGCCCCCACCCCAGGGAGTAGCCGCGCACCAAAGCGCCCCCGTCCCCATCGCCCCCCGCCTCGCCGTCGCCGCCCCACCACACGGAGATCCAGTCGCGGCCAGCCCGCGCTGCACAGAATGTACCCACATCTTTTTATCCATCACAGTTTACAGGTCGTCGCCTTGATGTTAAAGGGAAAGAAATTTCGACGCAAGATGAACTCTCATTTTTCTTGCGGGGCTGCAAGTATGATAACTGTCACTTTGGAATACCTTTTCCACACTCGAAGATATTGAAAGTAGATAATCAATAACCTTTCAGTATTTCTTAGGCGGGTATGTTTTCAGATACATTATAGAGAGTAAATATATCATAGATTTAGTTTAGAGTGAATACTATGCATTTATTTATACCGCCTAAGATTTATGAATTATTCGCATATTAAATTTATTTATTTAGCCAGGTATGATTATAAGTTTTGTTATTTATTCTCTGAAATAATTACTTCTACGAAAATAAAATGATTAAAACAAGTAATGATCAAAAACACTACCATGATTCAAAATATAGTTTAGGTTATTCACCGCGATAATGAATGCAACAGAAAACGAAAGTATGAATGAGTGAGTGAATGGTGGATGGTATGAGCGGTTGGCGACTTACTGGTGAGCTTGGGCGGCGGGGAAGGTACGCGGGCCTCGCCGCGCTCGCGCGCCTGCGTGCTCGCGGACACCCACTCGCTGAACGGGCCCGAGCCGTTCGCGTTAATCGCGCACACGCGCACCTGCGATCACACAACTTGGCAACTACAGTCGAACCACGGCACAACAATTTATTATAAAACCGAGAGGTTTATTTTCCAGCGTTCATAGTTGCTTAAATGGCTGTCCATAACAATGATACTCCAGCTAGGTCGTATTAAGAACAAACTTAGATGATTACATAATTATCAGTAGGGGACGTAATTGTACCTGATAAACTGTTCCAGTTTCGAGGTCACGCAGCTCGGCGCGGCGCGTGTCCGCGGGCGTGGTGAGGGACTCGGCGCGTCGGCGCGCCGAAGGCGGGCCCGCGCGGTAGCGCACCTTGTACCCGGTGAGCGGGCCGCGGTGCGTGCGCGCCGGGGGCGCCTCCCAACGCACCAGTATCGACTGCGAACGTACACTAAATTGTAAGTAATATTTTTTCATTCAATGAAATGCCATGACAAGACAGACAATGATGGCGTTCTCTTTTTTCGGAGGCCAAGACCCATTTTGAGTCGCTGCGCCAGAGGAGTAAGTAAGTAATGAAATGCTATGAACAACTGGACGTTCCCTGATGGTAACAGCAAAGGAGACTAACCACTCTGATATACAATTTATTTATTATTATGCTATTTTAATATATCAGCTTACTGTAGCGCCACTAGGTACTGCAGTAACGTTGACAGGGGGTGCAGCGGGTGCGTCCTGTGGAGTGCGCGTGCGCAGCTCCGGTGCTGGCGCTCCTCCTGCTGCCGCCACACGTACGCGGTAGGCCGTGGCTGCCCGTAGCCCACTCAGTGTGACTGAGGTACCCTCTGCCCACTGAGTTTGTTCACGACCCGTTTCCTCCTGTCGGTAACAATGAAAGGATATCGTTGTAATCCTTGTCAAATTGTGTTTTAACAGTCTCTTTGTTACATTAAATAAATTATAAGGTGTGCTAGTATCCTCACATCAGTGTAATACACAGCGTATCTGGTGGGCGGCGGTGGGGCGGGGATGTTCTGCAAAGTAGGTGCAGGCGCGGGCGGCGACCACCATACGCGCGCCGAGTGCGGGCCCAGCGCCTCTACGCGCACCTCTTGCGGCGGCCCATACGTCAGCTCCTCCTCCGCAGTCGTCGCCTCGATCACCTGAACACGTGGATGATTAATAAATACCCTCACATTTTTCATAGAGAATTTTTATTGGTAGTATTCATTGGTTATTACTTGGGTAACAAGACTTAACACCTTATGTCTAAAGGCAACGAATAGAATTTAGTGCAATATTTACCATTTTTACTAGCGCTATATCTACTGTCACTTGTGGTATTACTGCGTATGAATAATTAAAGATGATCAAAGGATCATGTGCTATAAAGAGAAGATTTAAATGGCTCGAATGTATCTTTGTATATGGAATCGCAACCTTAAATGTTGGTCCAGATTATTATATATTTTTTTTATCTAAACGTTCATAAAGAATGTTCTTAATATATTTCACAATTTACATCTAGGCCTCCTGGGTTTGCGGATAATAGCCATATCCGTCTCGTCCCAAACCAGTTTTCTACCTTTTGGGTTGAAATCATTACCTCAGTGGGCGGTGAATGCGAGTGTTGTGTAAAGGCGATGACATAGAACTGGTACGTAGTGTTGGGCTGCAGCGAAGCCACGTTCATCTCGTGCCGCTGCGGGTTGCCCCGCGCGATGCGCTCTCTATAAATGAACAGATTTTCATCAACAAATAATTGGAGTTATCTTAAACTTATCACTGAACTGAACTGAAGAAAGCAGCTAAGGTAGGATTACTGACTGATCACAGCTACGTTTTTTTTTATTTGAAAGATGCTGCAACTAACGCTAATATATTGTTAAAGATTTTTTATTTTAAAATATGTCGAAGATATATAATATCATAAAAACTGCGAAAGGCGATGATAATATTTTGTAAATATTCTAATTTACACCTTATCGGGAGGCAAACGTTATGAACAACTGTATCACTTAAAATGAGGTGAAAATCTTGCTACATTGCTTAAAAGTAAATAGCTCACCTCTCGCTGCCTTTCACTTTGTACACGACCGCATAACCCGTCACGTCTTCAAGCTTATGCTCTGGCTCCTCCCAACTTAGCGTCACGAACCTATGCTTCACTATAACCGCCTTTAGGGATTTCGGCGCAGAGACCACAGTTGCGTTCCCCTGCCCCAGCTCATCTAGATCCAAGCCTTCGGCAGCGTGAAATGAAACATCGGGATCATTATCGTATGCTTCGTCATACTCCACCTCTGGACCGGACGTGTACGCTGACGAAGTCTCGCCGAGGAAATCTAGGTCTTCCGGTGAAGGCTCTAAGGTTGGCGCAGCCGCGCCGGAGGATACTAGGCTGTTGAAGATGTCGTGAGTGGTATTGGAGAAGGATTTCACGGGCGGGATATTGGGATTTAGGGATAATTTGGTACCTGTTAACGGAAGAGAAAATGAAAAAAAAATAAATAAAAAGTAAGGGATAGATAACATAAAAAAAATAAAATAATATATTTAAAAAGGATTAAATTAAAAAAAAAGGAAATAAAAAGTGTAGATAAGCATAAAAAATAATAGAAAAGTTTAACAAAGGCGGAAGTATTTACAGCAGGAGTGGAGTAGGTTGACAATTTTGTTGTCATTGAGCCGCGTTAAGTTCGGTAAATTATTAATATACTCGTGTGTTATTTTTTTACGTTTGTTACTAGTAACGTATATTTGGTAAGACGCGAAACGCAGTGCTACGTATCAACTCATAGTTTGTCAGTTTTATTTCGTTCAGTTGACTTCACTGGTAGTTTGATTTCGTCGTATTTCGAGAGCGTTTTGTTTATAATTGGATTTACTTCCGCCGTCGCACCGCCCTGCACCAGTGGCTACACTCACCGTCCGCCGGCTGCAGCACCACGAGCCGCAGCGCCGCGACCGCGCTGCCCGCCGGCGAGCTCGCCGCGCACTGGAACATGCCCGCGTCCACGCGCAGCACACCCTGTATGCGAAGCGACGACCTGCGCGAGAGAAGTGAGCGGGGATAACGGGGACGAGGACCAAAGTTATATTACCATTTAATGATGATGACAAAACAAACAAATCCTTCTTAGTGAGTACCATCGCAGCACCTATTTCTGCCACCAAACAGTTCAGGCTGGGGTAAAATGGCTACACATTTTCTATCTTAGGCGACGAGCGCAATATGATGTAGTGTGTATCATCCTAACTAACGCCGTGTTGCTATGGGCGGGCGTATCACTCACTATAAGGTGAACGTCGCGCCCATGTCGTCGCTTAATTGATAAAAAAAAATTCACATATATTTCGTATGTGTCATATAATATAGTTGATTTTACATAAAATCAAATCGCGCTCATCATCTGGGATGTAAGATGCTGCATGTCATTGGTGTATTAATATTTTCTCATTTAATAATATATGAACATTGTGTAGGTGTGCTCTTCTCAATAATCACACTACATACCCGTCCAGTAGCGCGATGTCCCTGCTGTTGGGCGTGAGCGGCTCGCCGTCTTTGAGCCAGGCGACGGTGGGGGCGGGGCGGCCGCGCGCATCGCATCGCAGCGTGACGTCACCGCGCGGGTGCGCGTGCGCCACCGCGCCGCCCGGCACGCTCGCTCGCGGCGCCGTCTACACGAAAACCGAAACGTACTTAGATGTTAGATCATTTAATATAATAATCAAAATAGCTTTCCATTGTATTTAATAATACAAAATTTGACTTTTATTAATTCTCAACAACAAAATAAGTTAATAATATATATATTAGGTTCGCCTTATTAGACTATTTTCTAGAAAGAATGTTAGTACGTGGTATCACTAATATCACTATTAATCTCGCTACAATTACATTCAAATCCTTTTTGTAATAAAAAAAGTTATTTATCATGCAAAGAAAGGTTGCATTTTTCGGACACCTTCAAAGAGGATCCCTTTATGAGTCCCCAAGTTTATCCTGGACAACAAAATTCTTGGAAAACGTGCATCTGGTAGACAATGGGCCGGGTTTAAATACCATCAGTTAAAAAGAATAACTGAGGATCGAATTGGTTTTCTCAAACTCTTCGCCAAAATTCAGTTTTAAGAGGGCACCTAATGATGATGATGATGATGATAATGATGATTTTTTAAAAAAAGAACTTTGAATAAATAAAGCGGGACTGGTCTTCGTAAGTTGGGCATATACTTACAAGTTACATGAACTGTGAGACCGTGTACAACATCTTTTATTTTAAAATACCCCAAATTCATGGTATTAACCGACAGTGACGCCGCAGATGGTGTAGTGTGTTTCCAAGCTGAACAACTCACCAACACGTGCAGCTGGGTGGAGTGGTCCGCGGAGTCGAGCCGGTTGTGCGCGCGGCAGGTGTACACGCCCGCGTCGAGCGCGCGCGCGGACTGCACGCGCAGCGAGCCCGCGCCCACCAGGTAAAACCGCGAGTCCAGGTCGCTGCGTATGCGGAAACAAGTAAAATACTTTACGTTCAGCGATAAGCAATAACTCTGCTTATTGATAATAGGATCCCGGTTAAGATGTTTTGACCGTAGAGGTTATTCGCGCCATGAGGTCAATAATGGTGATTACTGGGGCAACGAGACTGCATACGTCATATCTCAGTGTTTCCCGTCTTCTAAGAATGTCTATGAACATGCCTTGAGAGCTCATTGGCTCTATCGTGTCATCAATATACTCACTTTAGATCAATTGAGACGCCGTTGTTGAGCCAAATCATTTCCGGTTTGGGATTGCCCACCGCCGCGCAGTCGAACGTCACCGACGCCCCTGTGGTGGTTACACTGTTAGCAAATCCTTAAGTGATGGATTCAGGATTCCCTTTACATTGGATATAGTTGTCCGAGCGTCTGCTAACGACATTCTTAAATGGCTGAATTTAATTTTGATTAAGTTTTCTTTTTGTTTAAAACTTGACTACAACAAGTATTAAGATTAAATGAATGAAGTTAACAGCGGTTAAAAAACAATTAACCGTTATCACATTTTAATACTAGACTAATTTAATGAGTCCGTTCCTCATTACAGTAAGCGAAGGAAATCTTCAAGAGTCATCTAGTATCAATTATAACCAGTTTGTAGCAGTCTGTAACAAAACCGTTTCATAGTGATTCATGACGGTACTTTTAAGATAATCAAAAAAAAATATATTAGAGTACTTCAAGATTGATCCAAAATTAAACGGTAGATAAGTGACTTTTGTTGTTGGAAAGTGGAGAGAAAGTCGAGCAGTGAGAAGAGACCTTCTATCACGGTGACCGGCTGCGGCACGGCTATGAACCGCGGAGGCGTCTCCACGTTAGAAATGTCCCCGTTGATGCGCAGGTCGATTTCCGGGCCATTGCTATGGGATAAAACAACTCTTAAATATATATATATTTATATCACTAAGGCGACAAACGAATATACGGCACTTCTGATGGTAAGCAGTTACCGTAACCTATGAACCTCTGTGGTACCAGAGTGATCACAGGCCTGATGCCGACTGTACATAGCGACGAACTTAAAGCTAAATGGTATTCTCTCCCACCTTAGGGTTAAACAGAGGTGAATGTGTGCTGCATAATAAGTATTAAAAAGAGAAAAGAAATAAAATACGATAAAAATATAATGACTCACTGCTAGTACTATTACTTTATTGGATAACATAGATATTATATCGTAGATGTAGGCGACCCGACCAATATACTATTTATTTACAATAAATTATGAAAAGGGTAAGCGAATGTACACGGTACTTAGTACGGCGGTGATCTACCCTCACTTTTTTTTAGTCTCGCGCATGAACCGATAGCACTCGGAACCGCTGACCATTTGGCCCACTTAATCTCTAAAATCACGTAGTTTATTTTACCCATACCCTATCGTATCGATACCCTATAATTTAGAGACTCGGAAAATTGTATGAAAAACAATGTTTGATTACTAAGGCTTAGAAGATAATTAAACGCTGCGATGGATTTACCAAGTGTTCTCAATGGGAGACCTAAAATACGGTAGAATAACAAATACGAGGTGCGGTAGAGGAATGGTGTATTTAGGTTGAAGAACTACGAATACTGTATATAATTAATGCTCACACGTGTGGTACTGTAGTGTGCGCGTGCGCATGCGCTAGGGCGACGCGGCAGCGGTACACCGCGGCGTCGTGCGCGCGTAGCGGCTCCAGCTCCAGCGCGCCGCTGGGCGTGAGCGACACGCGCGCGGACTCCATGCGCACCGGCGATCCGTTCTTCAGCCACGTCACCTGTGAACCGGCCATAATGGGTACGAGTGTAGTAAGCTACGAGGTAGAGTGCTGAGAGGGAATAAATAATCAAATATGTACTATGGTAATGAAATAGTGTAAATAATTACTATGGTGGTTGACAAAATATTTTTTTTTTATATATAAAGAGATATATAATATTAAGAATACAATTGTAAGTTCATCATCATCAGCCGATAGACATTGACAGCTAAGGTCGTAATTAGCAGAGTCCAGCACCAGACACGGATAAACGAAACTAGATACAAGAATCACTGAAGACGAAAAAATAACTATGTGTATAATATAAATATGCAAAGAAAAACAGTGAATAAAAACAATAAGAAAGAATTAAAAAGTTCCATAGCATTTCCTGCGTAACCAGCCTGCGTTAGTTGATTTCATAAGGTATGATGATGTAGTCTGGTTACTCCCGTCTAGACGACTAAGTATAGCGTGGGTGAAACAGTAACGTTATAATGTGTGTAGGTTATTGTTTGAGGGTAGAGTACACGCGTAGATGATGTACGGTTGCGTGAGGTTCCGCACTCACGTTGAGGTCGAGCGGCGGCGGCTGCACGTGCGTCTTGCTGGCGGCGCCGTACACGCGCCGCTCGGGCGGGTGCGCGCGCGCCCCCGGCATCACGCGCAGCGTGAGGCGGGGCGGCGCGCGCATCGCGCACGGCAGCAGCGCGCCTGCGCCCAGCGCGCCCGACACCGTGCGCACACTCTCCACCAGCTCCGGCAGCGCTGCATCAACATTCAACATCAGCACACTAAATCTGTCCATATTTAGGCGCCCTTATTATACACCGATTTCGTAAAACATTATGCTCTTGCAAACCAAGTTCATTACTATATTGTCTCTGTTGTAACTGTTGTACTACTTGTTGTAATATCATCAGGTAGCTCGCTGGCCTAACGGTTAGAGCGTGACGGCTTTCATTCCGTAGGTCGCGGGTTCGAATCTCGGCATGTACCGATGACTTTAAAATTTCAGTTATGTACATTTGTAAAGTTCAGTAACAACAGCGAAACACAAACGGTGAAGGAAAACATCGCGAGGAAATCTGCACATGAATTAGGATTTATTCCAAGGTGTGTGCGAAGTCACCAATCCGCATTGGGCTCGCGTGGTGACTATGGCCCGATCGCCCTTATATTGAGGGTACGCCTGTGTCCCAACACTGGGGACGTAAATTGGCTGTTGAATATCATCAGTGGCGTGCGCTCCATACAGTCAAATAACCGCTGCATACCCTGGCTCCATAAACCTCTCTATATAATAATCTTTCAACTCAATGAAACGATACGGAACTGTGCTTCGACTATTGCTAAATTGGTAAGTTTATATTTAAGCATAAATAAGTTCCGAGATTTCGGGTGTGGTTTGCATAGCCTACACCAAATCTCTGTGCAAGTGCCTGAATGTCATAGTGTCGGTTACAGTAACTTATAATAAGTATTTATAGTGAGCTTAACCAGTGAATGCTGTGCCTATTTTGTTACTATCATGAAGTTAGTTCCTCTTGTAATTACTTTGTGTATTTTAATTAATGTAATAATTTATGATTGATTGTAGTAGACATAGTAATTAAAATAATAAATAATATATGAATCTCAAAACGCTGCAGTTGTTAAGAGCGGTTCTGACTTGTATAAAGAAGTTGCAGAAGATGTTCACTCCGGTTTGGAGGACATTTCACGTGAAAAGCCCAGAGAAAAATGACAAAGAATCAGGACAACCCGTGAGTTTAAAGTCGTGTGGAATAAGAACTGGGATACCACCCTGTCAGTTTGTAAAGAAGTGGCGTGTACCAATAAACAAAGATATTGTTTTTATAGAGAATTACCTGCTAAGAATACTGTGGCTATTCTAGAAACTATTGTGCCTATGCCGTCCAGGGTTGCCACGCATTGGTACTGGCCTGCCAGGGTGTCCGACATGCTCTCGATCACGAGCGAACCGTTCGACAGTTGCTTTCTGAAAAATAACAAACAATGAGACATTTACACGGCGTTGCATATGTGAAGGACGCGCGGACGCCTGTAAGAATAAGGCGTCAGTTGTGATGCTTAACAGTTCTTATACTGCATACTTATCACTTTAAGATATCAGATTTTATGTGTTCCAAGGTGTTGTCAGCTGTATATGTACCCACCAAGACCGACTCTTGCAAGAGTTTATGCCAAACAGAAAAGACAGCATTGGTAGGTCTCTGTTGCCGGAAACCGTCTAGGTAGGTACCACAGCAATGCCTATTTCTAATCCCAAATAGTGAATGTAGTAGTACTATGTAGTACCAGGACTTACAGTCATGTGTCTCAAAGAAACAATTTGATTTGATGTGGCGAGCACAATATGGTTCAGTGTATATCGTCCTAATTAGCGCCACATTGTTATGAGTATGCTTATCATTTACTATCAGGTGAACGAATAGCTTTAGTCATCGCTCTGTAGAATAAAAATGACTATTAGAATTACAAAGTTACCTGAAGGAATCGGTAGTAGAGAGCGTGTGGTCTCTTGTGGGAGGCGCGGACGCGGAATGCCTCCAGGATACCCTGGCGGGCGGTGCAGCCGCGCACGCTAGCAGCACGCGCTCGCCGGTCGCTGCCACCGCATCGCTCGGCTCCACCGTCAACCTCACTCCAATGTCCAATTGGTCATCGCCACCTGGACGAACATACCACATTCGTGCTAATAACATATATTGTTTATAACATTTCTTACGCCTAAGTATCTCTCGACTGGCGCTCGATTGCAAAACATTTTTTTTAATATAATTAAACGACGAGACGAGGAGGACGTTCTCCTGATGGTAAGTGAAACGCCCGCCCGTAACAATGTGGTGCTAGTTAAGTTGGTACGCGCAGCAACACACTGCCCTCATCGCCCGAGACATAGGACATTGAGTCTCGTTACATCAATAATTACACTAGCTACAGCGCCCTTTAAACCGGAACACAGTAATGTTTGCACAGTACTGTCTGTCGGCTGCATTAGACGCTGCGGTTGTACCTACCTAAACGATCTCCGGCAATAGAGACACCAATAAAGATAGTTAGTTATACGCAAGACGTCCACTGTTGGACATAGGCCTCCCACAAAGATCTGCAAGTACTGGATAAATAAATAAAATTATATGTGTCGAGTTCAAAACCACCTTCGCGTCAGTCCATAAATTATGACGTTAAAGAGTACATACCGATAACTACTTGAAAATATAAAATCCGTTGCAAACAGCCCTCAGCCATGGAACTCTACCCCTCCGACATCTTTATTCGTTTGCATAACAAAATTAGATATCTTTGAAAGTTATAGAATTGAGCCTTTTTCTAAGTACCCTCGACCTTCTACAATGGAGGGACCTTCAATTGACGAGTGCTACTTGCGTCGGTTATCGTTTGTTTCTATACTGCAGAGCTCCTCTCATTTATTTTTTTTTACAAATCCTCTTTATTAGTAGCCCTTGTCTTTAGTGTTTGCTTCCTATTCATTACAAAATGATAATAAAATCTGGATAATTAACTTTGCTGGTGGTGGATATCTGTGGCCGGCGACTGTCTAGGTAGTTGCCGCCGCAGCGCCCATTTCTGCCGCCAAACATTAGTGTGCAAACTTTGCTGTGTTCCAGTTCGAAACGCGCTACAGTTAGTGTAATTACTGGGGTAACGAGATTTGACATCTATCTCTCAAGACGGCGAGTGTAATGTAGTTAAGTAGATGCCATCTTAACCAGCGCCACGTTGTTATAGGCAGGCGTATCATTTACCACCAAATGAACGTCTCCTTCGTACGTCGCTTCGTTAAATATGAAAAAGTTTAGTGTTGCAAAAAGCAACGAGCTGAATATTTACGTCACAGTAAAGAAACGGAGCATCTATTTTCTGCCAACTTGTCGGCAACTGGCAGAGGATGGATGCTAGTCAAGGTATGGTCAGCAATGGAGAAATGGAGAGAACGTTTAAGTTCTAAAATCACAAAAATAAGGCTGTTATAGATATAGAAATTACCGAGGTCTAACTGGTTACGAGATCAATAGTAGGCCCCTTTAGAGCCTTATAATGTTCTGCCTCATTTCCTGTTTATAGGCTTATAATCCTCTTTCCTATAGTCTTGAGATATTAAGAAAAGGACTAAAGTCTTCCTAGTCATAGCATAGGGTAGATACTGGGAAGCGTTACGTGCTTCCCTGGGGTTCGTGTTTAACGTAGTGAAGTGAGGGACGCGTAAGTTCTGTAAGAGATCCCGGGTATCCCGTACCGCATTAACAATAACCACCGAAGCGGTGTCAGTAGGTATAAATTCTATATAACTTTGACTTCTGTCCAGAAGTATAGTATGATTTGAAGGTTATCCCTCGACTCCAATAAAATAGAATTAACACAGAACGATGACAATTTAACATTTCGTTCAGCAGCTGAACGTACAGTACAAAGTACCAAATTAATCTTTATTAATTAGAGGCAGTGTAAACAAGGAGAGAGGCGCTGTATTATTCCATGCATACATAGCAGCGCCCGCTGTCGGCACACGAGTCGGAATTACGCGGCGAGGTCACATGGATGGTGATCAGTTATTTAACGCTGACGAGGAGACAGTTTACTCTGACTCAAACAGTCGTTACAAACTAATATTATGTTAAATATGTATTATAACAAGTAGCATAATAACAGATGATATTTCTGTGGTTATGTACTGTAAAGTGTAAAGAATTCTAAGGGAACAAGATTGGAATCCTTGACCCTTCCTACTATTTACTTATGTCCAATCGACCTATCGAATTATCTTAAAATCTCAAACAGAAGCACAAAGAATATTAATAATTTAAGAGAAAAAACTAGGTTTATCTAAATATATGTTGGAGATGTCCAGAGATTCGTTGTCTCATTGTCTCATCACGAGATCTTCGAAAATATTAGACATAAACACCAAAAATTTGGTAGATATTACTTCTGCCACATAGAAGTCAACTAAGAATGGATTTTACAATCTTCCTTCCCCAAAAGCAGTTGCGGAGATTTTACAGCCAGCAAAGTGCGCGAGGAGCAGCTAGTTGTATTATATATACTAATTCGGCTTGAATGTATTTCGATCAAAGCAAAAAGTTGGTAAAGCTAATAGTAAAAAAATATAGATAGTTTCATGAGACCTTCAGGGTCGAATCGCGACAGTGGGTCGCCGTGTGTTACCTGATAGCGCGTGCAAATATCTAAGTATCACCCCGTTGCAAAACACAATATTTAGTTACATATTAACTGATATAAATTCTCTCGCACTTTATATTCTAAATCACACTCGATTCGTTTGTGTAGACAAGATCACAAGCAACTGAACAATGTTTATTAAGTTATTGATCTTGTCGGGGCTCATCGCTTCTGTCGCTTGCATGGTGCTGCATCAAGTGCCTATACCGCTGTACCTACCCATCCAGCACCAGGAGCCAACGCCTAACTACAATATCGCTTATGAAGTTAATGATGCTGACATTGGAGATTTTAAGAGACTACAGGAGAATCGCAACGGCGATGTTGTTATAGGACAATACTCCATCCTGCAGCCAGATGGACTAACGCGGACCGTTGACTATAGAGCTGATGATGTTAACGGATTTAGTGCATTAGTAAAAAATGTAGGGTTACCGAAAAATTATCAGGATGATAGAAAAGAAAACGGTCGTAACAACAAATTTGAAACACAGCCCGAAGACCGCCCTCGAACAGAACCATGGCAAGCTTTAAGTGATCAGCAAATTACACTAACGCCTTCGGCCGTTGCCCAGAGAGCTCTCATCCATCACATCCTGCAAAACTTATAACGCTGTTATCTAGTCGAACAATAGAAAACGTTGACGAAATAGGGACACCGAATAACTACGAGTATAAGCAAAATGCCATCTGGCTTCGCCTAAATTTTAAGATTGCAGTTTAAGACCATCATCAGTCACAGATCGAATAGCTATCATGCATCAGCACTTATACTAACATTAAATATCTACATATCATGTATCTTTTGGATACCCCATTGAAAAGACCTGTGAAGCAGTCAAGATTCTACACAAACAAACTTCTTCAGTAGACTATAAACTTGAAGTGCACTTACATGCCCCTCTCTCTCCCCTTAGCACTTTCCACGATGTACATAAACATTAATTCCGTGAATATTCCTCTTTAGTGCCAGTTTCTTACATACCTTACTAATAAATAATAAAGTTTACTTTTATATCGATGTCATTGTCTTTTTTATTATATTGCAATATTGCATCATAAGTCTTTAGAGTATTATTATGATACTGCGGAGTGTAATTTATCGAAAATGTTCTTTAAGGCGTACCACTAAGTTCTACATAAGACATAAAACGAGACATTCTCGTATTGTCTTGAAGATTTGATATTAACCACCACATCATTACATCTCGCGCATGTATCATTAGATACGTTTCATTAAGCTGCTTGATTTCTTTAACATCAAGTTATAATAAAATTTCGATTTAGGTACATAACCAGTTTCTTAAATTCTGTGGGAATAGGGATGCCACTTATGTCGATACACTTGCTCCGTATTCAAGCAGAGCAAATATGAGAGCCTTAGTGGGGATTTCATATTTGAACCGTTTAGGGTAGAAACCTTAGTAACATATAACAAAGAAAGTAATGAGAATGAATGTGGATGGTTATAAGGGTAGAGGAAGACCGAAGAAAGTGTGGATGGATTGTGTGAAAGATGACATGTGTAAGAAGAGTGTGAGGTTAGATATGGCGACTGATAGAGGGATGTGGAAGAGCAGTACATACTGGGCCGACCCCGCATAGCTGGGAAAAGAGCAGAAGGAAGAAGAAAAAGAAAGGTAGAAACCTTAGTCTTAGAGTCCGGGCGCGCTTAAACTTTTTAGGGGTATTTCAAAAAAAAACTAACGGAATTCACACGAGATCCCAAGACTGGCAATTATACATAGCACAAAGAATAAGCCTTGCCGTTAGTTTCTCGGTATTTTTCCGGACGGGCATAATCCGGGGCTTTTCTTTCATTATCAATAAAAAATATATTCTAATAATTTATTGTATGAATTAGTTTATAGCAAAAGTAAAGAATTTTAATAAGAGCATTATTGAATAATTACTTTACTGGTGGTACTTTACCGCGGCAGCGACTTTTGCTGCCGCCGAACCAGAGACTGAAAGGATAGTACCGCGCTGATCGCCAACCTTCACTAGTTGAAGAGGCACTTTAAGAAGAAAATTACCGTGTTCCGGATTGAACTGCCCTTTAGCTAGTGTCATTAATGGGATATCAAGACTCAACATCTTGTCTTGGGCGATGAGCGCAATGTGGCGCAGTATATGTAATCCTAATTTGCGCCAAGTTGTTATGGACAAGTGTATCACCTACCATCAAGTGAATGTCTCGCGCGTCTCATCGCTTAATAGAATAAAAAAAAATTATGATATTATCCTTTGTGATCTCTGAGGTTACTTCGTCCAGCAGCAAGCGTCTATCTGTCATTGACGATTATGACTAATCTTTATATACATAAAGATTAATCTTAACACATCGTAAAGTATAATTTTTTTAAAATAAGTGACCAAAACAGAAAATAATCTTATGATTTAATTTAAAAACAGCGAAATAATTTCTAAGGACTAAACAGTCCCTGTGAGCTTAAATTGAAATTAAGTTGAAAGTACGTAGTTCAAAAGGAAGACGTCAAGACAGACGTGGAATGAGAAATGTGTTATTACGAGTACAAATAAATAAGATTACTGCAGGAAATGAAAGATTTCACATTTATGATTACGCAAATACTAAATATTTAATTAACCTAAATTATACTGATTTTATCTCATACATCATGATAATTATTATCCCGATAGTGATAATCGCAAGAGTAATGGGTTGACCAGTCATCGTGGAGTAATTGTTATTGCAAATTGAATGTAACAATGACAATTGCATGCGTGGTACCAGTGTATATGGACTGTTTGAATTCCGCGCCAACCTCACTGCATTGGCTGGCACTGGTACGCAACAAACCAATAAGCTATCGTCGACAAACTGACACACTTAAGCTGCACATGAGCTCGCAATGTCTTCTGGCGATATGCATGGTTATTGAATGCAGTACTTTAAAAGTTGAAGTCATTTTATAATTTTTAACTTTGACACGCATAGATATAGAGTTATTGACTCTGTTCGGAATCCAAATGTTAAAATTGTAACTTAATGTTAATAATAAAGGCTAAAATAAATCTATTACCAACTTTTCTATATACCGGGTAAACTCAAAGTGTAGATCACATATGACCAGTTCTCGTGCCAAACATTTCTATTCATAGGTATGACGAAAGTTGGAGGGTGCGAGTGGAGACTGGCCTTCAACACAAACTGAATTTACTTATTAATCTCGTCGTGGTAACGTTTGAAGTTGTCAAATTTGAAGTCGAGTTTTAGGAGACCGTAATGCATATGATATGAGGTGTACAAATTGTTTACAGTAAAAACTATTATACATATGTAGACGAAGACGGTGGTATGAAGAACGTTTGAATTTTTCTTCATAGTATACCGGGTAAACACCTTGGATTATATAAAGTTTTAATGGTGCATTGCTGTCTTCGAGCTGCTAACATACGAGAGCCAAAATAGCGGACACGCTTCACATTCTCTGAGCCTCACTATCAAAATGACATTTTATTTGGATTCCTCAGAGCTTCCCACAACTTTCTTTTCGTCTTTACTTGATAAATACTTTGATAAAACTATCTTTGATGAAAGAAGGAGAAAACAGCCGAAATTATTATTGAAAATATTTACGATATGCGAACGATTGTAGAGCAAATTCACCAAGATCAAATTTTAGCCGTCTTATGCGGTTTGAATATCGTAAACGCTTTTCAACATTACATTCACTGCGGGACATGGTGTTATATTACGATAGACCAGTATAAATACTCGAACCGAGACACCTATCGATCATATTAAGTCGAGAATTCTGAGAGAACATATCAATATCAGCGTTTGAAATGTTCCACAAGCTGGTAATTCTCTCCGGACTGATCATGTCTGCGACCTGCATGTTGCTGCAGCAGCCGCCGGTGCCATTGTACGTTCCCATCCAGTACCAGGAGCCGGCTCGTAATTATGATTTCGCTTACGAAGTTAACAACGCTCGCACGGGAGACTTTAAGTCGCAACAGGAGACAAGAATAGGTGACACGATATTGGGCCAGTACTCACTTCTACAGCCCGATGGATTGACCAGGACCGTAGAATACAGAGCCAATGATGATACTGGATTTAATGCTGTGGTAAACAATGAGGGAAGAGCGTACAATGCACCGTCTGATAGACAAAACGTAAGAGAAGAAGCTACTAGAAGGCAAGGTAACGAAGGGACCGAGGAGGGACATTTCCAACAGTCCAACGATCTTCAAATCACTCCACGACCTTTGACTGTGGAACGCACTGCTCTTATTCACCACGTCTTACGACAATATCGTCACACCCTGTAAAGTTTCCCGTCAATAGTAGAAACAATAAAATTGAACTTTTTTGTCTGTATATTGTTAGAGTTTATAAACAAACAACAAATATTGTTTGTATATGTAACCTAAAATAAACGACATTTTGAATATATCTTCAATGATTAGATTTAAACTCCTAGTGTGTTTAGTATCAAGATTACTTGCAAAAATAAAGTACAGAACTCTCATCCTGATATCGAATTCTTTAATACAGACAAGTCCTCGAATAACAGGCAAAATAGCCAGGTATGATGAACATAGTTCTATATGCTTTGGACCGGAATTATCGTCAACTTATATATTTTGAAATCATAGTATTCGTTACTTATATTACCTATTTATATTATCTACCAGCATTTTTTAGCTAAACATAGGAATTCTTTATATCTGTTTAAGTCACATTGGCATACACAGTTACCACTTAAAGTAACCTTTAATTCCAGGAATTATCTAATCATCTAATCATCTAATCATCTGTAAGTAAATAAATTAAAAACAGTTTCAGAACACAGTAAAAAAAGAGTTATATCTTGCGTCCCTGTAAGAACTGGGGAATAGTAAAAGATTGCAATAATGGCGATGAACTGTTTGTCCCAGAAGTCAGGAGCAAAACAATGCGCCTGGATTTGTGTCAGCGCACACAAATTTTCCATTGTTACGCAATGATTATTGCAATCACATAGATTACTATACATACATAAGTTTGTATGCAATGAATTATAATCGACGATTATGTTTACTTAATGGTCAGTATTCCTCGTCCTTGAAGGCATCTGAAATCGATTGATTTGTTTCCTTCTACATCATTATCTACCGTAAGACATCCGGGCATAGGTCTCCTACAAGGATCTATATTGTTTCCTATTATTAATTTCTATATCATGTTATAGTAGTCGATCAAGTGCGTAATTGTAACCCCACGTTAGGCGCTACAGTAGAGGTATTGAGGTAGGGTGCAGAAATCACGAACTGATATTTATAACATTAGTAGTCCCTCTCTTAGTATTACGAAAATCTAGAGAGATCTAGTTAATGGATACAATTGTTTACTTCGTAATGAATTGTTGGCCGAAGGTTATGTACACAAAGATGTACTATTCTTATAATTATTCGCGCTATGATAAACGATAGCGTAATCTATTGTTTATACTGGCGCCATCTGTTGCGTTGTTTGAAAATTTCTTGTTACAAAATGTTATTTTTCACTTGCAAACGTCAAAATTTCACCGATTCTTTGATTGTTCAAAAATTCTTTGAACCGCTTTCTACTTTCTAGAATGCCTGTAGTCCAGATTATTTTGTGAATGTTCCGCTCGTCTCGTCGCTTCGTTAAGTAAAAAAAAAAACAGTAATATTACCGGATTTACAATATGAGAGTAGTAGTTAGGCAGAATAAAAAAACTCTGTCACTATGTAAACTTTATAGTATTTCACATCAAATTCGCACTTAAAATCGTACCACTAAAGCAAGCGGTTAACCGCAGGCCATAGGGACAGTCAGTTCAAACAATTGATATTATTGCGTAAATTGATATGTGTATTTATTTTTTTATTATTGGATGAAGCGACGAAATGAGCGAAACGTTCACCTGATTGTAAGTACTACGCTTGCCAATAACAATGTGGCGCTAGTTAACATTACACATTGCGCTTGTCGCGCTGAGATGTTAGATGTTTAGTCTCGTTAACCCAGTAATTTCACTAGCTACAGGGCCGTTCAAGTAGTCTGGTACACCAACGTGGTTCATGATTCTACGTTGTACGTTGTACGTATATATACAAGTTACATTTTTGTAGAGATGAGCAAGAAGTTCACCTGATGTGCCAATTATAATAGCCCATTAGGATAATACACAGAGCTTAGTTCTGCTCGTAACCTTAAAACATGGTTTTTTAAATCAAGTTACACCAGTAATTTCATTACCTATAACATACCCCAAACTAGAACACAGCAATGTTTTCACACTGGTGTTTGTCCGCAGAAATAGAAGCCGCGGTTTTACCTACTTAGACGGTATCCGGTAACAGTGACCTACTATCAGTAAACCTTGTATGAAAAGCAATAACGATGATAAGATCCACCTACCACCATGTCACTGCATTCTTTTCGGTTTGAATAGTAGTAACTTTTACAAAATATTACAGCATTTAAATAAGAAACTTAAGAGAAAACGGAAAGTTTTAATAAAATTATCTCCTACCCTTATATCGCTATGTTTTTTCTACCGTGCTGTTAATATTAACAAAACAATCAACAGCAGTGATCATTCTGATTAAGGTTACACCAATTTAGAGCAGGTTATTAAAAAAGTTACTATAGTAGAATGAGATGCTTTCAATATTTCTATAAACTAAAGATTTTTATGTTATCACTAATTTGAAAAACGTTAACAAAAATCACGGCTACATACCGACCGCTGGTCACCGAGTATCGAATGAACGGTCAAAGTGTCTTCGTGTTACAACTATTGCGATATGCGATATCACGATGCACATTTCTAGGTATAAATACGAATAACGCTCCGACCACTGATCATAAAGCAAGTAATACAACAGCAAGGAAGACATCAGGATGGTTCAGAAGCTGATAATCATTTCCGCATTTATTATGTCTGCAACTTGCATGGTGTTGCACGAAGCTCCTATACCGTTTTACATCCCAATTCAATTCGAGGAGCCTATTTCTAACTATAATGTCGCGTATGAAGTCAACGACGCCCGCACAGGAGACTTCAAGAAACTGCAGGAGAGTCGCACTGGAGGCGTTGTGGTGGGACAGTACTCCCTTCTTCAACCTGATGGAGTAACGCGAACCGTTGACTACAGAGCTGATGATCTTAACGGATTTAACGCCGTTGTAAGTAATGAAGGAAGACCGTACAGAGCTCCATCTGACAGAGAAGAGGAGAACGCAGACGCTTCGGGAAGGCAAGATGGCGGAAGGCGTCAGGAGGATCAATTTCAACAGTCCAACGAACAGGAGCTAACTTCGCGTCCCTTGACCTTGGAGCGCACCGCTCTCATCCATCACGTCCTCCGCCAATTCCGTCACGACCATTGAATATAATGTTGGTATACTAAGTAACAAAGGAGTGAATTTTATTACTTATTATTATTAGTTGTTTTGTATGTTTAACAACTTGTAATTTTTGGTTGGTTTATGGTAAAACTTAATAATGGGAACATGAATAATTTTATTATAATTATATTATTTTCATGATAACTACTTTTATTTTTTATTTAAAAGTTAAACATGAAATCAATATTTCAATTTTGTAACAACAAGTTTTCAAACAACTCAACAGATGGCGCTATCATGAACAATAGTTTATGCTATCGTTTACCATGGCGCAAATCCTTATAAGAATCGTACCTCTTTGCGTACCATACATTGACTTAACGTACTAAGTCATTACGGAGTATACAATTGTATCTATTTACTGGATCTCTCTGGATCTTGGTAATACCGAGAATCGAGACACAAGCCTATCACAAAGTTATATGCTTAGTAACTTGCTCTGTACTTTAAATCGCTGTCATTATCAATATAGTGCTGATATTGTTGCGTGCGATGTCATTCATCAGAGACCCCGCACCTCATCTCAATATCGCTACAATCTCTATTAAAAATAAAAATATAAAACCAATACAAAGTTCTAGTAGTGGTTTATGTAGTACTGCACAGAATATATCTGGAAAGTATATAAATTATGCTTATCACATATTGATTAACTAGATCACAGGATCCCGAACATTAATGAATTACCGTCCCTTTATAAGGAAAAAAAATTCTAATGTTCTCTTTCATGTAATAAATATTATACAAATTTTTCACATGTCGGTTCATTATGTATCCATCATCAGTCCATAGAGGTCCACAGCTGGACATAGGCCTCCCCAAAGATCTCCACAGTGTTCATTGAGAAGAATTGGGTCTTAGCTCACCACACTGGCCTAGTGCGGGTTGGTCGGTGGTCAGAGCCTCATCTGTTATTCATCAGGGTGCACCGCATGTAGGTGACGTTGACTTGAGCTCTGTAAGATGTTGGGCGAATCCCCTTACACCTCCTATTACGTGTTAATAATCACAAATTAAAAATTAACTCTCTCTCTGTCTCTATCTAATCATGCCCACTAGGAAATGGAACCACCTTCGACGGGAAACTATGAATTAATGTTGCTACAGCGATCGTTATAGCAATTTAGTTTGACTAAATAAAGAGTTTGTAAGAAATACTAGATTTCTTCAGCATCAACAATAATAATTATCACAATAGCGACGTCTGTATGATTAAAGTAATATTAAATTAAAAATTAAATATGAGTTCCCACACTGTAGAAGTGAAATTTTGTATCCTGGTTAATTTGTAAGAGAACGATAACGGTCGACAATTTTTTTATTAAAGGAAGGTAGGTAGGAAGGAAAGAACGAAAGAGAGAGATATATAAATTTTAGCGCTTAAAGTATATTTTAGTAAAGATAAAAATTGTTCGATCTTACATACAACATGTTTTCCAAAACCCACGAGTAGCTTTGACAGTCCGAAGAGAAAAAGAAGAAAAAGGAAACTGTATACGAGTAGAAACGTGTAACAACTCATTCTCTTACAGCCTAAGACTAATTACTTAATACTCAATACATTTATAGTCGCCTCTTTTGCGTTACACCTTTTCGTTACATACTCTACATACAATACACACCGCCCCAAAAGAAATGTGGAAATGTAAGAGAAAATCTTAAAGCGTTCCTCTTCTTCTTAGGAATAAACAATCACGATGGGAACGAAGACAAACAGAATCGCTGATGATGATAATGTTTTTAGGTTCGGTGTAGTGTATCAAACTCGTGATGATTAATTGTATACAGAACAATTTACAATTAACTACATCATCACTTACGGCACCACAATGACAAATTAATGTAGTAGCCGGGCGCTAATTTTCCTAATGACAAATTATGGGAGACGGTGGAAGACGAACGCGTCCTGCGAACCACACTGATGATGAGTAGCGATCAATCTCTGCTTGGATAAAACGAAAAATCTCGCGACGCTGTTAAACTAACTTGTCTCAGTAATAAACTCGCTCTCAGTAGTAAATAAAAAGTTAACTTTACATCGTTGGACCTGTCAGTATTAGATTTAAAGTTAAAAACTTTTTTAACAGAAGTTATTACAGTTAAAACCTATTCGTTTAAATATCAAAGATTTTATTAGGTACTTGGGTCTTAGGTTTAGGTTTAAGACAAAATTCCAAAAAGATTTACAATAATTTAATTATCACGTAATAATTCAATTAACCAATTCCTGCCGTAAGTTCTGTTACAAATGAAAATGCATTTTTTTTAACACCACCACCCCATACCATATTGTAATTTAATAATGGACACGAAAAAATATGTGAAATGACGCAAAATCTAAACAAGTTTTTAAAATAAAATACGTGTCCCAAAATTCAATATAACTAAAAAATTTTAAAAAAGAATTTTTTTTATGTAACAGTATTTATGTCTAGACTAGTTAGATATTTATAACCATTTTCTAATTTGATGATAACTATTGCAGAATATCTAGGTCAAGTGGTGATGAGCCAATGGTATTGTTTCTGAATGTATTATGATTTGCAGCTTTATTTGTATTATTAATATATGACGGTTTATTTCTTCCTATTTATTAACGTTATTTCAACCTATTGATGCCCACTGCTGTATAAAATCGTCCACAAAAGTGGTCAGTAATCATATTGTCCAAGTTTGGTGTGAGGGCTAGCGGGTTTGCAACACACGATGGAGACATCTTAAATCGTCTCTGATGTCAGATTTATTTTTATGTAATAACAGAATCCAACTTTGGTAACATTTTAAAAAATGGGACCAAAAGAAAGATGTCAAATTTTTGAATAATAGTTTCGTTCATAAAAATGACAATCAGTAATTAAGTGTCAGGACGTACCAGGAAACAAAGAGATTGAACGGGGATAAAGAGGAACGCCAAAACCGGGGCCCGTTACAGGATCTGGAGTAGAAACAATGCGCCAGTACAATGATCAGTGTACGCGTGTCGGAGGCTGTGAAACATTACCATCCAGATAATAGCGGAGGCATGAAAGGGGGAGGGGGACCAACGAAAATCATATTCGAGGCGCATAAGCCTGGCATTGTAGTTGTTATCACTGGTTCTTATATTTATGGTGTTAAATATCTCTGGTGTGACAGCGGCATATAAAACCCTGAGACCTGAACTTTTATGCAGGCCAGAGCTTTAAGCTTAGATAGGTTTAGGTATAATATAAATCGTTTATATAAAAGTAATAGAGTTGAGCCTTACAATATTGAGTCATACTCCAATGGAGAGATGAGCAAACGAACAGATATAAAATTGATTTTATTATAGATATGGCGTACTATTTATTAGAATAGATACATGTAAATATCGTCGGAAAAAGAATGCTGTGTGAAAGTAATGTTTGCACACTACTGTTTGTCGGCAGAAGTAAGATCTGCGGTGGCAACAGAGACCTACCACCTGTGAACCAATATTTACTTAGCTAGCATAGTAGAGCTTAGTATGAACTTGATGACAACTTTCTCTTTCTCTGTCTGTCATTGAGGTTGATATAAAATAAAGAAATATAAACATTGCATTATAATATATTTAAAAAAAAGTACAAAATGTAATTTCAATACACCCCATGAAAAAAAAAAAAACAAGTGAAAAACTTAAAAGGGTTGCAACAGCAGATACGGTCACCAGTTGGCAAGTTATCGTAGTAGGTCCAAGTCGCATCAGATCCAAGGGTTAGGAACACTGACACCGGCATCCCATGGGTTGGGGACGCCGGTGTAAGACCTGTGGATGAGAGCCGTGTGCGCAACCGCCAGAGGTGCAGTAGTTACTTGCTGGTCATTTGGAGACTGCTTCGCTTGTTCAACTTGGGGCCCATCGCTGGCTTGACTATCGGGACCTTCGCTATCTTTTTCCTCTTCTTTATCCGGTAGTACATTGTTGGCTCTGCCCTCATTCTTCACGACAGCGTTAAATCCAGTATCATCGTCTGCTCGGTATTCGACAGTTCTCGTGATTCCATCTGGTTGGAGTAGAGAGTACTGTCCCAGAACGGTGCCTCCTCTCCTAGTCTCCTGCTGCCTCTTGAAGTCTCCGGTGTGCGGGTTGTTGACTTCATAAGCGAAGTTGTAGTCCGGCTCATGGTAACGAACTGGTAAGAAGACGGGAAGTGTTGCTTGGTGCAGAACCATACAAGTGGTCGACACTATCAGCCCGGACAGTAGTACAAGGTTGTGAATCATTTTGTTAATATATTTACGATATGTATTTACCGAAGGAGATATTTGATAGAATGATTATCTGTGCGTCCGTCGGCGGCTTATATACCGCAAGCGCGCGTAACATTATACACCTACTTTGAAATCAATATTCAGAAGCACTTGGGTAACGCATGTCTACGACTTTCATACAGCTGTCGATTGTCAAGGCAACGAGCTATAATGAACTTCGTGTATACATCTTACTATAGTTTTCTTCATAACAATTTCATCGTCAGCTTATAGACGTCCACTGCTGGACATCGGCCTCCTCCAGAAATCTTCACATCGATCGGTCGTGCACTGCAGTCAGTATGGCATCCCGTACCGTCGGGCATTAAAGCAGTCCATTGTAGGGGTTGATGTGGGAGTATTTGGGTCATTTCCCACCACGCTGGTTCAATGTGAGTTGGTGGGAGTCAGAGCCTCGTTTGTTGATCAGCAGGGTTCACCATGAGCAAGTGAGGTTGGCTTGGGTCCTGTGAGTTGTGCGGGATTAGCCAGGTAAATAGTACTGCATTTGTAAGTTTAGATGGTAAAACGCAATAGTCCAGTATTTTATTCTTGAACGGGCTGCCGTCACTTTTGGGTAGGAATACTTCACTTGCGTCATTAAAATTTTGCGAATGAGTTGGCGCTACATAATTAACTTTTATTAAATTATTGTCCTAGCTTCATATATTCTCAATACCACCGTAGACCTTTTTAGTACGTATTTACTTTATTTTTTCAGTAAAAGATAAAAGTTCGCTCTAAATATAATACCCTGCCACCAACCTGCATTGGGCCAGCGTGGTGGGAAATGGCCAAATCCCCTCATATGAATTTCTACAAACGACGGCCCCTGATACCCGGCGACGCAGGCGGGACTGAACCGATCAATGGGGGAATCTTTGGGAGAGACCTATGGCCAGCAGTGGACGTCTATCGGCAGATGATGATGAAATATAATAAATTTTAAAATAATAACAAAAATTTAACTTCGCTATATTCTGTATTAAAAATGTTTAAACAGTAAAAATAGATAAAGAAAAAGATTTCTGAATGACAGCTTTCCGTGTATATTTTCTGCCTACTATAAACAAATATTGGCCTCTTCTTCAAAAAGACGTGAAAAGGTTTCTGCAGGGTCGACAACACGCCCAGTGATACCTCTGGTGTTACTGGCGGTTATAGGCTGCGGTTACTGCTGAACATAAGGCGGGCCGCAGGCCTGTATGATACCTAAGTGGTATAAAAAATTACACATCGGGTTTACACTTAGCTACAATTTCAGATCACGGCAAGTGATACTTTTATAGTCGGAACACAATAAAGCAGTTTAGTTAAGCGTGTTCGGGAAAAACCATCTAAAGCTACATCCGGCCAGAGATTTTCTATTACAAGGCCAGAATCCAATACGTCTCGGAAGTAGGCACTGTTTATAATTGAAGGAACATAGCAATAGCATAGTAGGAGCGCCATACACAGAAACACACAAACGCGTTAAACATATCATTTTCATCATCAACCGATAGGCGCCCACAGCTGGACATAAGTCTCCCCTAAAGATATCTAATCTAATCGGTTCTGTACTGCCCGCATTCAGCGATTCTTCACAACCGTCATTAGATCATCGCAAGAATCCGCTGGCGGCTTCGTCAAACATATAGCATCCCTGTTTTTGTTTCGGCGGTTAAAGAAAAACGATCGCTTGAAATTCAAGTTCCGATTCAAGTAATCCGAAGTAACACACTCTGCCGTAATCAATTACCGGCTACGTTTCGTACGGGGGAAGCCTTTAAACTTAAATTCGTTTATGGTAATGACTTGACTGGCAGCGGAGGGAGTATTTTATTTGTTTTGACTAGGACAAGGGGAACTAGCGCTTATTTGTATGGTCGTATGTACTTTTTTGCTTCGGCGGTACAAATGAAAAGTATTGTATCAAGCATTTTGTTACTTAGACTGTGAGAAACTTTCCGCGCCGTGTTGCGATTGTTACTTACGCTTATTTTCTGTTAGTTTCTTGTGGCGGTTATAATTTGATCGGAAGATTTTTTTTATCTAAAAATATAGGTGAATTAACATTAAGTATACACTACATATATTAAGTAACAAGACGGTAGGAGAGTGCTCCTCTAGGAATACTCTGGCACTTATATGTTGACAATCGAACAAAGCAATTCTGTCACAGCGGCAGGTTTTGAATATGAGTGTGAGAGCTACCTTATGTGGGTTCGACAAAAACCTTTCATCAAGTAAATCTTTGTGGCCTGGAATCGAACCAAGTATTTACTTGTTACAAGACAAGCTATTAGTCACTGCGCTGTGGAAACAGTGAAAGTAAACGAAGCAAAAAAAAACAATTTTCTTTTTCTTATAAAAAGTTTAATACTGTCGATTTAATGTTATATTTGTTTAATGTGTGGTAAAAGTGAAATCTTTACCAAATTTTGAGTGTTTAATAGTTTTGGTGATCTTGTGAAGAGTCAATGAATCTCTGGATATATCTTATATACATAGATAATGCTAAAATTTCTATTATTATATATTCCGAAAAATAGACTCTGATCCCGGCAAGGGGTAGTCTGACGACATCTACGATGCTGTGACTGCATTCACTAGACATTCAATAGAATGAGATGAATCAGGAAAAATCCAACTGGATCCGGACAACAAAGGTTTTCATGGAAACGCGACCATCTTCACTATCGGTAATAGTTCTATTTTATAAGAAATTTTTGATTTCTTCAAAATTGCTTTTTATTTTGAAATGAAATTCCCACTTTGTGTAGTGCTGGACTACCCTTCACAAGGTAAACGGACGATCTGGCGAAAGGTCGCAGGACATTGCTGGATAGAGTAACATCGATTTGGAGATCCTTGGGTGAGGTATGGACGTAACCAGCAGTAGACAGTTATCGGTTGATGATGATGATGGGGAGAAAGATTTATGAAAACAATATGTAATTCCTCCGTAATGTATAACAGCAAGAATTAAACAAAATTTTATAATGGGTAATATTGTCTTCACATACGGATAAGGAGTCGTGATCCTCAGCATTGAGGAGCCTACTTAAACAGAGATTGTCTTCACATAAACAAATGTTTAAGCTTAAACACTTGAGAGATCCCAAGGAAAAGTGTTGACTTTCTGTCTGGTTCGGCGGAACAATTCGACCGCCTCAGATATGCCAATCCATTCTCTGATATTTCTCAACTATGACCTTTTCCTTCTCCCCACCTTTCGTTTTCCAGACACTTACCCATTATAATCAGCTGCAGAAGATCATATCGCTGATGACAAAGCACATAATAATACCGAGTTATACATATGAACGTATAAATAAAAAAAAATTCATTATGTATTGCATGTATTTAGAAAAGTAGAAAAGCGTTAGTCAATACAATAACTTTATATATTGCTGCTACTGGTCTACTTGGTGTCTGTACCAATAGTATCTATCACAGTGCCACGTTCCGTTCTGGTAATTGCTTAAATTAAATAAATATTAAAGTAGGAGAAAGAGTTAAATAAAGGCATAAATGATCATTGATCTTGCGGATGTCCGTTTTGTCTCGTCGATTCGGATTGTAGTCGTATCTCAAAATCAGGCCCAAGGGTTGCGTCTATTTGAATAAGACTGATGGATGAGGGATGTGTGTGAGATCGTCAGCGGCGTGTGGGTTGGCTGCTGCTCGTTTGGAACCTGCCACGATTGTTCCACTTGCTGCCTGTCGTTTGATTGCCTTCCTGATCCTTCATCTTCGTTCTCATTTCGTCTGTCAGATGGTGCGTTAGGTCTACCCTCGTTATTCACAACTGCGTTGAAACCGTTGTGGTCGTCGGCTCGGTATTCCACAGTCCTCGTAACACCGTCAGGCTGGAGGAGAGAGTATTGTCCCAATACTGTGTCTCCTCTTCTGGTCTCCTGCTGCCTCTTGTAATCGCCGGTATGCGCGTCGTTGACTTCGTAAGCGAAGTCATACTTCGGCGTCGGTGGCTCTTGGTACTGGATGGGCAGGTACAGCGGTATGGGCGCTTGGTGCAGTACCATGCAGGTAGCAGACACGATTAGTCCAAATAATATTGCTAGCTTCTGTACCATGTTGAGGTAGTGTTGTTTGTAATGGAAGCTGCTGCTCGATGAATCGTCTGGTGGAGTATGATCGATTGTCAGCGTGGTGCCGGTATAAATACGCGGCGGTGTGTGGGATTGTACCACATCTCGCAATAAGTATAAGGTGACGATATGAATTAGAGCATTAAACTGACAAATTGTCCAACAGCCGCTGGTGTCGGATGTCCTTTGCGGGTTGATCTGGTGACAGTTTTGAGTACATTTAAATCTGGAGTTCACCTTGAACGACGTGTTATTAATAAATATGATACAGTATGGAATTGTTCTTTGCCTCATTGTAATATTTGGCAATGAAACAATGAAGAGCTGTTGCTGACATGAAAAAACTGGTAGTAAACGATAGGTTCATGGAGGTTTTGAGAAGGAGGGAGATAATATCCATAGCCCAAAACATTTCTCAGAGCTCTATTTAAAATTTACTTTTGTAGTTGTTATTTACTAATGTATTATAAAAAAATTATATCAAGGGCACTTAGACTGTGTTGGTAAATATTGCGTGCGTATATATAGAAACCTTCAGGAGCTCGTGAAGCACAGGTTAGCCGGCTCAAGTTTATAGCTGATTAGAAGGTTCATAAGCAGTAGTATAGGGGACTAGAGCGGGTGACGAGATCTCAAGATAAGCAGAAAGATGTCAACGCATACGGACAGTTTCTTTTTTGTGGGATGCATACACTTATTAATATATGATGCATAGAACCTTATCAGATACCGGATGAGCTGGTTATCCTTCGATTTCTTCTCATGATAGAGTGGAATTGCGGATACAACATGTATATCGGGAAATATTAATTGTATTAATGTTAGATAAACAAAATGCGTCTTTTGTGTACACATGTCTAAATGTAGACAAAGAAGCCGTAGCTGCTGGATAAGAGAGGAACAGGACATCCCCAAGAGACCGAACTCGAAACGATAACGTTATGCCTTACGAGTTGACTGTGATTTTGCTCGGGTTGAATTCAGATAATACGGAATCCAATGTATATATATTCCTAATCGGAACACATGAATGATTTTTGTTATTTGAGATATCTTTGATATTGTATACTAGCTGTTCCCTGCTCGCTTTGCTGACCGTAACACCCCCGCAACTCCCCTAGGGGGTTACATTTATTAAAATCCGTTTTTAGCTCACCTTACATTCGGCAAAAGAAATATTCCTACCAAATTTCAAGTCAGGCCGTATGGTCCCAGAGATATCGTGATGAGTAACTTACACAGAGACATATAAAAAAAAATATTTACGAAAAGCGTATAAGTTGTCTATTAGGGTAGTACTTAAACATATCGATGTAGTGGCACAGCTAATTTAGTAGTTAGGAGAAAAAGACATTCATGTTG
Source organism: Ornithoptera alexandrae (assembly GCA_029030555.1). Taxonomy (NCBI): domain Eukaryota; kingdom Metazoa; phylum Arthropoda; class Insecta; order Lepidoptera; family Papilionidae; genus Ornithoptera; species Ornithoptera alexandrae. The sequence goes on from JARDVY010000018.1 coordinate 858,361, forward strand.
GACGTTCGCTTCCCTTTTGTGGTGATAGCAACATAGGCAACGCAGTAAAACAATAAACATACCAATGGAACCACATAAGACCCACAAAATATCACTTCCCCCGTCGACGCTAGCGGCACCCGTGGGACCCCTGGCCGGCTCCTTTAGTTCCTATCGCAACTTATGGCAATATAAAATTACGCCATTGAAATAAATTGCAACTTCTCAGTAAGAGAATAAAGTCTTCGTAGTGAATTTTTTATACGACTGATCGTTACTTAGTATAAGTGTATACTTTTTTTTTATTAAATTAAGCGACCAGTCGAGCGGGTCGGTCACCTGATGGTAAGTGACACATCTGCATGTAAAAATGTGGCGCTAGCTAGGAAGTTATACACTGCACCACATTGAGCTCGTCGCCTTGAGGCATAAGACGTTGAGTTTCGTTACCCCAGTAATTTCACTAGCTACAGCAATAACAACAACAATTATGTTGGCACATTACTATTTGATATCAGAAATAGGTGATAGGGTGGTATTGACCTGAACGGTCACCGGCAACAGAGACCTTCTACCACCAGTAAAGTCCAAAATTCTTAACTGGAGCACAATTTTACTTTGCAATTCCCCACTTTAAGGTTTAAATATACAAAGCGATTGCTTTGAGCTATACTTTTTACAAAAAGTAGACGAAAATCTAAATGGAACCACATGGTTAAAAGTTATCGCTTGTATATACATCTTATTCATGTGCAGCTTAAGTGTGTCAGTTTGTCGACGATAGCTTATTGGTTTGTTGCGTACCAGTGCCAGCCAATGCAGTGAGGTTGGCGCGGAATTCAAACAGTCCATATACATGCGTATGTATGCAGTCCATACATAGTCCATACGCATGCAATTGTCATTGTTGCATACAATTTCCATAACAATTAAGCATTTATAATAATCAGATTTTAATATAATTAGAATATGAATCAATTCTGTTGACTGCCAGGCTTTTACTAATTATAAAATAAACAAAAAAAGTGAAATCCTTAATTCCTACTTATTATAAAAATATGTATATCAAAGTGTAGAAAAAGTTAAATATTTAATATTGAATCTCTAAGACATGTTAACTTGACATTTCGTGGTCGTTGCTTAGTTTCCTAAGTTCATTAAAGTTATCTGCGCTCGCCACTCTACTATCATGATACGTCAAGTTGGCGTCATGATGCGGTGGTACAGCCATTCAAACTGTTAATTATACTACTAAGGCCAAGTTCAACATTCGCAGCCGACAATCCCGCGGGTCCTCGTTAGAGCAGAGTATATAAGTTTACCGATTCACTTAACAGACCCCCAAGCGACTTGATGCTTTTAATTATAATTATACATAAGCATTGCTGCTGAATTGTATCAACCGACAAACTAATTGCGGAAGCATCAGATCAAAGAAGCATGAAAATATCATGCTTAGAACACTTCATTAAAGGTGTTATGACTCTGTTGCTGGAGACTTTAGGTGGGAACCATCGCAACGCCTATTACAGCTGACAAACCTCAGTGTGCATATATTACTATGTTCCAGTTTGAAGGTCGTTATAGCTAGTGTAATTACTGGGTTAGCGAGACTCAACATGTTATGTCGCAAGCAATGAGCGCAAACGGTGCAGTATATTTCATCCTAACTAGCGCCGCGTTTTTATGGGCGGGCGTATCACTTACCATCAGGTGAACGTCCTCGATTAATAATGTTTTGGAGTAAGAGTTTTAGGGAACGATTTGATCACTTTCGGTATTGCAAAATAATGATGATATAGTTATTATTAGCGTCATTAACACTAGACCCCTCTTATCAGGATAACACTTGTTAATCGTTATATTACAAAACGCATAGCTATGTATTTCATAATAACTGTATCCATAAATTATATATTGGCTATGGATATATCGATTTTTAGTAAATAAAAATATTTCGCACTAAACTTAGATGGCTGGCTAATCCGACGATACGGTAACGCAAAACTTTGGGAAGAATAGACCCTGCTATCGGACCCCATATTTATCCATACCCTTGCGGGTCTCACATTACACCCAGGGGAAGAAACAGTGTGCAGTTCTTTTATACATCCACCGCACGCTGTATCGACGAGAACATAAAATGTTTACTGCGCGATCACTGCAGACACTCCTCCTCTCAGCTTCGCATGTTTGTACAAAAAATTAAGTTCCTAGAAACCTTTACTTTATACTAAAGCAAATATTACTTCAGACATTTCTTCGAGGTTATTGGACAACAATAAAGTTACAAAGTATAATGCTGTATGATAACTAGTTAAGGCTGAATTCTGAATGTACGTTAGTTTCAAAGGACCTGTGCGACGGCTGCGGCGAACTGTTGCTTTTGTGTGGATGGTAGGTAACAAAGTCCATTGATGTGCAGTGGTTAGGGGGCGGTGGGGGCGGTGGTGGCGTACTTCGAAACGTTTTGTTTGACAATTACAGAGAGAGCTCTCCGTACGGAGGGCCGACTGGCGTGCGTTACGACTGCGGGACGTAACAAACAAACGGACGGACGCGTCGTTATAACATTACGTTAAACGCGAAAATCCATTATGAGGTTTTACTGTTTCCGTCGGCAACACGACGTTTCAAATTCTTTTGTTGTTATTTACCTGAAACAAATGAAAAAGCAATATTATTTCTACGGTTCATTCTATAAAGATATTTACATTCTATTTATTGCGAGTGTTTACGCTGAGGCTTTATATTATCGAGTCCTCAAAAAGATTAACAGAGTAGAGGGTTTATGGCGTCCCACCTTTGAGTTTGTCGATGGCAACAATGAAGGGAGATGTCACGAGTAGCGTCTCCTGTCACAGCGAAAACGGGTATAACGACGCTTGTATGTATATATAAAGGTGCCGATAGAAATAAACATTTAACTTAACCGGAGAAATTTAACTACACCAAGTATACCCCCAAAGGTTATAAAATTTGTTACAAGTAAAACAAAGACATCCAACAAGAAACATATCTCCGACATCCGGCTGTTGTTACATAACTTAAGAACTAAAGTATATTTGAGTAACAATAATGTTACTATTAATGTAACTACAATTTAGAGATAACACAGCATGCGTTAAAAAGTTAATCATTATCAGCCTACAGATGTCCACTGCTGAACATAGACCTACCCTAAAGATTTACACATCGATCGATCCTGCGCTGCCCGCATCCGGCTGCTTCTCGCAACCTTCATCAGATCGTCGGACCACCTGGTGGGATCTGCCAATACTGCGTCTTCCGGTACACGGCCGCCATTCGAGGACCTTAGTGCCCCATCGGCTGTCAGTCCTTCAAGCGATGTATCCTGCCCATTGCCACTTGAGGCTAGCAATCTTTTCGACTACGTCGGTGACCTTAGTTCTCCTACAGATCTCCTCGAAAAGTTAATTATAATTTTAAAAATATTAACGAGAAAGACTTAACAACAACGTTTTTGTAAATTAATAACGTAGTATATGCAAAGAGTATGTACTCCTACTGGAGGAAGAATTGACCTTACAGTTAACTTAGACATTTGCATTTTACGAGTTACGAGGTACGAACATGATTGAGTTAACAGAAAATTTAATTAGATAAAAAATGATTCTATTGTTTGACAGCTAAGATCGAGCAGTCGAATATACTTAATATACAACTTTAAACATATACCTATGAATAACAAACATTTTGCGTGCAAAAGAAAAAAGAAATACATTATAAAGTTAAGAGGGAGTTGTCGATCAATCAGCGATTGTCACCCAGGGGTAATGGCTCAGGGTAAACCATTACATTGTTGTTGCAAAGCTTCACTCCGACCTAAGTTTTAATGGATTTGTGAAAGTTCTAAACATTATGCCTCCTTTTGTAAGAAGAATGTAAGTATTGTAATGTTTTTGTAGAACAATGCGATAAGCCTGCATATAACAGTATAACATTTAGAATGTTTACACAGCATCAGATTGCGGTATACTGCTTGTAAGTTAAGATTTTAACGCCGGTAATATAAATCCGTGACAGTTTAAATCTTTAGCTAGAATCTTCACACTGCTCCCCTCCACTTAAAAAGATTTTAGTATTTGTTTTATCACATTATTTTCTAAATATCTGGCTTAGAGCTTCTTGTTACTATATATTTACAGCATATTTTCGTAGAGATAATAATCATAGTGCAACAATCCTTTTCTCCATAAACACATAGACAAAATAAACGCACAATACATAGTAATGATAAGCTAGATTTAAAAAACAAACTGACATATATAACTAAGAATAACTTATTTAATTAAAATGAGAAACGGAACAGTCATCTTTACTAATAACTGAGTGACGTTTCCAGCTCTATGATTAAGGGGTTCAGGCTCGCCCTCTCCACATATATACAATTATATGACAATTAACTTCTGTAATTCATGTGCAAGTCATCATTAGACCGGAATTATCTTAATTATCAATTGGAATGTCATTTTAGTTAAATAGTCTGCGAGATATTCAATGCGAGTTGAATAACGTGAAATTCGTTGTAGCCAGTGGAATCACTAGAATAAGACCTTGTTCGTGGAGGTAAGCAATGTGCGATGGAGAGCAATGTGCTTATGTCAGTATAAATCTCATCATTAGGTGAAAGTCTTATCTGTCTTCATACTTAGGGCAATGAAGTAAATAGCTTTATACATTAGTCGATAAAACTATATCTTTTGTACATTGCGATGATCAATCTCACTGGAACAGATTTGCTATGATATTAACGATAGGCGTAACGAAGTACAAGCGTACTTATTGTTTTATCTGTATGATTTTTTGATTTTGATGATAATTTGCAAATTGTAAAAATAATATAAAACATTTTCCCGCATAGTAGTACTTCCAACATTTTTACCACATTGCTTATATTATAGAAGTTGTCTTAATTCTTTTAGGTTTTCCTTTTGTACTTAAAGCCAGAAAACCTGATAAAAATGTTTCAAGATACTTCATTTTCATTTTAGTGTTACTTATTTAGTAAACCTATTTTCTTTACGAATTTTAGTTCTTTTTTACCTAGTGGCAAGTTAGTACTTGAAGTGACTGTTAGGTCTGTACAAATGGAACTGCAAACAATATTTAAAGAATTGTAAGTACATCTGTTGTGCAACTCTTCCTTAATTAAAAGTAATAAAGAATTAACTAAATCGCGGTAAATCCGTAAAATTTAATTATAAAAGGGGGAACAAGAGAAGACATGTGAGACTATTATTAATATGAAACATCATTTAAGTATAAAGTATTTTCTACGAGCGCGCGAATATCAAAGGTTACGTAGGTAGAACGCCTACGGTGTGTTAAACAGCTGCTCCTGGCGTAATCACGTAGCGCTCGGCTGCTACGACCGATCTACGCGGTGCTACGGCGGACAGGCCGCAGCTTAGCTGCACTACGTATTTTTATTCAGTTGACACTATACAATACAATTATCGATATCATTAAAAATATTATTACTATCACATATTAATGTATAGAAAATTGTCAATAAAAATTATTCATGCGAGGCCGACATATATTGTCATTCTAGGCGTGGATTTTTTTTATTTGATTATGCGACAAGACGACCGAAGTGTTCACCTGATGGTAAGTGATACGCCTGATCATAAAAACGTGGAGCTAGTTAGAATGGTATACACTGGACCATATTGCGTTTGTCGCCTTGAGAAACAGTTGTCTCGTTACTCCAGTAATTTCACTAGCTACCAATGCCTTCAAATCGGAATACAGTAATGTGTGCATACTACTGTTTGGCGGCAGAAATACAAGCTGTGATGGAACCAACTTAGACAGTCTCCAGCAAAAGAGACCTTTTTATCAGCCGGATAACGCCCATGCTGGGCATTGAGCTCCCTCAATGCCGGGAAATTAGGGCCTTAGTCCCACCACGCTGGCCGAGTACGGGTTAGTGGGTGGTCCGAGCCTCTTCTGTTGTTAAGCAACAAAGACCTACCACCAGCAAATAATATTAATTGCCTAAAAAAAATATATATTTTGTATACTATGTGTAAAGTCTTATGTGCAGCAGATGTCTATCGCCTGATGATGTGTAAAGTTTCATTACCCCTGTAATAGAGGATAGCTAGTGAGCTATAAAGCCTTTTAAACCTGAACAAAGCGACGTTGGATACTATGGATTCCAGTAACAGAGGCATTGCACTGCCAAGACTACGCTTTAATACACTTCAAGACTTTGTTTCCTTTTTATTTATAATCCCGGGCATAAGTGCTGCTTGAAACTTATGCAAATAAAAAAATAACATGCCACCGTTCCACCAACGCTGGAAATAACTTTGAGAGGGTCGCGAGGTATTTTTTCTATGACAAACGGAAAACTTCTTTTAACGTTTACAATGCATTGCAAGGGACACAGCCTCGGCGCGTACATTCTAACATTGTTCCTTTTTATTACATTGTTAGCGGAGGCCAGGGTGCTTCGGATAGTGCTGGTCTCAGAATAAAGGATGTAGCAGCGGGATGCGGACCGGCGTGCATCTTCCTTACAAAGTACACGAAGGAACTGATGCTGTAATAAGTCGTTTGCGAATCCAGTCCGGTACCCACGAATAAGTACTGTTATAATTTCAATTGTGCAATAAGAAACTGTGGGGAAAGGGGTGAAAAGGGTCCCGCACAACAACTCACCGGACTCCAGGCAACCTTACCTGCTCGTGATGCATCCTGCTAATCAATAAACGAGGCTTTGGCTCCCAACAACTCGCATTGAGCCAGCGTGGTGGGAAATGCCCCAAATCCCCCAATATGAACCCCTATAAACGTGGGGAACTTTGATGGAGGCTTCTGTCTAGCAGTAGACGTCTATCGGCTGATGATGATAAGAAACTATTCTTCAAATATTGTGTGTGTATAAGATGAGCAACAGGCCTAATAACTTAGACTTCAGAAGAACTACTTTGATGATGAGCGGCGGATATCAAAAATAACTTGAAATCTTACGGCTCAGGTTAGTTATAATGGTGTGTTTAAATATAAATTGGGATAAGAGTAACGTGTGCGGCGGCGGAAAGGGGTGGCGGGTCTAATTGCATCTGAATTAGAGCGCACGCGCGGTCTGACTCTCCAATCGCGATCTATTTTTGTGAGTGGAGGCAGCCACTGATTGACGACTGCTTGTAGCACCGCTTGTCGTGTTCCTAACGAGGATTACTTTCTCATTGTAAACTTTTAGATCATCGTTCGAATCTCGGTGCAAAATAATGTAATTTTATAGCTATAGCAAATCTGATGATTGATACCTTGATGGTGAATGATAATTCATATAGTATTTAAATGCTCGCAATCCGTATATCTGAAAGGAAACAGCGATCAATGCGGCTATTGTCTATTATAAAATTATTTGTTTTATAAAAAGTAAATAACATATATTAACATCTCGTATAGTATTATATTATCTTTTACCTTATTTGTATGCACTGTATTTATTGTTATATGTATTCTATCTTATTCCTAAGGTTGCTTCCTGACTAGTAGAGGTTGGCGGTATAAACCAAATAATTTAATATTTTATATATTCAATAAACTGCCCCGTTAGATTATTCTCAATTCTATGGTCGCCCGAGTGAAGGTGCTCATTGGTTTATATATTCGCTTTTTAGTAAATTTTTTGAGTGTACATAGTTGTAAATATATATTAAATCTTTCGAAGAAAGCTATGCAAAGAGGAAAAAATGTAGCGGAGCCAGCGACGGTGTATTTCAGTACTGCAACAACGGCGTCGTGATAGTGATCTTTAAGTTAAAACAACGACATCAGTTGAATGTGTCACCGCCGTGGGGATCGTCTCGCAACTTTACAAGAGCAACGAGACCTGTCCGCCGTTTTGGAGTCGTGAATAATCGAGGCCCCGCCGGCCCCGCAGATTGAACACCGCTTATAGCACCGCCACCGCCTTTGTTCTCGTGCAATCCATCAAACTACAACAACTTGAACTATACTTTTTGATTTATATTGCACACAGTAAGAACCCGCGAAGATCAGATCTTCGTTACTATTTTGAATCTTAGTAGTTTCTCTGCGTCTATTGGTGAAAGATATCAAAAACAGTAGTGAGCAAATATTACTGGAGTAACGAGACTATAATCTCAGTGCGACTACCACAATGTGGTCCAGTGTATATCAATATAACTAGCGCCAAATTGTTATGGGGTGGCTTGTCACTTACCACCATTACAGCTTACATTTTAGATCGCGAATTCTAGGTCCGCGAGCCCCGAGTCCGGTGACGTGGTAATAGGTGCCAATAAAACTTGCGGCACAAATTTCATCATAAAAAAAAACCGCTTAACTTATCACTTCGTAGAATAATAAAAGAAATAAAAAAGGTATAAACGATTCTCGACTTTGAAGTATATAGATCACGGAGGCTGTCGAAAGTAACAGGCAGCGAAGATGTAAAAAAATACATTTTCTTTACGACAGTATATTCGTCAGGGGCTCTTGGACTAACAACAAACATTTCACAGGTAACTGGATGCGAGTAGCATAGGAACGATTGCTTTCGATACCCTGGAGACAGGCATATGTTGAGCATTAAGCGTCTTCCCGCGGATAAAGTAAACACTTTCGAGTCTTCAATCGACCGAATTCGTTAACATTTGATTTTAAATAAGTACCTTGAATGGAACTCTAATCAGTCACATCTTCATAATAGCCCCTGTCATTACTATAGCTGTAAGGAATCTGCTTTCAGTAATAATTCATTGAAAAAAATAATCAGCTTATTCCAAGTTATTTTACTAACCTATTTGGCTTATGTTTTTGGCGCTCTTTATGGGGAAGGTTTGCCCATAGCAGCGTTTCTTGCGAAAGGCTTTTTTTTTTGTTTCGGTGCGGAAATCTTTGAAAGATACCCTTTTGAGGGGTAGTCAAGGTTATGTGAGATTTTTATCACTAAAACCCCCTCGGTGCTCTGCATGATTTCATTCGGAGAGACTCCGGCATCCCTTATAGAACTCGGTGCCCCTATAAACTTTGTGTTAACACGTCTCTGATGAGGGGCCTAACCCTCCTAGGCACCATCGCTAAGGCATATGCTGTCCCACACAGGTTCGCTTGTTAAGCGATAAGGGTCCTCACCCTCACAGCCCGCGAAACTTCTAGACTCTTTTAGACTGCTTCTACAGCAGACAGGGCTTACCTTAGTCCTATTCTTACTAGTCCGAGACTACAGGGCTGTTGCGAAAGAACTATGGACAGCAGCGGACTGCCGCGAACTGTTGATCATGATGATGCTTCTTTTCAAATCAAAGGTTAGATTTATATAAGCTAAAGCAAATACTTAGGAATTTATTTTACTGGTAAGTGCGCTAAATAGTATTAAACAGCACAAGACTTTAAACGTTTATGTCTATGCCGTTATAAACAGCAGCATTGTAACGTTTACATACTATTGCTTATCAGTACAACCAGGCGTTGAGATGGAATTATTTAAAGGTCTGGAACCAACTCCAGTAGTAAACGTTTTGAAATTTCAGAACACCTTAAACTACAGACAACTGATCATTTCTTTTATCTATTTCCATTTAATGCGGGATCGGCACAAACGTATCTTCTTTAACATTATTTTCTACTTTAGGAAAAAAAATAGAATCGGAGCGTAACACTTAGAATTTGTTCTGCAGATAGTGCAATATTTTTTTTTATGTAAATAAGGGACGGGACGAGCGACGTTGTATTTATAACTAATTATATATTAAAAAAAAAAACAAAAAAACATACATTATTATCATTATCAGCCGGCAGACGTCCACTGCTGGACATAGACCTCCCCAAAGATCTCCACATCGATCGATTCAGCGCTACTTGCATCTAACTGCTTACCGCAACCTTCACCATATCATTGGACCATGTGGTGGGGGGCCTGCCAACACTACGTCTTCCGGTACGCGGTCTTATATATATCAACTTAAAAGTAAGCTATGTCTTTTTTGAAATTTTATATAGATGTCTTATATGTTTAATTTAATAATTAACACCTAAATATTCTTAATTTAGAACATAATAAGAGCCCCCTGGTAGGTTAACATGGCACCATTCACTGTAAACGGCGCCACGTTTAAACATCCTGGCGCTAAACAATAACGCCTTGTCTTATGGGGTTAATTGATAATTACCACCTCTCCACCCCTCCGCACAACAATTACAAGCAATCCGTTCCACCCGCGAGCAACTTTACCCACTACGGTATAAAGCAGCAGACGATCATTCATTCATGAGCAATTAATAATCACAGCAGTGTGTGCTTTCATTATTCAGCTTCAGCTCCGAGATCAAATTGAGAAGTTAATTAACTATAAAAGAGCGGCATTATAAGAACGAAAGTTGCGGGCTAATATAAATATTAGCGTGGACATGTCATTGTTATAACTTTAGAGCTTTTAAATGGATGACCTATTATAAGAGGACTCTATTAAAGGATCACGAATACGAAGCTGCCTAAATAAATCTCTGGAAAGTTGTGGGCAGTATGTACCGATGTTATATATATATATATGTGTTTATGTATGTTAAGTACATACTACACAAGTACAACTATTTAATGTTAATGATTTAAGAGTTAAGATAAAAAATCTATTAGTTATCATCACCCAATTTAATATTTATCTTTATGGTTTTGCATCCATGGTGAAATACAAAGAGAGCTTATATTGATTGGGCGCCTACGGTTTTGGATTAATTTAAAAATATGCTTTTTAGTTATATGCCAAATCAAAATTTCGTTTATTTAATGATTCATGAGTTGTAGTTTCCCGCACAACATCTCGCAGAATTCAAGCCAACCTTACCTGCTCGTGATGCACCCTGCTAATCAAAAAACGAGGGTTTGGTTCCCACCAACTCGATCTGAGCCAGCGTGGTGAGAAATGGGTCAATTCTCCCCTATATGGATGTCACCCCAATCGATGAGGCAATTTTTGGTGGAGGCCTATGTCTAGCAATAGAGGTCTATGATGATGATTAATGACTCATTAAGTTGATAGTAAAATCTGCTGAAGTTATCTATCAATTAATTATAATCCATAGTACATATAAGCTTAAGTTTTACATAAAACAGGCTTAACAGGAAAGAGCGTTTAGTACCAAATAGAGATAATTATTAGGAGATGTAAGTAGGGAAATAGACTATCAATACTATAATTATTAAGGGTATGGATTGTGAATCTGGTTTTGAGTCTGTCATTCACCAATGCCTTACACTATACTCTATGGTGACGGCATCATCTATATATAAAGGAGATATTCAGAGATTCATTGACTTATCACGAGATTTCCTAAACTATTAGACATAAAGACGTAACATTTGATAGAAATATTGCTTTTGCCATTTAGAAGTCGGCTAAGAGTGGATTTTATAAAACTCCTTCCTCAAAAGGGTATGCGGGCGTGATAATAACAGCAAGAGGCCCGGAAGGCAGCAGGTTGCAGCCGGATGGTAATATTTGACAAATTTCATGTGTAAATTTCAATTCTAATTCTGTATTACGACCAGCAAAGTGATTGGGGAACAGCTGGTATACAATATATTGAAGAAGTTAAACCAATCACTTTTGGTTTCGGTTAAATGGTGGAACCCGAACTTTTCACGCACAAGCTTAAACTAAATAGATTCAATGTATCAATTCTCAAGCAAACGCCAAAACTTGATATGGATCGTGACGAGTCAGGACGACCTTTGTTATTGAAAGGGACCCGTTTTAGAAAAAAAAACCCGAAGCACTCGTTGGGGGTCGTTCGTGTTTGGAATAACAATACGTTAATCGTACCTTTCGATGCGACTAGAAATTTTTTGGAAAACCTTCACAAAACTAGGAGTAGTAGCAATGGATTCAATAGAATGTATTATATATAACACTATTTTTATTTCCTTTTAGGTTAAAACCTTTATATAATAATTTAACAAAAGGAACAGTAAATCAATTTGTTGGTGAATAATACGTTTGCTCATGACAGAGACATAACACAGCGGACGTTTTCATTTATACAGCGCAACATTGCGGTGAAAGCTTTGAAACTTGTCGGCCACCCTTCAAACAGAAATATAGAAATGTTGACGAGCGTTGTTCAAACTCAATTGGTGAAATAGGATAGATTTATCATCATTATTATCTCAACCAATGGACGTTTACTTCTGGGTGCAGGTCTCTTGTAACGTCAGCCCTATAATCTCGGGCTAGTAAGAATAGGAATAAGGTAAGTCCTGCCTGCCGTAGAAGGCGACTGAAAGGGTCTAGGAGTGTCGTGGGTCTTAAAGGTGGGGGCCCTTTTCGCTCAATTAGCGAATCTGCGTGGGTCAGCGTATGGCTCAGCGATGGTGGCTGGGAGGATTAGGTTTCTCTTTAGAAACGTGTAACACAAAATGTAGAGAGGCACCGGTGCGTTCTATAACAGATCCCGGAGCCCCTCCCAATGCACTGATGCAGACCACCGAGGTGGTTTTACTGAGAAAGAATCTCACATAACCCTGACTTTTTCGCAGAAACAGGATATCTTTCGAAGATTTCACCCCCGAAATAAAACAAAAAAGTCACTCGTAATATATTCCACAAAAGATGGTCTTGTGCTGTTTGTGTTAATTAACCTACCAATCAACTCAATAGAATAAATAATTGTGTAGCAAATATTATTACCATTAAAAATTTTTTTATTCTACGAAACAACAATCACCTGTAGGTAAGCAATACCGCCTGCTCATAACAATGTGACGCTAGTTAGGATGATATACACTGCACCACATTGTGCGCGTCGCTTTAAAACATAAGATGTTAATTCTCGCTATCCCAGTAATTACATTAGCTATAGCGCACTTTAAACCGGAACACAGTAATGTTTGTACACTACTGTATCTCGGCTGCAACAGGCGCTGCAGTGGTGCTAGACGGTCTCCGGCAACAGGGACACTACCACAAGTAGGTTGTAGGTATTTTTTTACTTTATGCAAACAGTCATCATTCATCATTATCAACCTTTGTTTATCCACTGCTGCATATAGGCCTTACTCAATGTCTTCCACCAAATGCGATCCTCAGTTTCTCGCATCGACCCACTTCCGACCGATGAAAACAGTACATTTTAGTAATTAGAAGAACAAATCGAATGTAAAGCAAGCAATATTGAAAAGGTCGGGCCAATTTCAAAAGCGATGTGGTAGTGCGGACTCGGTGGAGCTGGTCGCAAAGGCCTAATTACGAGGGTGCGACGGAGCGGTCGCGAACAATGGCAGCGCAGGAACAAAACGCTCAAAAAGTGCATCCGCCGCGTTTACGATCGCAATGCGTCCATTGCTGGAGAGCGGTTTGCCAACTGCCAACCAATGCACTCGGCGGACAAAAAAACGCCTTTGATTTTGAATTTTCGAAAATTAATACAAAATTTAATTTACATATTTTTTTTATTTATGCAAATGAGGGATATAAAAAGTTTTTTACAATGCAGCGAAAGCAAACATGTTGCATCGAAACTAGATGAAACGTAAATAGAGCAAATTGATGGATGATACAACATACACTGAAGTCTTTTAATAAAGTTTTACAAAGCTTTGAAAAGTGCACCTTTCTTAAAAAAATATTTAATATTGTTGATAGTTTACTTAAAAGCAGTCTATAATCTATAAACTTTGAGGTTTTCTTGTATGTTTTTGGTTAACCAAACAAATTACCGCTGTACACCCAATCCTCACGTTAGGAAGGCTAATAGATGAAAGGTGTTCGAATAATTACTTCTAATTAATACAATGCTCTTACTTTTACATTTAAACTGGAATATTTTTACGAACTCTAGCCAATATCTACTATTGCTCTTACTCTGGTCCCTGTGATGATTTCTTACTAAAACTAAATCACCTGCTCCAACTAAATGTTTGCTTTGGAAGCGTTAGGTACAGTTAATTAATTACGACAGTTAATGTGGTGTATACTCAGATACCGCAGTGTCAGAAGATAAAGGTCTTCAGCTCGTGGGTGTTGCCAGTGTTGACATACGGTACCGAGACGTGGGCCCTTACTGTCGGTCTTATAGAAAGGCTCAAAGTCAGCCAAACGGAAATTTAAAGATTGGAATTGCTAGACTTATGTGGCAGTGGGCAGGACACATTGCTTGAAGGACCGATGGCCGATGGGACAGTAAGGTCTTCGAGTGGAGCCCGCGTACCGGTAGACGTAGTATTGGGAGCCCTCCCACGAGGTGGACTGACGATCTGGTTAGAGTTGCGGGAATCCACTGGATGCGAGCATCGCGAAACCGATCGATGTGGAGACCTTTGGAGGAGGCCTATGTCCAGCAATGGGCGTCTATAGGCTGATGATAATGTAGTATATACAAAATATTTTTGTTTATTATTATCTAAACTATCTTTCACTTACTACATAATTTAAATAGCAGCAAATTGGACCTTAAGATGTTGGAGCATTACAAATCCTCTCCTCTTGTAGTTAAGTCCAGAAGTGTGACTTCATTGGATGTTATATATTATAATCAGGACAGTTTGTCGAGCAACCTGTCATATTTTATATTATACGCTTATATTAATGATCAGTGCGCAGCTCGCGAGGACGCTGGTGGGTGCCCGCATAATTTGTCATTAGTCAAATTAGCTAACTGGATGTTCATTAATCATGCTCCTTCCTGAAGCGTCGCGTAATATCCGAGTCATTGGATCGCTGATCGTCGCATTAAGCGGGAAGCGGGAAGCGGGAAGCGGGTACACATCCACGTAACGTATCAAGTATATGTATCTAAATTGTATAAATTTAATATATATAAATAGGTAGGTAAATATATACTTTCTATCTTGAGCAAATTTTTTTTCTAATACAAAAATAAATTTATAATTATATTTTCTAATAGCAGATTTTCTATATGATCAACAGTATACTATAAGAGTTTGAAATAGTTATTATGATAAAATGACACTGATAAGAAATTAAGTTTTTTTTTATTCAATTAAGCGACGAGACGAGCGAGACGTTCATGTGATGGTAAGTAATACGCCTGCCTATAACAACGTGGAGCTAATTAAGATGTTATACACAGCACTACATTGCGCTCGTCGCCTGAGACATAAGATGTTGATTCTCTTTACCACAGCAATTTCTATACCTACAGCGTCCTTAAAACCGTAACATAGTAATTTTTGCACTTTGCCTTATGCCGGCTTCAATAAGGCTGCGGTGTTACCTACCTCTTTTTTTTTAGTTTCGGAGGGGAAATCTTCGAAACCATGCTTCTGGGTGTCTTCGTGTTACATGTCTCTGAGGAGCCTAACCCTCCTAGGCACCGTCGCTAAGCCATACGCTGTCCCACGCAGGTTCGCTTTTTGTGGGATAAGGGTCCCCACTCTCAAGGCCTGCGAAACTCTTAGACTCTTTTAGTCGCTTTTTACGACAGGCAGGGCTTACCTTAATCCTATTGTTACTGACCCGAGACTACAGGGCTGGCGTTGGTACCTACCTATAAGGTCGTCTGCAACGGAGAACTACCACGTGATTATATTCCTTCTTTACAAATTCTCACATATAAGCAAGGACCGAACGCCTCTAAAACAGACGTTATGGATGAGATCGTAACAGAGTTCGTCCGGCAGTCAGCGTAATACTAAAATTTGTAACAACGATCGCGACAAACTGGAAAACTTTGCAGAAACAAAAGATTTCCATACATGAACAAATACGAGAATCGTACCCGGGGGAGGTGTAACCATTGCGACAATAATGTTCTGAGGAAATATGTTATGTAGTTAAAGAGATGGGAAATATTAGGTACTTACATTTGAAATTGGCGTTTTGTACGGGAAGTACATAAAGTGAATTTTTTTTTGTAAAATATATTAATTAACGAAAGTATGCACTGTTGTTATCTATGCACTTTTGCCATGTCATAGGTAGTTCATTGATCCCTTTATTAGAAAAACCATGGGGGCGAGAATAAATAAACTTTTTGGAGGCAGTTTGGACTGCCGCATCAGAGATGAATTTTTTTCCTTGTAAGAAGTTATCCAAATTTCAGAAAAAATGGTGATCTGTTTGTGCAGAGTCCGGGAAGTACGGTGGATGTCGCAGACATTACAATTGTAGCTCATCATATTACTTAGTGGTTGTTTGTTGTGCAGTGTGTGGTGGTGGTGTTGCGTTGTCGTGAAGCAGCAGTGGCCTAGAGTGATTGACCAATCTCTGTTGTTTATCAGCTAGTTCTTTCTTCATGGTTTGCAGTTGCTGACAATAGATATCTGCCGTAATCGTTTGCCCAGATTTTAGAAAGCTATAGTGAGTGACACCGGCGCTAGTCCACCAAACACTCAAAAGTAATTTTTTCTGAGTCAATTTTTGTTTAGGGCAGGATTTAGCTGCATCTCCAGGGTTCAGCCATTGCAACGAACGCTTCCGATTATCGTACAGTATCCACTTTTTATCCCAAGTAATGATTTGATTTAAAATCCTTTCATCATTGTGTCGGTTGAGCAAAGTAACACAGCAGCAGCAGTCGACGCGTGTTTACAAGTTCGATTCACTTAATTCATGAGGTGCCCATCGTTCAAGTTTATTTAATTTCCCGATTTGCTTCAAGTGGATTAATACAGTTCTGTCACTTAGCCCGAAACCTGCAGCTATTTCTGAAGAGCTTTGTGATGGATCCGCTTCCACAATAGACTTTAATTCTTCATTTTCCACTTTGGTTTTCGACCGTCCACGGGATTGATTTTGAAGGTCCAAAATTTCCAGAACTAAAACGTTGTAACCAAAAACGTACCGTGCTGTCTTTTGCAACACCAGCGCCGTACACATCACTAATCCTTCGAGCTGTTTTTGCAGCACCGGTACTGGTACCACGGTAGAGCTCGTACTCATATATATACCGATATTCATGTTTTCCGTTGTGCGGCAATAAACGACGCCAAAGAAAAAAATAATGAGAAAAAAACAAATGAATGACTGGTTTCAAAACTCAAATGTAGCAGCTAAATGAAATCATAAATTTGAATTTGGAATTCTTAACCAAAGAGCAGATATTTCAGATCAAAGTGGTCACTACGACAAAACGGTAATTTCATATGTAAGGAGCTAATGTAATATATATGTTACAAGAATTCGTTTCGTAAATGTAAATTGTGTGTCTCCAAAGACAGGACTGTACCACGCTGATCGCCAACCTTCACTAGTTGGAGAGGCACTTTAAGAAGAAAAAATTGTGCGTATGGTGGGAGAGCCATAACCAGTTACATTGTCTACAACGACTATTGTAAGTTCTTTGGAAGAAATTGTACTTCGAAAACTGAAAACAGAAATAGGTTTTCCAAAACGAAGAAGTGAAATTTATTTACAGAATATTATCGTGAGGTACTCTAGCGAACCCAGATCGAACATAGTAGAGACCGAAATCTTACCTGACGGTGATAAATGAATAATAGCAAAAAGGCTTTTCTACTGGTTGTTTTTTAAATGTATAACTCTATGGGTAAACTAGAATTGCTAGGTGCAGGCACTATACAATGCAGGCTGATGATATATTGAAGTGTTTAAATAAAGTTTATTATTAAAAAGGAGAAAAAAGTTTTAGGCTATCACTCTAAGTGCAGAAGAAGCCTTTAATCAACAGTCAGGGACGTGCGAGATGTATACCAGATGGTAAGTGATGTACCTGCCCATAACAACATGGTGCTAGGTAGGATGATGTACAATGCATCACATTGTGCTCGTCGCTTGAGACAAAATGTTGAGTCTCATTATCCTTGTAATTACGTTAAAGTGCATACATTACTATGTTCCGGTTTAAAATGCGTTGTAGTTAGTAAAATTACTAGGGTATCGAGACAACATCGTATGTATAGCATCCTAAGTAACATTCTAACCAGCGCCACGCTGTCATAGGCAAGCGTATCACTTACCATCAGGTGAACGACTTGCACGTCTCGTCACATTATCGAATAAGAAAAACTTATATATATCCCCATACCTACCTACCTACCTGGCTAGAGTCTCACTATTTGTAATCGCAAGAGGCTTCCTCTTATATCCGTAACTTCGGAGGTACATCACAAATCGCGTTTCCAAAATCTGTCCTGGATTATTTTAGCACTGCATACTGAACCACATTCAGTTAATAACTGTCGTCACGACCGGCTGCCGTGTTCAGTTAATTCCGCTCTCCAACTGAAGTAGATGCCATATCGGTGTATCGGCGGAGATGAAACTGAACATTTCCGCTGCACCCGCGCGGGCATAAGCAATGAAGCGTGAAATACAAACACTGCGATTATTTTGTTAATTTCATTATTGCGTTGTATACACTTTTGCCGATGTCCAGCGGTGGATGTCTGCCGGCTGATGATCATGATGATGTTACACTTTCACGAATATATGAATTTTTGTTTTCACAGCTTGTTTTCTTTAGTAATGTAATAGCGACTATTTTAACTGCCTCTGTGGCATACTGGTCTGCCTTGTAGCACCTTATATTGGTTGCAATGGTGGTAAATGTCTGTTGCCAGACAATAGTGTGGAAACAATACTGTGTTCCAGTTTGAAGGACGCTGTCGCTAGTTTAAACACCGGGGTAACGAGACAACATGTTATGTCTCAGGCGACGAGTGCAATGTGGTACTGTGTATGTCATCCTAACTAACGCCGCATTTTTAAGGGCGGGCGTATCACTTACCATCAGGTGAAGGTTCCGCTCGTTCCGTCGCTTAATTGAATAACCAAAATTCTGGTAGTCAACTCGTGGAACGAGTTTGTATTTAGGAGAGAGAAAATTAAATTTTAGACAAATCATAAACACATACATGTCCTATGTCTGGCGGTGGACGTCTATATATAAAACTCTGCTTATGTTAAATTTATATAAATTAAAATTATATTTTTACATTACTACAATAAATTTAAGACCATAATGCGCAGGACTGATCGCGATGGAGGTCCTTGAGGGAGTCCTATGCCCAGCAGTGGGCGTAATCCAGCTGAGGATAAGAATAAACGTGTATGTATATGATATAAAGTATATATTTTTCCCTTGACATTTTATGTATACGTTTGACTTCGATAATTAAATAATGGAGGTAAAATTAACAGTAAAATTCATTGAAACATTTCTGCAGGCGATGCGTGCGTATATGATGAGGCGGTTACCTAAGCAGCACGTGACGTCAGCGCAGGGCTCACGGTTATTAAGGGGTTACTCGAGACTTCAAGGAGCTTATAGCGAAAGGTACTGAAGTTTGAGACGTCTAGAGTTGCTCCAGACGTCTGCGCCCACAGCAGCACCGTCAGGAATATTGGGACCGACATAATATAATATATAATATAAAATAATATAAGACGGGCGGACCTCCAGAATCTATTGTATCATAGACATATTTGTATATTGAGATATCAAACATTTTGACTATTACATACATTAAGATATTTAATAAGACCTGACAATACAGTTAGTTACCTTTTCTAATGATAAAAATTAAGCGATAAAATATAGAGTTTCTTTAATTTGAAAGCATCACAAATTGTGATCTCATGATGAATTATACTACATTTATATCACAAGATACTTGCTGTTCCCTGGCTGCTTTACTGGACATAATTTTAAATTAGATTTAAAATTTATGTTATGTATCAAAAATATCCTTGCTAAGCGGCAACGCGCTGCTCTGGGGGCCCCTTCCCGTTATTAACATCCCACAACCCCTTTTGGCCATAAAAATTCGTAAAATCTGTTCTTGACTGAACTATAGCCAGCAAATGCAATATTCCTCCCTCCTCAAATTGTATTCCTCATGTCTGAAGGTCGCGACTACCTCCACCCATCACGCGTGTCCTCATGATATTTCGCCATCTCGTCCTATCTCCGGCTACTCGGAGCGCATCGTAAACTGTGGAGTCGTGTGTTGTGGATCTGGTCAGACCAATGTATTGGGTTGCGGCTCCACGGCATTTTTACTCTCACTTTGTCAGTAACTAAAGTTTTTTCAAGGTTGTCTCAACAATATAAATATTTCTACAAATTTTCAAGCTTCTAGGCCCTATGGTTCCGTAGATATCATGATGAGTCTCTACATAAGTGGAAATCTTTTGTAGAATGTATATAGATATAGGAGATTGAGATCGTTCTCGAACAGATTGTGAGAGTTGCAGTGGCATTGATAATCTTTTCTAAAAAGCGGTGTTTGTCACTGTTTGAAGTTTAAGTTTGAGTTAAACGAATACACAGATAAGTGAGTGCAGTTATACAACGATTCAATTAAAACAGATAGTGCAACTTAATGAAAACAATCGAGTTGCGCTTGGCATAAATGAATTAACCGGAAGAGCCAATCCACAGGCGGCACCGAACCGCGCCCCCGAATCTGGAGCGAGCGAGTGGATTAACTGTTGACCTACTGCAACATCTGCCTCGCTCATTTAGCTGCTCCGTGTAATGATAATGGCGCCTGCTCCCAACAACGCCGTTTTAATCCACCGTTTGACGGATAATTCTAAGATTTTTATTAAATCACGAAATCAAAACTACTAGTTTTCTCCTTAACTGTTGTAGGTGGCTATTGTCGGCAGCCCTGTAGTTACGAGATATTAAGAATAGAACTAAGGTATTCCCTGCATGTCGTACAAGGCAACTAAAGGGGTCCTCGGGTTCGTGAACCTTGAGGGTAGTGACCCTTAGAGCTCAATAAGCAAGCCTTCGAAGGACGGCAAATGCATGGTGATTTTGTATTTGCTGTATCACAGCGTGGGTGCTAAGGAAGGCTTTGCCCTTCCATTGGATGTTTAAGTTAGAGTGGATAGGCGCACCGGTGCGTTCCGTAGGAGATTCGGGAGCCCCTCCTAACGCACTGACGGAGACCACCGAGAGGGTTTTAGTGAGTAGAAGCCCCACATAACTTTGTCTTCCTCCCAGAAGCAGGGTATCTTTCAAGAAGATTAATAAAAGGTGTCTATTATCGGAGACCGTCTGGCTACCACCACAGTCCCGATTGCAGCCGCTAGAAAGTATTGTGCAAACAGGAATTGAAATTACTGGGGTATCCGGGACTTAACATTTTCACGAGTTGTAGTCTATATCTTCATTATGGACAGGCGTATCACTTACCATCAGGTAAAAGTGTCGCTCGTCGCGTCGCTTCGTTGTAAAATTAACAATCCAAGCAAATGATACAACAAACATGGATGATAAATATTGTTACTAAATTATGTGCTGCTAATGTTTTGCTCAAATATTATATATCGTAACAACATGTTTGCAAAGAACTCAACAGATGGCGCCACCATGGACAATAGATCACGCTATCGTTTATCATGGCGCAATTTCTTATAAGAATCGTACATCTTTGTGTGCATTGCCTTTGCTCAACAATTCATTACGGAGTATATAATTGTATTAATTTACTGGATTTCTATGGATCGCTGTAATACCAAGACTCGAGACAGTAACCTATCACAATGGTATATAACTGTATCCATCAACTTGATCTCTCCGGATCTCCGTATTACTGTTGTACTTAATAACATGCTCTGTACTTTAAATTGCTCTGCTCATTCATTATCAATATAGTGATGATATTGCTGCGTGCAATTTCATTCACGTGCAAATATTACGGTGTCTCAGTGGTGACTCTCAAAGTAAACTAGTTATAATCGTCACTTAATAGAGATGTTTGCTTGCCAATTACTTTATTAATATGAATAAGTAATGTTCAGAGACAGCAGTATACTCCATGAGCGCTAAGAATTACAAGTTACAATTTCATTAAACAACGTCGCCGTCGTAAGAAAGTTAAGGCGAGCTCGCATAGCACTTTAATTAAGTTTTGAATACATTACGATGTGAAAAGGTCGCGCTCAACTTACAGTAACTAATTCAGGGTGGACATGCGGAGTGGGGAATTTGATCATACCTAAATCTTACATTTAAAAGCCAACAGTATTCACATCAACGTAGAGATGTGGGGTATAATAACGTTATAACATTCTCTTCGCATATAAATTTATGTATATAAACGATCGCTGTATTTGTTACATGAAAACTCCCTACTGTACGTATTACGAGTATTGGTCCTTACATATGAAATTACCGTTTTGTCGTAGTGACCACTTTGATCTGAAATATCTCCTCTTTGGTTAAGAATTCCAAATTCAAATTTATAAATTCATTTAGCTGGTACATTGAGTTTTGAAAACAGCCATTCATTTGTTTTTTCC
This sequence comes from Ornithoptera alexandrae, assembly GCA_029030555.1. NCBI lineage: Eukaryota > Metazoa > Arthropoda > Insecta > Lepidoptera > Papilionidae > Ornithoptera > Ornithoptera alexandrae. The sequence continues at coordinate 880,584 of JARDVY010000018.1, forward strand.
TCATTATTTTTTTCTTTGGCGTCGCTTATTAGCGCACAATGGAAAACATGAAATATCGGTATATTTACGAGTATGAGTTCTACTGTGGCATCAGCACCAGTGCTGCAGAAACAGCTCGAAGGATTAATGATGTGTACGGCGCTGGTGGCGCAAAAGAAAGAACGGTATGTTTTTGGTTTCAACGTTTTAGTTTTGGAAATTTCGACCTTCAGAACCAACGCCGTAGACGGCGAGAAACCAAAGTGGAAAATGAAGAATTAAAGGCTATTGTGGAAGCGGATCCGTCACAAAGCACTTCAGAGATAACTGCAGGCTTTGGGATAAGTGACAAAACTGTATTAATCCATTTAAAGCAAATGGGGAAAGGAAAAGTCCTTGAACGATGGATACCTCATGAATTGAGTGAATCGAACTTGCAAACACGAGTCGACTGCTGCTGCTGTGTTACTTTGCTCAGCCGACACAATGATGACGGGATTTTAAATCTAATCATTACTTGTGATGAAAAGTGTATACTGTACGATATTTGGAAGGGCTTGTCGCAATAACTGAACCCTGGAGACCCAGCCAAATCCTACCCTAAACGAAAATTTACTCGGAAAAAGTTACTTGTGAGTGTTTGGTGGACTAGCGCTGGTGTCGTTCACTGCAGCTTTCTAAAATCTGATCAAACGATTACGGCAGATATCTATTGTCAGCAACTGCGAATCGTGAAGGAAGAACTAGCTGCTAAACAACCGAGATTGGTCAATCGCTCTAGGCCACTGCTGCTTCACGATAACGCAACACCACCACCACACACTGCACAACAAACAACCACTAAGTTAGATGAGCTACAATTGTAATATCTGCGACATGCACCGTACTCCCCGGACTTTGCCCCAACAGACTACCATTTTTTCCGGAATTTGGACATCTTCTTCAAGGAAAAAATTCACCTCCAATGCGGCAGTCCAACCCGCCTTCAAAGAGTTTATTGATTCTCGCTCCTATGATTTTTTTAGTAAAGGGATCAATGAACTACCTATGAGATGGCAAAAGTGCATAGATAACAACGGTGTATACTTTGATTAATTAAATATAGTTTACAAAAAAAATCACTTTATATTCCTCCCGTACAAAACGCCAATTTCACATGTAAGAAGCTAATATAATGAATTTACTGGTGTTAGATCTCTGTTACCCTCTGGTAACGTTAACTGCCATAACAGCATTACTGTATCTCGTCCGACGATATGAGAGATACAGCATAATCTACTTGCGGTCTCGTTGTTATTTAACATCATTTGAAGTTAAGATTAAATGCTTGATCATTACTACATAGATATTTATTTAAGCACAAAAAACCTTCATCATCATCAGCCGCATCACGTTCACTGCTGGATATAGGCCTCCTCCAAATATATCTACATCAGTGTGTTCCCGTGATTCTCACCAGACCGTCGGTCCACCAAAAAAAGAAAAGCTTACACTGAGAAAACAAATCATTTTCTCCTAAATGTACTGAGTGGGGTTGTCTTATCTACAAATAGTTTTATTTGTTCACTGCCAACTTATGTTATCTGAATGTAACTTAACTGAACAGACATGAAGTTTCAGTTGATTACGTACTTAAAGCTATGACAGATAAGGAGGCAGACGTCAGTTCTGACGCACGAAGGATGAATAACATCGAATGAGCTCTCATATGTTCCTTACTATCATTAGTAACTCTCTCTCTTCCTACCAATTATCAAAAACGGTAATTAAGCCAGCTGTCTTTATTTTTCTTCTCCACTTCGCTCTGTCCTCGATGTCATCGTCGGTCACTTGGTACTCACTCATGTCTGATTAGTAACATTAACGCATGTTAACATTATATTATAAATGGAATATTTGTTTTTACAATCGTAAAAGAGCAGGAACCGTCTGAGTCAAACCATCTGCTGCAGACAGCAAGCGTTGACCACGATCCTCGTAACCAAAAGGATTCTAAAGAATACAAAAAGGCCGGTTGTATTTTACTCTTGCAAGAGCTTGTAAGCTGTTAGGCTAGATTGTAGATGCTCATCGCTGATTAGTCTAGCTTGAAAAGGCCAGCGAACCCACGGTGCTTCCATGTTGCTTTCACAGCGAGGATACTAAGGAGGACTTTGTTCCTTCTTTAGGAGTAATTAAGTTTAGCACGAAGGGTGCGTTCCGTGCGAGATGCTGATGCCTCTTGAGAAGGCGACCATCGACAGAGGTTTTTTTTGATACAAATGCTATATAACTCAATTTTTTTAATCTACAGCAAAAAGAAGAACGTGAACTCTTACAACATGATAAAAACCTAGCAAGTAGAACTCAGTTATTGGTGGTAGCAGTCTGTTTTGTGGACACCATCTAGGTAGGTGCCGCAACTTCTATTTCCGCCCTCAAACAATATAAAGCAAAAGTTATAACATTTCGGTTTGAAGGGCGTCGTAGCTAGTGAAATTATAGCAGTACGGAGACTTAACATATAACGTCTCGAGGCGACGAATACTGTCTGATACCGTTTCATCCAAACACCACGTTATTATGGGCAGATGTATCATTTATCATCACGTGAAGGTCTCATCGATTAGTCGAATAAAAAAATTATTTCTACTTTCACGCAGTATAACTATGTGATGAAGACTTGACTAATGTGATGTTTCATTTATCATCATTAGGTACCCTTTTCAGTTTGGCGATCAGATTGAGAAAACAAGTTCGATCCTCAGCTGTTCTTTTGCTGCATTCCCATACATAAAAGGATATAGTTGGACGTTGACATTACGGTGTAGATTCTGCGTTGTCCGTTTGTTCTATAACCGAGTGCTGATGCAGATGCCGTGCGATACCTTTGAGGGTGCCTCGACCGGATCTTGCCATTGTTTCGGCTTTAATATCTCCTTTTGTGGCCGCGCCTTTGTGCTTCCCGACGCTGTCGCCGTTAACCTTCTGACCGATTTTTGGATTTCAATAGCCGTTTTTTTTTATTTTTATTTGCGAAAGGTTTTCGTTATTGGCTCTTTTGAAAGCTCTTTGTAATGTTCAGCGAGAAGAATTATAGCGTGATATTTCAGCGGCTGTTGTTGTGATAGCTCTTTTTAACTGTACCGGACAAAAAAGATATTTTTAACCATGCGAAAATATAACAAGGATGACATTATAAAAATATATAAACTTTCAATTATTCATAGACAAGATAACTATAGCTTTTGTTCTATATAATAATATATTCATATAATATTTTTCCCTCTGTTTCATCATCATCATCAGCCGATAGACGTCCACTGCTGAACAAAGGCCTTCCCCAAAGATCTTCACATCGATCGGTCCCACGTTACTCGCTTCCAATAGGTTCCGGCGATTCTCACCAGATCGTCGGTCCACTTTGTGGGAGGCCTCCAAACCCGAATTTAAGTTTAGTCCACTCTCTGTTTGTTTACCGTGGTTAATTAAAATTTCCAACGTTTATAGAAATAGCATGGGGTTGTTTTCCACAGACGAGGAGACGTATATTTATATATCAGAAACATATCCAAATACAGTAACCATATCATTGTTTGAATTAAAACTCCTTGTTAATTTATACGACAAATTTTTTTTTATTCCATTAAGCGATGACATGAGCAAGGCGTTCAACTAATGGTAACCCATACTCCTTTCATAACAACGTGGTGCTAGTCTAACTACAGCTTAATCTTACATATTGCACCTTATTATGCTCTTCGCTTTGAAACATAAGTTGTTGAGTTTCATTACCGCAGTAATTTCACTAGCTACAACGCAACAGTACTGATACTGGTAGGTCTCTGTTGCCGGAGACCGTTAAAGTAAGTACCACCGAAACTACTATTTCCGCCGCCAAACAGTACTGTGAAAACCTTATTGTGTTACGGTTTGAAAGGCGCAGTAGCTAGTGAAAATACTGGATTATCGAGACAACATCTCAGTCTGCGTATAACATCTTAACTAGCGCCACATTATTATGAACAGGCGTATCAATTACCACCAGATGAACGTCCCTCGCGTCCCGTCACTTCGTTATATAAAGACCAAACTACGCGGCACTGTTATGATATTTTTTAAATAGCAACCTGTACAAATTAAAACGCTTAGCTGTTTTACTCCATTTCCCCAAATTGCGACATGTAACATGATTACTTTGTTTACCCCCATTTACTCGTGATTGCGTCATGCCATTACATTATTACCTTTTTTAAGTTCAGATCGGAGTTAGATTTGGATGTGAATACATGTTTTAATTGTAATAAGTTTTTAAACCTACATCATCATCATCATCATCAACCGATAGACGTACACTGCTCGATATGGCCCAAAAATTTCCACTTGAGGTAGGGATTCATATGGAGGGATTTGGGCCATTGCCTATCACCCTGGCTCAATGCGAATTGGTGGGAGTAAACATTAATAAATATTTTTTTAAAAAGTCTTTTTCATCTCACCCCGTAACGGCACATCTAACGGGGTAAGAAATTCGTAACACATTTAAAGTAACCATAAAAATTGTTTCCTCATCACGGAAACACCAAGTTTTCCTCGCGAACAGCCCATCAGCGCACAACTTGACGCATTAAAGTTTCGCTTATGTTTTTTCATCGTGATATTATTTCTTTTTTTCTTTACTTAGTAACTATCTTTTACGAACGGATATGCGTCCCACGCATAGGATTTCTATTTTAGGACTTTTTTCCTACACACGCAATAAAACCTATTGATTATCATCATCATCAACCAATGGACATCCATTGCTGGACATAGGACTCAATCAAACAAAACCTATTACATAGTATTTAACCTAGGTTCGTACTAACCGTATCAAAACTCTATTAAAAATGTTTGCTTTCAATAACGTACTCTGTTAGTAATAGAGATCATGGAGGCTTTCCCAACGAGCTGTTGATATTCACCGAGAGCGTATTACTGAGCACAAATTCTACATAACTTTTTCTTCCCCCAAACACAATATCTTATTCAAGACTTCCGTCAAAATGGGTTGGTTTAATAAAAATGTCTTCTTCTTCATCGGCCGATAGACGTCCACTACTGGACAAGACCCATACATCGATCGGTCCTATGCTGCCCGGATCGCCGAGCACCAGGGTTTGACATTTGTAGAGATTTTCATAGGGGGGGACTTAGGCCATTCACCACCACGCTGGCTCAATGCGGATTGGTGGGAGCCAGAGTCTTGTTTGTTGATTAGCTGGGTGCACCACGAACAGGCGAGATTGGCTTAGATCCCGTGAGCTGTTGAGCGGTACCCCCTATAATCTTTAAGTCTTTGCTGTATAGTTGGCGATGTAAACTATTCAATGTATTTTAACGAATATTTTTTTTATTCCACGAAATGAAGAGACGAACAGGACGTTCACCTGATGGCAAGTGATACGCCCGCTAATTACAACGTGGTGCTAATTAGATACACAGCACTACACTGTGCTCGTCACCTTGAAACATAAAATTTTGAGTGTCATTACTTCAATAATTACACTAGCTACAGCGCCTTTCAAACCGGAACACAGTAATGTTTGCACATTACTATTTGTTGGCTGCAATAGGCGCTGCGGTGATACCTACCTAGACGGTCTTCATCAACAGAGATCCACTACCAGTAAATAAGCTAAAAACTACTATTGTCTATCACAGATCAAATGCAAAAATCCCTTTGCTCAACCACTGGCATCACCAGCACTCAAGTCGAACAAGGACAGGAAGACAAAGCAAGCGCAGTCGCATTACATCCCCGTCGGCGCTAATACACACTTAACGAACTAAACTTGCCGCTTAGTTAGCTAATCCGCTTTAGACATGATTTATGAGCTAATTTAGCAAAAGCCGAGCATATCACTCTGCTAATACAGGTTACGATATGCTAAACAGAGATAACGTTAATTTTATCGGAATTAGTGCTCTTTTCACCTGGAGTCTCGAGCTATTAAGAGTAGGACTAAAGTAAACCTCTGCCTCAGTCCTGTAGTCTCGGGCTGTTAAGAATAGGACTAAAGTATATCCTGCCTGTCGTGTAAGGCGACTAAAAGGCTCCTCGGGTACGTGTGTCTTGAGGGTGGAGGCCTTCAAAGCTCAATAAGGAGGACGGCAAATACACTATGGTCTTGTATTTGCCGTAACACAGCGTGAGTGGTAAGGAGGGCTTTGCCCCTCCGTGGGATGTTTTAGCCAGAGTGCAGGGGCGCACCGGTGCGTTCCATATGAGATCCCGGAGCCCCTCCTAATTCACTGAGAGAAACCACCGAGAAGGTTTCAGTTGGTAGAAGTCCCACATAACCTTGTCTTCCCCCTTGACGCAAGGTATCTTTCAAGATTTCCCCTCCGATAAAAAACCCTCTGCCTGTCATAGAAGGCGGCTGAAAGTAATTTCGGATTCGTGAGCTTCGAAGGTGCGGGTCCTCATTGCTCACTAAGCGAGCCCGTGGTAAAAACAGATACAAGATGGTCCAGTGCTTGTCGTACCAAGACGAGAGTGCCATGGATGATTATCAAACAGAAGGCACAGATGCAATCCGTAGAAGATCCCAGAACATCCCTCAACACACTGAGAATGACCCCGATGAGGTCTTAGTGTAACAAATCACACATAACCTAGTCTTTCCCCCAAAAACAGTTTATCTTCTTAAAATAAAATTTCCAATAACAAAAAAAAAGATTAGAACTCTACTGAAGAACAGTGGATAGGTCTTATCGGTACCGTCTAAGTAGCTACCATCCCAGTATCTACTTTTGTTGTCCAGGCAATGTTGTGAAGTACCCAGTTAGAAACACATTGTGCCTGATGAAATTACATTAGCATACAAGTAGGATATGTACAATATCCAGCAAACATTCAGCTGGTCGTTCTTAATAAGAACAGCAGAAGAGTATAGGCACTTGCAGGTGATGGTGTTCTCGTCCAAGTAATACGCGGGTGTCTTTAAGACTATATTGAATAGGCAGTTACTAGATTAGTGTGCTTTACCACCGCAGATCACATCACCACTTAACACCTAGTAGTATTTATTGTAATCAAGGACAGGGCTTTTTATAACTAGCGCCAGCTACTAATAACCAGCGCCTTAATTTTCAATGAAAAGACAATGCGTTCACCTGCTGGTAAGTGATACGCTGCGCATAATAATGTTGCGTTAATTAGGATGATATACACAACACCACATAGTGCTAGTCGCCTGAGATGTACCATATTAAGTCTCTAGACCGTCTAGGCAGGAACCACAGCAGCTCCCAGTACAGCCGCCGAATAGTACTGTGAAAAAATTGCTGTGTTCCGATTTGTAGGGTGATGTAAGTGGTGAAATTATTGGGATAACAAAACTTAATATCATGTCTAAAGGCATAATATCAATCAATTACCATCAGGTGATCATCTCGACGTTTAGTAGATTTAAAAAAAAACTAATCATTTCTGTGTACTTGGTTAAGATTAGTTGAAAAAATACTTAACCGAATTAAGTAAACTGTACACGTCTGTTTTGGTAATTTTCATTTTAAAAAAGTTTTTTTTTTCCGGTACAAATAAAACTGAAAATGATAATTGTGAAACCGGCTCACAGATGTAGCGCTGGAGTGGAAACATTATACAAATTAACCGGCGGCTCTCCGCTTTCTCATTAGCCCAAATTTTATACGTCCTAGAAATTTCCATTACGAAAATTAACTTGGCAAACTCTGATTAATTGTGTTTATCTGACAAACTTTGCAAGTGATATTTCTTAATATAGAAAAGTACATAAAATCAGGCTAAACATGAAATTAATTAGCTGATGTCTCCTAATTAAAGATTTGATCCGAAAGATAAATGAGTTCGAATATTTTATCTAGCCACATATCTGATTTCAGTCTGGAGAGATTCATCATTATCATTATCATTTAAACTGATAGGCTTCCACTATTGAACATAGATCATCTGGAGATATTGTGATCAAGCATTAGAACGCATTACAATAAAAATATGGACAAGGATCAGAACCAAGCCCCGTGAGACACTTGGAAAGGTATTAACAGAAATAAACAGTTAATGGAAGAAAAAAAACGACGAGTCCGATTCGTCGAAGGGATATTTGTTTACTTTTACTCCGTAATAGCAAAAACGCATCGCGACATTTCAACCTCCCCTTTGCGAGCTGAACAGACATAAAGTCCACTGGCCACCCCTGTTATATTTCCCCAGGGTCCAAGGAATCGGAAAAACGGTAGAAGTAAAACTGAACATTACACGTATACAGTAATAAATACACGTAAGAAAAGTTCAAATTCATGTTTTGATTTTAGGCTTTGTTGTTTTTTTCTAGAAACAAGTTAGACATTCACCTGAGGGTAGTCGCCAGCCCATAAAAACGTGGCGTTAGTCAGGATGATACACAACAACAATTTGTGCTCGTCGCGTTGAAACATAAGATATTTCACTAGCTACAGCAGCCTTCAAACAGAGTAATGTCTGTACATTACTGTTTGTCGGTAGGAATAGGCATCGTCGTGGTCCCTACCTAGATGCTCTCAGGCAACAGAAACCTACCATAGAAATAAGAATTAATGTAAAAAACGTCCTAGATAGAATTAGTGCAAGAAAGAAATGAAATATAAATTCTAAAACAAAAATATAGAGATAAGAAAATAAGAGTAATAAAAACAATGAGAGAGATAAAGAAGTAACGATATAAGCGGCGATTGAAGTCTAAGAGGTGATATACATGAGAAAAGTTTGGTAAAAGAAAGCAGAAATATGTAAATATTATAAGGTATGAGTGAAAGATTTAAAGCGTGAATGAAGCAAGGAAAAAGTAGAAAGTAGGGAAAGGAAATAATATAAATAAATCTCACAAAGAAAAAAAAGCAGTTAATTCGGCGCAATAAAAGCGGGGAGTAACGATATTAACAAAACATTAAAAAAAAAACGAAGATCTAACACCAATAAAATTCCATGAACAAAAAGAGAATCGTTTTAGGTACAACAATGTCTGTAAACGAGGAGGTCCTGCCAGGGATAAATCAAAAACGCGAACTTTTGCAGACCATCACGACGAGAACAGTATCGACATATCTCGGCCACGTGCTTGGGCACCATCTGCTTCAACTTGTCTTGATGGGCAAAGTGGCGGGTAAAAGGAGTGTTGGTCGTCGTAGGAGGAGCAATTCGTTGCTGCGTAACATCAGGGAGCGGGCCGGGATCGCGAATGCCGCCCAACTGTGCCGGCTCGCAAGAGACCGGGGGAAATATGGTGAATTTACCTCCAACCTTCGCTAGTCGGAGAGACACCTTAAGAGGAAAAAGAATGTCTGTCTGTCTGTAGAATATTAGTTTCAAAAGTACTAAGCCTATTTAATAGTAGTCTTAGAATATTATATACCTTGTTTATAAGATTAGCGTTGAGTGTGCTCGAGGTGTTGCCAGAATAGGAGGAGAGCGATGACATGAGAGTGCGTATTTAAGTGTAGAGCGAGCACTTCGTGCGAAAGTGCTGACGCGAGCGCAAGGTAACAGCTAAGTGGTCAGAGAGTTGCCAGACGAAACGGGCGGAAACAGTAATTTCAGTTATGAAAAAAATAAAAAATAAAAACCAAACATCTTTTGTTACTCTCTTTTTTTAACTAAGCGAGGAGTCGAGCAAGATGTTCGCCTGGTGATAAGTTATACGCCTGCCCATAACAACTCTAGTTCGTACGTTTTGTCCGTTGCCTTGAGATATGATATTGAGCCTCGTTACCGCAGTAATTACACTAGCTACAGCGCTCTTCAAACCGGTGCACAGTAGCATTTGCACAGTACTGTTCGTCGGCTGCAATACGCGCTGCAGAGATACTTACTTAGATGGTCTCCAACAACAGATACCTACCCATCAGTACTGCATAACACCATGAAACTGTTAAGTTACTAGTTTCCGATATCAGATGACAGTTTCCAGTTGCTGCCTGATAAACTTATTGACAGTTATCGATCGCCAAAGTGTTCTTACTGCGTGTTGATGGTAAGTTAGACTGGTTGTCGGTAAATGTTGTTTTATGTTTAAACTTAATTACTAATTACAGTATGTACTTTATCTTACAGGTTCTGTAAATAACATGGATTAATTTTATTATAGTATTATGAAGTATTCTATTTATATAAATTTTATGTACATCATTAAGCTATAGGGATGATGAAAAATTTATTATGATACCAGGTTTTTCTATCAGTTATCTCAAGTAAGGATGCAATTCTGTCTGTACAGTGCACTGCCGGTCGGTCAAATAGTACTGTGCAAAGATTACTGGGTTCCAGTTTGAAAGGTGATGTAGGTAGTGTAATTACTGTGGTAACGAGACAACATGTTATGGCTCAGATGACGAGCACAATGTGGTGCAATATATATCATTCTAGCTAGTGCAACGTAATAATGAGTGGACGTATATCATCGTATCATCTTACCATCCGATATATGTCCCGCTCTACTCACCACTTAATTGAATATTAAAGAAAGGAATGAATATTAAACAATTTGTAAAGATACCTACCATCTGAGTTAAATGTGTTTTCTTATATGTAAAGCTTCGTCAAATGTGTCCTAAAATATCTTAAGAAATGGCCCTATTGTCCAATCCTGGAACCCACTAAGATGACCTGGGCAACTTATCACTAGTAATACCTTTTATTTATAACAAATGATAAATATCTCTTTTTTCTTTAGTATTAGAATCGTCTAAATGTCTACAAAATAAGAGATTTGGTTTGGCTAAATTACCCTCTAGAATTGACTGCAACGTAAAATCTCATTCTGTACACAAATAAAAAAAAAACTCGTTCGCTAATTTCCTAGCAGTGTAGCTGATGCGATGTCTAGACGCAGCTCGAGGTAATCATGTCAAATTGCCCCAACACTTGAATACTAAATGGGGTTCCTTAAGTGTGTGTACATATTCCTCAACGAACGCGAACGGGATGCTGTCTTCTCTTTTTTAGATTAAAACTCTATGTTATGGGATTTAAAAAACGTAAGAGTTTTCGCTATAGAGCTAAACTAAATCGATATATTTTGATTCACCTATTGGTGGAGGGTAAGTAATATTTACTTTGTCTATGCCATGCCTTTGTACACAAGCAGAGATTCACTATCGCTATCATCAGCCGATAGACGTCCACTGCTAGACATAGGCCTCCGCCAAAGATCTCCACTTTGATCGGTCCCGCGTTGCTCGTACCCAGTGGGTAAGATAAAGGCTAAGAAGAGGTTATAAACACCAAATTTTTAACTGTGTTCACTTGATACTTTAAATTATATGATCTCTATCTTAATAAAAACAATTATTTATTAATAAGTAAAAGTCTTCTCGTCACAGATACCGCAGTGTCAGATGACAAAAGGCACCACCCAAAGGTAATGGTGAGGAGTCTTTGCGCTATCGACTCAGAAATGGGGAGGTCCGCAAAAGAACTAAGGTCACCGACATAACTCAAAAGATTGCTAGACTTAAGTGACAGTGACCAGGGTACATTGCTCGAAGGACCGACGGACAATGGAGCCAATAATGTTCTCGAGTGGTAGCGGCGTATCCATAGACGTAGTACTGGTAATCACCCCACAAAGTAGATTGACGATCTGGTGAAGGTCGCGGGTAGTCGTTGGATACAGGCAGCGCAGAACCGATCGCTGACGAACTCTGTGATCAAGGCCTATGTCTAGCAATGAGCGTCCATCGGCTGATAATGGTGATGAAGTAAAAGATAAAAGAATAAACCTTAATTCGTAGTTTACTCTGAAAAGAATCAATTAGGGCTAATAAGGCAATCCGCGGCAGTCGCTTTGCAAAGTTGCCAGCACCAACTTAGATTGCTATCGATCGTTTTATTTCAAGTCAATTTATTCATCATCATCATCATCATTATCATCATCATCATCAGCCGGTAGACGTCCACGGCTGGACATAAGCCTCCCACAAAAACCTCCACGTTTGTTGGTGTTCATTTGAGGAGATTTGGGATGTTTCACACCTCGCGGGCCCAATGCCGGTTGGCGGGAGCCTGAGCCTCGTTTGTTGATTAGCAGAGTGCACCACGATCAGGTGAGGTTGGCTTGGGTCCCGTTAAATTCATTAGTTATTAACTTTTAACAGAATGTATAATTATAGTACTTTTACTAATAGCCCCTTTTGCATGCGACCGTATATACCACTGCAGCGACTATGCCTAATTAAATCCTATCAGATCAGAATCCTGTTAGTCTTGACGTTTAGTTCTGTTGAAGTTATATTTTTAAAACAGCTCCAATAAGCTATAATCCAGCTCATAAGTAGAGAAAGGAAAGCACTAGTTACTATTTTCTTCTAAGACAACAACAGTAGCCAGCTTTTTAAATAATTAAAAACGCCTTACATAAACTCCCATTAATTAATCCACCGAGCCCCTGGTGCTCTTTACATTGCAGCAGAGGGGGCCACCCCACCTTTATTTACTAAGTTGTAAGATAAAGCGATAATAGAAATTTATGGACGGCCGTATTCGTTCTCCTTGGCAAATATTTTCCCAGGTGTGCAGTCCGTTAAATGAGGAACAAGACTTGAAGGATTCCTAACATCTTTACTTCTAGAACTTGTAAAGTGTTAACAATGTCCTAGATAGCGCCATGGCATAATCACCTCTGCAGTGTCAAAGACTCGTCACCCTCGATACATTTTAAATTAAAATGAGCTCGCGGGTGGGGGCTGGCAGGAGGGAGCGAGACATTTCAGCGCGTAACTGTCTCCGGCATAATCCACTAGGAAGTCTGTCGGGTGATGCTTCGAAAATTGTAATGTTGTGATAAACGAACACAAGTTGTTTACAAATTACTTTGTAAACCTTGAAGTTTAAGTATGGGGTGCTTTAGTTGGTGGCTTTAATTAGGTTTTTTTATAATTTATTGACCTCGCCTCGCCTTGATCTTGTTAACCTACCGTCGTATAATAAAATCCGACGTTTTTATTTAACATGTTAAGAATGTTTATAATTAACACAAATAAATAACTTACAGGCAAGCGCGGTGGCCTGCTATTTGTTTAACCCATCACATTACGCTTGTCATCTTGAGCTGATTGTCTGGATCAATTACACATAGGTTTTGTTATTCATCATCAGCCGATAGATGTCCACTGCTGAACATAGACCTCCCCCAAAGATCTGCTCATTAACTATCGATCAGTTTCGATAATCGGTTAAGTTATTCCTATAGTTAGCTCGCTGGCCTAATGAATAGAGCATACGGCCTTCACTCCGAAGGTCGCGGGTTCTAATCCCGGCATGTACCGATGACTTTAATATTTAAGTTATGTACATTTGTGAACTTTAGTAATAACAGCGAAATACAAACGGTGAAGGAAAACATGGTGAGGAAACCTGCACATGAATTAGAATTTGTTCTAATGCGTGCGTGAAGTCACCAATCCGCATTGGGCCAGCGTGGTGACTGTTGCCCATCCACCCTCATATTGAGGGTAGGCCTGTTCCCCAACAGTGGGGGCGTAAATTGTCTGTTGAAGATTACTATAAAGTAGGTAGCAAGGTACAGCAGTATTCGAGTTATAAGTGTTATTAGACAGGCTTAATTAAAAGGTATACGTCGGCGGGTGGCCTGGATTATATTATTACTTGTTTATTACAGAATAAGAACTGTACTCGTACTGACCCAAGAGCAGAATAACAGTGAGTCCCTCAGTGACCGTCAGCCATTGTATTATACTTAGATGTATCGATCGATAACATGACTAGTTTTAATATAAATACAAATATAAATCTTTTGATATAAAATTAGATTTATTTGAACAAAAAGTCTAAAATGTCCTAAATAATGATTTCAGTCCTTAATCATATTGATTGTTAACGGAAATAATAAAGTCAACATAACGGAACTGTCAATTGTAAGTCTTTTAAATTCATGTTATAAATCGAGGTAACAGTACGGTGCGCGGGCCCTATTGGTGTGATCATTGGGGGAGACCCATGACCGGCAGTGGACGTCCATCGGCTAATGATGATTAATCGAGATAAAAACAGAAAAGTAGTAGATGGCAGCACCATCGAGCGCCAGCTATCACCAGTATATGACGATAGAGGAAAGCGTCTATTTGAGGAAAACTTGCAAAAGGCATAATCTATGATACTTAATAGTTTTCCCAATACAAATAAATAAGTTTAACGAAAACAAAAGAGTAATTACATAGATGCATGAACACAATGGTACGTGATAACTGTTTGTTGCCGTTGAATTATATAAATCAATTAGCACTGTTATGTCCGTTTCATTGAATTTTATTTCTCTACATTAGACATTGTTATAAAGTAATTTTTGAACATGGCCAGAGGAAAATGGATTATGTAAAACAACTAGGGGCTCCCCTTGCTGGGCGTACCACCCCCGCAACTCCCTCTGGAGATAACATTTCGTAAAATCTGTTCTTAGCTGACCTGTGCTCGGTAAGACGAATATTCTTACCAAATTTCAAGTCCCTAGTCTTTATGGTTTCTTATTGTTAAAGTCGCATAGAGAGCAATGGAAGGAGCTATACTCGGGGTTTCCCCTTCCTGATTGAATCAGAAATGAGGACATCCACGGGAGAACTAAGGTCACCGACATAGTCGAAAAGATTGCTAATTTTAAGTGGTAATAGGCAGGACACATCGCTCGAAGGACTGACGGCCGATGGGGCAGTAAGGTCTTCGTGTGGCGCCCGTGTTCCGGTAGACGTAGTGTTGGGAGCCCTCCCACATGGTAGACCCAAATCCACTGGATGCGAGCAACGTGAGACAGTTCGATGTGGAGATCTTTGGCGGAGGACTATGCCCAGCAGTGGGCGTTATTCAGTTGATTAGGTGTAATATTTTAGTTTATTTTCCACGCCTCCTATTCAAGATATTAAATGTATGTATGTATGTAGGTACACATACGTTACGTACACGAACATTTTCCACAGCTAAGTGTGTAAGGGTTAGCGCACTTAAAGCCTAGCTCCAGGTGCCGTGCGCACTTCGATCTCGTCAATCCGCTACGCTGCGACCTGAAGCTTTCGAGATATAATCTTATCAATCTTACGTCTAAAACGCGTTCGCCTTAATCTTCTCACTGTCTCGAAGGCCTGGATTTCATCCTGACGAGTTTGATGATTAATTTACATAGAACACATTGCGTTCTATAGGTTAGCGTTAGTTTTGTTGTCATCGTTATATTTTTTAATTATACAAAAGCGAGAGTTTCACTTGATGGTAAACGATACGGCTGCCCATAACAATGTGACGCTAATTAGGATTGATGCCTTGAGGCAAATAGCATTAAGTTTCGTCCATTAAACCGGAACTCGGTAATGTTTGCACAGTACTTTTTGGCGATGGAAATAGGCGCTGCGGTGGTACCAACCTAGATGGTTTTCGGCTACAGAAACCCACCATCAGTAATTATATTTACCACACGTCTAAATCCCAGAAAAGGATGTATAAGGCGTGATAAAGGCTTACAGTTAACTTTTACTTATTTATCCCTGCGGCACACAGGGCGGAATTAATACAAAAATGACTCTATCAGTAGAGGAGCTTTCGTCAAATTAATCCTCATCCTCATCAGTCTATAGAAATCCACTGCATACATACATTGATTAGTCCTGCGCCGCCCGCATCCACCTTCTTTTTACAGTCAGCATGGCTTCCGGTATCGTCGGGCATTAGGGGTGGTCAGTTGTAGGAATTCATACGGGAGGATTTGGGCCATTTCCTATCACGATGGCCCAATGCGTGTTGATGGGAGACAGAGCTTCGTTAGTTAATTAGCAGGGTCCGCCACGAGCAGGCGAGGTTGGCTTGGATTCCGTAAGTTGTTGTTGTGCGGTTAATTAATATATCGTCATTTTTACAAACAAATAGTGGAAGTGATTTAGGCTATAGAGTCAAAAAAATAAATTTCATATACAGTAGGGGCCTCATACCGCTTCTATTAAAAATATACAAATAATTAGTATTTCAGTTCAGTTAATTAAATCGGGTTGTTTGTAAGATTTAGAGACTAAGATTAATTTTATATTAAACTATCGCGGTACATCATTAAAATAAATAAAACGTGGGGCTACATCTTAATATTTAAGAGTATGGGGTGGTAAAGGCATATGTCCAGCAGTGGACGTCTCTCGGCTGATGATGATGATGGTGTGGCCAGAGTCGTGGCTAGAGATTTCGTGTAGGGTATCCAAACGAAACACGAAATCTGTGTGCTTATCTGTACTTAAACATAAACTTAGCAATTTAACAATAGTCAAAGCATAGTTGTGTACCTTGTAGTAAGTTGAGAGATTATTATTTAGATAGGTTTAGAGAACTAAAGCATTAAGTAAGCGCTTATTTGCATGTGTGGAGGACACGCTTGAGTGTGAAATGACGAACATGTTTCGCCTCATGTGAGGCTGTGATGAAGCAATCTCGAATGATATTTATTATGACAGAGTAAAACTTTGCTCCCCCGAAAACGTCCCAACCTTATCGAGGCGGTGAGGCTCTGTAGCCATGGCCTGGTCACCCACGGTTGAAGCTAAGTAAAGTAAAACGTTGATACACGAATCTAAATCAGCTTGTGAAAACGGCGTAATAATTCAATTGACGAGTGTACGTAAATGAAAGTGGGGATGAACTAAACATTTTAGTTGGTGGTAGCCAGACGGTAAGCAGTTATTTATGCGTTGGCAACACCTGCCCGTTAATATACAGTGAGAAGCAATAAAATGTTAGATTTACGAGTGGACACTGGCGTCCAAAATTGCAATACCAAAGAGTTCCCGACGATTCCCTCTGCACATAAAAGTTCCCCCGCCGGCGCCTCGGATTACTCCCGTGGGAAGACGTCGCGAGGGGGCGGGAATGTACCGCTAACTTTACAAGATTGTACGTACACAGATAATACCAGCATTTTAATTTACTTTATAAAACAAACAAATAAACAGGTGTATGTACATATATCTGTCGTTTTCTTGTGTAATAGTCTACGCACAGATGAACTATAACTATATATATATGAAATTTATATCATATAAATATAACGTCCTTACATATGAATTTTTGTAAAATATATTTAATTAATCAAAGTTTGCACCGTTGTTATCTATGCACTTTTGTTATCTCATGGGTAATTCATTGATTCCTTTACTAAAAAAATCATGGGGGCGAAAATCAATAAACTCTTAGAAGGCGGTTTGGACTGCCGCATCGGAGTTGAATTTTTTTCCTTGTAAGAAGTTGTCCAAATTCCGGAAAAAATAATAATCTGTTGAGGCAAGGTTCGGAGAGTACGGTGGATGTCGCAGACATTACAATTGTAGCTCATCTAACTTAGTGGTTGTTTGTTGTGCAGTGTGTGGTGGTGGTGGTGGTCGTGCGTTGTCGTGAAGCAGCAGTGGTCTAGAGCGATTGCCCAATCTCTGTTGTTTAGCAGCCAGTTGTTCCTTCATGGTTTGCAGTTGCTGACAATAGATATCTGCCGTAATCGTTTAATCAGATTTTAGAAAGTGACATTTTAGTGAGTGACACCGGCGCTAGTCCATCAAACAGTCACAAATAATTTTTTTTGAGTCAATTTTCGTTTAGGAGAGGATTTGGCTGGGTCTCTGAGGTTCAGCCATTGAGACGAGCACTTCCGATAATCGTACAGTAGCCACTTTTCATCACAAGTAATGATTCCATTTAAAATCCCTTCATCATTGTGTCGGTTGAGCAAAGTAACACAGCAGCAGCAGTCGACGCGTGTTGGCAAGTTCCGTTCACTCAATTCATGAGGTATCCATTGTTCAAGTTTTTTTACTTTCCAGATTTGCTTCAAGTGAATTAATACAGTTTTGTCACTTACCTCGAAGCTTGCAGCTATTTCTAAAGAGCTTTGTGATGGATCCGCTTCTACAACAGCCTTCTATTCTTCATTTTCCATTTTGGTCTCCGGCCGTCTACGGGGTTGGTTCTGAAGGTCGAAATTTCCAGAACGAAAATGTTGAAACCAAAAACGTACCGTGATTTCTTTTGCGACATCAGCGCCGTACACATCATTAATCCTTCGTGCTGTTCCTGCAGCACTGGTACTGGTGCCACGGTAGAACTCGTACTAGTAAATATACCGATATTTCATGTTTTCTATTGTGCGGCAATAAGTGACGCCAAAGAAAAAAATAATGAGAAAAAAAACAAATGAATGGCTGTTTTCAAAACTCAATGTACCAACTAAATGAATTTATCAATTTTAATTTAGAATTCTTAACCAAAGAGGAGATGATATTTCAGATCAGAGTGGTCACTACGACAAAACGGTAATTTCATATGTAAGGACCTAATATTAAATTATTATAATATCTATCTAATGATAAATAGAACTAGTTCCTCATGAAACCGTTATAAAATTGTCTGAGGGTATATTTGCCCCGCTCAGCATCTCGCAGCTCGCCGCACCCCTAATCGTTAATTAACGGTCGCAGGATGATTTCGCTTCAGTCAGCCAATTTACACGATTGCATTTAATAATCCCGTTACCATTAGTAATTTCTTTAGCTATAGCGATCTCTTAGCCAGGACACCTCAGACTTTTTTTTTATACCGCTTAGGTGGAATACAAGCATGCGGCCTGGCTGCACAGGTTAGTTTATGACCGCCAGTAACACCAGAGGTATCACTGGACGTGTTGGCAACCCGGCAGAAAACTTTTCACTTCCTTTTTGAAGAACTTCATATTGTAGCTCCTAGGGAAAACGTCGACAGGTAACCTGTTCCACATTTTGAGTATTCTCGGGAGAAAACATCTCTGGAACCAGACCGTACATAACCACAGCGGTTCAAGGATATGAGGATGAATTCCCTGCGAATGACGAGCGGTGCGATGATGAAATGTAGCCGTTGTCAAACAACTCATCAGAAAACATCTCGTTATAGAGGCGGTAGAACATATGTAAGGACGGCAGTATATCTCTGAAAACCGATAGGTTCAACATCGTCTGTTAGCAAAGGGTCGTCGATAATTCTAACAGCTCTGTATTGCACCTAGTCAAAAAGTCCCAGTTGACATCCAGGTGCTCCCGCCCATAGATGAGAGCAATACTCCATGTGAGGCCGGACTTGCGCTTTATATAGCAACAACGTTTGCCCCGCAGAGAAGTACTGCTTCGCCCTGTTAATTACACCGAGCTCTTTAGATGCCAACTTTACCTTGTCTTCCAAGTGCCATCGGTACTAGGACGTCACTGGAGATTTCGATGCCTAAAATGACCTTCTTGAGATGGTCAGATACGTTTTCTAGAACTGAGGAGCTACAATAAATCGAGTTTTCTTAGTGGTGACCGCGCAAACTTGTGTCTTCGATGAATTAAAATGAACTAAATTGAGGCGACCCTATTTCTACACACGGGCAATTATTGCCTCAATTTCCGACACATGTTTCTTTCGACTTTCCTCTACAGCAGCCTGAGGGACGTTGCTACGGTTCGTGTAGCAGGTCTCACCGATGCCAGCATCCGTATAGCAATGAATGCCGTCAATTGACAGCATGTCATTTATATGAAGTAAAAACAGCGTCGGCGACAGCATAGAGCCTTGAGGGACACCTGCATTTATGTCCATGCTAATAGAGCTGCTGCCGCCAACGACGGCTCTTATGCTTCTGCAGGACAGAAAGCTAGATATCCACTGACACAGTCCTTTAGGAAGTCCGTACGATGGTAACTTCATAAGAAGACCGCGATGCCAGAACCGATAGAACGCCTTGGCTATGTCCAAACTGACCGCCAACGTCTCTCCTCGACTCTGAAGGGCTAGCGCCCAGCGATGTTTAAGGTACACTAGAAGACTAAGGTTCATTCAAGGATTTAACTGTTAGACATAAAACTTAGTACATAACTTTTTAGCAGCTACTGTAAGTTCAATATAATTATTCTGACTATATTTAATTTTTTCTACTTATGTAAAAAGTTTTGATCATATTAAATTGATGCTTGTAATAATAAATGATGTACAACCTTAGTTTCCTCCGTAGCGCAGTGACTAACCTGACCAGCCATATGAAGCTTCCTGAATAGATTTTGGGCCTACATGTTGTGGAGTTTACTTGGTGGTAGGCTTTTTCTGGTGGTTACGTTTCAACTATTTATATTTTTTTATTCTATGCAAGGACGATACGAGGGGGCGTTCACCTGATGGTGATTGCCAGCTCATAACAATGTGGCGCTAGTTAAGGTAATATATACTATACTACATAGTGCTCGTCGCATTGAGACAAGATGTTAAGTCTAATTACCCCAATAATTACACTAGCTATAGAGCCGTTCAAACCGGAACACAATAATGCTTGCACATTACGGATCGACGGACTGACGACAACCTAACATCAAGTAAAATTTAACTAAAGTGTAAGTTCCAAAATGAATATCGCTTTGACACAAATTTAACTTTTCGCAAAGCTAAACTCTTATATTGTATTAACTGTTCTCCGCCCGCTTTCCTGGTCGTAAACACCTTCTCAACCTCTTTTGGGGTTAATATTTTGTAAAACCCCATCTTTGTTGACCCATGCTCAACAATAAAAATATTTCTACCAAATTTCTCGTCTGTAGGTCTTATGGTTCCAAAGATATCGTGATGAGTCTCTACATAAGCGAAAATGATTTATATATATTGCTGCAAAACAATCGCGCCCTTAGGAAGTTTAATGTAAAAATTAATATCTATAGTGTTACTATTCACAAGGTAGAACTAGAAGGGGTGCGGAGGCCTACTTCAGTTTTCAAATAGGTTTCACGCAATTAAATGCGCGTGAAAAGTTACAAGTGGTGGGGGAGCCGGAGCCGGCGGCTTTCGCTTTGCCCACGGAGTGTACCAGCGTTGAATCCACTTTTGTGCTGGTTATAAGTAGAAAAAAAAACGGTTCTGCCGCATCATAATGGTCAACGCTACCACTACACAAGTTACAACTGAAACTATTGCTGTTAAGTATCATCAGGGGTTTAAAATTATTCCGCCTTTATTAAACCGATGGTGAATAAATTAGTCAAGCTTTAGCCGCCAGGGAACGGGAGCGGTTAATAATATAATATGCCTTAAACTTGCGGGATGGTACGACACTTTAACTGTTTTTTCACAGATTCGCGTGGAAAGTCTCGGTGGAATCGTTTAGATCGGGTAACTCTTAGGCGATACAAATGCCGCGCGCCTCCTGTTTCAATTCGCTTTATAACTTTTTTTATGGAAACAACGAACTGTCCGTGAATGGCGAAAGCATCGTAAATCTGAAAACCGTTTTTGAAATTACTAAATATATACATATACCGTGCAGTGGTAATAGTAAATTGTGAGTGTTATACATGGCATACTCCACCCACCAACTAGCAATCGTAGCGTAGTGTCTAAAGGAAATACCGCATTTTGAAAAGGTATATGTTCAGTGGATAAGCAAATGTTTATATTTTTTTTTTACGAAGTCATAAGACACCCGATGGTAATTCATACGCTCGCCTGTAACAACGTGGCGCTAGTTAGGATGGTATACACTGTATCACTTTGTCTTCGTCGCTTTAAGATATAAGAACTTAAGTCATGTTATCTCAAAGTACCTCTACTATCAAACCTCAGCTATATCGCGCTTAGAAATGGAACGCAGTAGTGTTTAAGCTGCGGTGGTGGTACTTAGCTATACGGTCTCCGGCAACTGAGTTTTACCATCAGCAAATATCGTTATCGTGATCTCAACCAATTGACGTCCACTGTTGAATGTAAAAGTTATATAAGATATTTAACTGAACCTAAAGAAACAAGCAATGCGTTTAACTGTTTTTTTCATCCTACACTTTTTTCGTATATTGTTACATAGACATTAATGCCAGTTAAATACCATCAGTTAAAAAGGAATAGCTGAGGGTCGAATTGGTTTTCTCAATTTGATCGCTGAAGTTCAGTTTGAAGAGACGAATGCCAGTCAGAGACTTATTTAATAATTTACAATAATATTAATTCAATACAAAACCATTACTCATGACGAAATTGTTCATATCGTAAGCAAAAATAGACAAAGGTAAATAAATGATAGAAATAGATCTTACTAGAACTACTTACTACAACTATTAGAATTTAATGGCGGTAGGTCTATTTTGCCGGAGACTGTCACCTAACCTAAACGGTAATGGTGGTGTACGGTGATAACTATTGCAGCCGATAAACAATGGTGTGCAAACTTTTCTGTTTCGGTTTGAAGGGCGCTGGTCTAACGATACCTAACATCTTATATCTCAAGGCGACAAGCACAATGTGGTGCTGTGTATACGATCCTAACTAGCGCCACGTTGGCATAGGCAGGCGTAACATATACAATCAGGTTAACGCCCGGCAAGTCTAGTCGCTACGTAGAAAAAAAAAAAGGAACGCCTTTCTGTCATAGGTTATTATTCCGAATATTATCTTACTGGTATATATATTAAAAATAGTCGACACGGAATAAAGTTTTATTGATACAAAACGAATTAATTTGCAAAATGCCAACTCTGTACCGGGGGACACTGATTGCTCGTAATGCAATTCCAATAAAATCAGGAATAAATTCGTTGGGAGCGAGTGATTGGTGCGAGCGCGGAGTGGAGCCGCCGCCGCCGACACAATGGCAACGTAATTATCTCAAATACACATCGAAATGACTCTGTGATGTGCCAGTAACTCGGTTTCCGGCGGAAGCAGCAACCATAACACGATTGATTCAATTCCGTCATGGTAAGTCTCTCTAGCCGGAGACCGTCTGGGTAGACCACCACCGCAGCCCTATTCCTACCGCCAAATAGCACACATTACAGTATTCCGGTTTGTAAAACGCTGTAGCTAGAGAAATCACCGGAGTAACGAGACTTAATATTTTATGTGTCAAGAATGTCTCCACGTTGTTGAGAACAGACGTATTTCTACCATCCGGTAAACATGCCCTAACTTAATATACTGCTGAATGCAAGAGGTACCATCGGAAGGAAAACGAAGCAATACAAAGGACAGGTACAATTTTTTTTCATACATACTTAGTAGAAAACATGAAAATATACGTAAGGAAGCACACAAAAAAATGCCAGCGGGAAGTGCTGGAACATAACCTGAGTTACAAATGATTTTTTTATCACATTTAATGTCACTGCTGGATATAGACCCGCAACAGTGCGCGAGTTCAGTTTAGCGCGCAAACTGCTCGCCGCCGGCGCCGGCGCAGTGTCCGCCGACCAATGGCGTGAGCCCGACGCGCTCAGCTACTCACGTCTGCGCGTGCGACGCATTAAAACGACACGGACTACCGCTGTTCCGATAAACCCCTGTATATCGTCTTGTATATATAACTTAGTTATTGAGTGCTTGTGTACCGTGTACTGTATTAATATTATAATATATAAATAAGTTGTACCTACTACCGCTGTTTCCATAGGTCTCTTGTAAATTATTCCACGCACAAAAATGATGAAATTTTCAGATCTTATTAAAGTACTGTTAGTCTAACTTACTTTGGGGCGCGGAGTAAAAAAGTTATAAAAATAATAAAATATCTTACACAATGCTGTGTTATTAGATTTTTTTATTAGCTGTTGATCTTTGTTGCCTACAATAGACTATTCATTTAGAAGTCTATATCTACCGCCAAATGGTGTGCAAATATTACTACGCTTTAATTTAATAAAATGACTAGGTTTTTTTATTCTACGAAGCGACAATGCGAGCGGGACGTTCACCTGATGGTAAACGATAGATCTGTTCATAACAACATGACATTATTAAAGTTGGTATACACAGTACCACATTGTGCTCATCTCCTTGAGACATAACATTTTATGTTTTGTTACCCCAGTAATTACAGTAGCTAAAACGCCATTCGAAGCGGAATATAATAATGTTTGCACACTACTGTTTGATAGCAGAAATAGGCACTACGGTGGTAACTACCCAGACGGTCCCCAGCAACATAGAGTTTTTTTTCTTGGTTTCGACTAGAAATTTTCGAACGATACCCTGCTTCTGAAGGGAAGTCAGAATTATGTGGAATTTTTACTCACTAAAACCGCCTTGGTGGGCCGGATCAGTACATTCGGACAGACCGCGGGATCTCTTGCAGAAAGCATCGGTGCCCTTGTACATTTTGTTAGCATGTATTTAAGGAAGAGCCAATCCCTCCTAGGCTCCATCGCTGAACCACACGCTGTCCTACTCAAGTTCGCTTGTTGAGCGATAAGGGCTCCCACTCTCAAGGCCCGCAAAACTTCTAAACCGTTTTAATCGCGGTTCACGACAAGCAGGGCTTCTCTTAGTCCCAGAGTACAATAATGTTACGTGATGTATCACGTGATTTTATCACTTACCACGTTAGGTATACATCATTCCCACCGTGTGCTGTTGTGTATAAAATAAGTACTTTAATAACAGCACGAAATTTGCAAAGTTGTGCGTTAATACATAAAAAAGGAAATAGAGAAGTTGGGCCGGCGGCTAAAGTTGCGCAATCTTCGCGCGACGGCGGCACCGCGCCGCGTAAACATTCTGCCGGGAAACTTTGTTGCCCCGCTCACTTTCCTCCTGCCAAGTTAAACTGCTTGGTATAACTGGCAGCGACGGGGAGGTCTTCCAGAACCTTCGCTAATTTTCATAGCAATTTTGCCACGAATTCCCTACACTTGTACTGTATGGATTATTCATCCAAGCGATTTACAAATTTTCTAGACGCGCTTCTTTTCGTTACATTTTTGATAGAATAGTGATGGTTTACTTGTGACAAAGATGGCATGTGTAGGAACAGTGTGAATTCAGATATGACGGCTGATAGAGGGATATGGAAGAGAAGTACATACTATGCCGACCCCACATAGAATGGGAAAAGGGCAGGAGGAAGGAGTCATATTCGACATGTTAACATTGATGGTAACTTATCGCTTTGCCTTCTACCTTTCCCTGCACTATAACTTATTCTGCAGCTGTCTTTTCGGTGTATGATTTGTCCGCAGAATGTGAGAATACGCCACAAGGCAATGTAAAGAGACGCTGTTTGATGCCTGTTTCTTGCAGATTTGAGACGTTTGTCATACTAAGCACTCTTCTTGTGCCCTATCTCAAGAACATCTATCTACCACATCCATATCTCAGAACCGTTTAGAAATACAAGAAACCTTAATGCCCTTACGAGACAAATAAAAGAGAAGTTCATTCATTGTAATTTTTAGGAAGCTACCTAAGGACGTAATGCTCTTGATCGATTTAAAATTAGTCTTCACAACACTACAATATTCATGAAGATTCAGATACTTAAAATAGTGGTTTCACAATAGACTAATAACACTACCAATGGACTACCTGTACAATACAATAATGTTTGCGGTACAAATTGGCAGGATGAAGTCATCGTGATGGTACTATCGTACATTGGTGATGCTATTTCCTGTAATGAAGATCATTGCCGATTAATCAAGCTGCTCATATTCTATATAATGTAAAAATAAATGACAAAATATTTTTGTTTTTGTTACAGAAAACTCGTTTATGTAATGACAAATATTTTGTCTATCATCATCATCAGCCGATAGACGTCCACCGCTGAACATAAGCCTCCCCTCAAAGATCTCCATGTACATGATTTTGTCTAAATATTTTATAATTATATCCGTTTAAATATACGATTCCGTTAAATTAAACTAACAAACATATTTACATATTAGTATGCTAAATCTCATAAAGGTTCATTAAAAAAAGATAAACAAATGAAGAAATTTGCATACGCCGAGCCGTGTGATTGTATCGGAACATATTTACATGCAAATGATAATTTGAAGGGTAATTAATTTACCATGTTATTTCTTATAACGGCGGCGAGCCGATCAGGACGTTGACCTGCTGATGAGTGACCCTTAACAAAGCCATGCTTAGGGTGTTGACTTTTGGGCAAGAGCTTTGGCCGTGATATTGAGGTGATGTGTCTTCCTATCGTCGTCTTCCTTAGCAAGTTGGCGATCGCTACATTTAAAGCTTACTAACAAAAAAACATTTTTTGGCTTCATCATCATTATTTTAACCTATTGGGTGTCCACTGCTGGACGCAGGTCTCTTGTAATGTGCTCCACAAAACACGAACTTTTTTCGGCTTAAAATGTACATTCATCATCAACCGATAGACGTCCACTGCTGGACATGCACATTATTTCTATGAAATATAACAAAGAGTATTAAGAGGAAGGTAAACTCCAGTCACTTGAATTTCCCCCGTCTCGGTATTTAAATATTGACGATAGGTCTCTGCCGCCGGAGACCGTCTAGGTAAGTACCACCGCAGCGACTATTGCAGCCGGCACACAGTACTGTGCAAATATTACTGTGATCCAAACCGATAAGCTTAGTAGCTAGTGAAATTACTGGGCTAGCAATACTCAACATATGTCTCGAGGCGACGTTTGTAACGTGGTGCCTTGTGTAACATCCTCCAACTGGTGCTACGTTGGGCGTAATGGGCGGGCGTATCACTTATCATCCGGTGAACATCCCACTCGTCTCGTCGCTTCGTAGAATAAAAAAAATAATATCTACTTATGTAATATATAAAACAACAAAAATGTAGAACTCCTCTGCTCACTCCCCGCACCATTTTCAGATGACCTTACTATAATTATATACAGTTAGGACATGAGGAAAAGTTTTAGAATTCCTTCTCCTCTAACAATTTCAGTTTTTTAACCTCGAAGTCATGGAAGGCAAGCTGCTACCGGGTTGCTTACAAATGTTCCTGTACACAAAACCAGAGTTGAAATTTTTAATTAAAACATTTAGTAAATGTAAGTCATTACAGTTTCTTGAAATGTTTACGACCGCATATATTTTAAAAGAGTTTTCTAGTTTAATAAGACGTCGTTGGGATGAGCTGAATGATGTAGGAAGTACTTGTTACACACATCTTCTTTACATTCGGGTTAGCAAGCTTGTAATGATCACAGAGGAAGCTGCTGTTATTTCCTGGGTGGGCCACTCTATCCACTAGGCTTTAAGCTCATAAGGTTAGCGGGCGATAAGTGTAAAAGGTTGCTATAACTTAAACTATGTTGGGCAATAGATGATAATAAATTGAAATGATGATGATTAACGTGAATTGTTCAGTACTATAAGATCGGTGATTTAAATGACAAAACTGGAAGGGGTAATTGAATAACCCCAACACATCTCTTTATAACAGGGACAGGACAGGGACGTTCCGGTCGCGTCAGTAAACTTTAAATTGGATTCAGCGGCCGGAGGACTTTCGCAACCCTTTCCGTTAATGGGAACGACATTGCCGTAGTTCAATTACACTCAGCCAGCCAGCTAGCTACTGTTGGAAATTGGTTAATCATCTCTTTGTTCTCATTTAAAATGTAAAATTACTTTGGTTAATGATGACTGACAGGATATCACGTCGCTCCGCACGTAGTTAATTTTACAAATTTAATGTTAATTGTTGTAGTAACATCTCGTTACATTACTACAAAAATAACAGTCCCTTTGTGTATTTAACTATAGATTATGACTTTCTTCAACTTATAATATTTACGAAGAGATAAAGGCCAGTTATAAATTTATCATTTAATTTCATTCATTACCACTTTCCAGTTAGTACACCACCAGATAGCGCCACAACTTTTTAATTTACACCGTTTAAACAAACGTTACTATAATTGGTATCATCATCATTATCAGCCGACAGACGTCCACTGCTAGACGTAGGCGTTCCCTAAAGATCTCCACATCGATCGATACTGCGCTGCCCGCATCCAGCTGCTTCCCGCAAATTTCACCAGATTTTCGGACATAAGAAGAACTAAGGTCATCGACATAATCCAAAAGATTACTAGTCAGTCTCAAGTGGCAATGGACAGGACACATCGCTCGAAGGTGTAAGAGCCGAAGGGGCACTAAGGTCCTCGAATGGCGACCGCGTACCGAAAAGTACAGTGTTGGCAGGCCCCCTACCAGGTCGTCCGACGATCTGGTGAAATTGGTATACGAGTGTTGAAATATTCCTGTTAACATTTCATAAATATATTATTAAATGTCAATTTTTGCCCTGTTCAATAAGATCAATGTGTATGTATATAGTAAAATAATCGCTCGATAGTGCATGCCGCCTCTAATAAACTGGATAATGATGCCTACGGTTAATACAAAAATACGAGAGGGCGCCACCCTCCTCCACATAAAAATGACAATTATACGAAAACGACCCTTCAAAGTGAAGATTTACGATATGAAATAGCAGAATGATATTCTAACAAGGCGCCGCCCTCCACCGAATTCCGGATCGGGAACCGTTCGGCTCCCACATCGCCTTTAAGCCGTATGAAACAGAATTTCTAATTGGATTTAAATTAACCAACTTTGATTTAACCCCGTAATTAATAGAAGTAAATTTTCACTTACGTGTGTGGTCGGATGAAGTCAAAAACAAACTCCAAATTTTACACCACAATTGTTACTTCTTAATATGCCCACGCGCATCGTTTTAAGAGATAGATATCGGTGACTCTATTTGAAGTTAGTCTGATGAATAATTTCAAGGTTAAGCACGGTCGCTGTCCACAGCAAAACAGAAATAATTGCATAGTACTGTCCGTGATAAATAGACGATGGTCTCCGACAGACACTGGTGGTAAGTCTCTATAGCCGGAGACCGTCTAGGTAAGTACCACCGCAGCGCTTATTGCAGCCGACAAGCAACAATGTGCAAACATTACCGTGTTCTAATTTAAAGGGTGCTGTAGCTAGTGCAAATACTGAAGTATCGTATGAGTCAGGCAGCGAGCGCAATGTGGTTTAATATATATCATTCTAATTAACCACCCTGTTATGGGCAGCCGTATCACTTATCATCAGATAAATGTTCCGCTCGTCTCGTCGCTCAGCTGAATAATAAAAAGACACCAGTAATTTCACAAGTGATTGGAGTAGATCAGTTTTTAGATAAATTAATGCAGTACCGGTTAATTTGCTTACCTTCCTCAGTAAATATAATAACAACAAATATATACAAACATTCTCTATTGTGTTTTGATTACATTAACAGTTTGCAAACCACATAAATGTGTATCTAAAACCTAACTAATTTACCATTTAAAAAGTTACTGTAAAAAGTTTTAGTATTATACATATGTATGTATAATTTTACATACATTTATATACATGAAACATTTCCACTTATTTAGAGTACTATGTTGGGTAGGAATATTCCTATTGCCGAGTGTGGGTCAGCTAAAAACAGATTTTACAAGAATCCTTTTTTAAAAGGAGTTGTGACGGTGTTAAGGCTAGCAGAGGGGGAAGGGGACGGCTAGTGTAATGTATAAACCCCTAACATTAGTCACCAAGGGAAGGTTCATTTTGTACCATATAAACAAAATTATGTGCATTGCTTTTATTTACCTAGTAAAAGCCCGGCAGTCAACAGAATTGACCTCACTGCATTGGCTGGCACTGGTACGCAACAAACCAATAAGCTATCGTAGACAAACTTACACACACTTAAGCTGCATATGGATAAGAAATTTGTGTAGCGTTCAATTAAAGGTGAACAACACAGCGAAAAACATACAATACAAATGTATACGACGATATAATTAGTTTTTCTTTAGACGAAAACATTATTAAATTTGGATTCTGTCTAAGAAAGAAGTCATCACACAAAGCTTGTGCAAAATGAATTTCATTATTGGATACGCACTTGATGCGATATTGCGTACATCACAATACAGACCCCATCGGATCCTGTACCCTATTCAATTATAACTGCTGACTCCGGTCGAGGCGACGCACTGACACAGTGACCCCACAGTTCCATACCTCGCACAGAATGTAATAAACTATAACAATTACCAGGCCTTTCGATTACTGTGCCATCTGCACGCGTAATGCAACGAGGAACTTTGGGCCCCCCTTATAGACCGAAAAGCCGTGGAACCGTCGTATAATTCCTGTATTGTTATATATATATATATAAATATGTGAATATTAAGATACACAATATTCGGAAATGTCTAGCAAAAATCCAACTCGTAATCATGTAGCTCTACTCAGGATAATCCTTCAGCATATTGTCGGAAATGAGGCTCCGAGTGAAATGCTTTGTGATGATATTCAAACAGTGTATTACTTTGTACACAAAGCATTTGATGTGTACGTTAGTTACATTGCCCGACAAACGAGAGAGATCGAGAAACCATTTAAAGCTTTTCGAGGAGCTTTGTGCGCCTTTAAACTCAAAGTAAAATAGTAATCAACACAGCATCTTAGTCATTTTTGTATATGTGATTTGAGAATGAGAAGGACGTTCAGTTGATGATAGGCGATACACCCACTCATAACAATAATATATACACACGACATTGTAGTCGTCTTCTTGAGACAAGATGTTAAGTACCTTTCTGCGTGAAGAGTCATAGTCTCCTTTCGCGAAACTGTTATGGTACAAAAGGAGACTGAAGCTAAGCGGGATCAAGAGTACATATCCCGCTAGGAGACGAAACCCTTAACGGGGCCACCGGGGTCGTGGACTTTAAGAATGGGGTCCTCATCGCCCTCTAAACTGCTCCAAGGAGAACGATGGCAGGATGTGATGTCTGGTCATTGTGTTGGTATCCCTATAGCATTAGGGAGGCCACAGCCGCATTCCACACAGAGATCCCGTGACCGCTCCGTACACTGAAGACGTCCATTGATCTGGTTTTAGAAGGTAAATATTTCTACATAACCCTGATTTCCCCGAAGTGAGAGCTTGAAAATTTCTCATCCACAACAAAAAAAAAAATATGTTAAGTATCTACCCTAGTAATTTACTATCTACAACGCCTTTCTAACCGGAAGAGTGCAGACTACTATTTGAAGACAGTAATACCTATCTAAACGGTCTCGAGCATCGGAAGACCAGTAAAAAATATTGTGAAGATTCTCGTGTACAAAAAGAAATGGTGGCACAAGTCTACGGTTCACTTAAATATTAGTATGAAAATATATTAAATAGTTTTAGTACCATATTTTTTGCAATATTACCCCGTGTACAGGGATTAACGAAACCTGTTGCCGGTAGATTGTTCATTTCGTTTCGCTTTTGGTTTCCGGTACGCCCGTGGGTCCGCTGCATCAGGTCAGCGCATGCGATCAGTTTTTAGAGATAGAACTTTATTGAATGCGGACGATATTGTTCCAAAGTAATTGATTTTGCTTGCAGTTAGCATCGTTTCTAGCGTGGGGGACGCAGGTTAGCTGCAGAGTATTCGGGAATCCTTTGTTTGTTTACTATTAATATTTTTGTTAATAAAAGGTGTATCAATCCCGTAAAAAAACTTTTATTCACATGTTAGCGTTACCAAATAATAATAAATAATATCGTAGCGTCAAAAAATCTTTCCTCGGAAACTCAATTGGCAGCCGACCTATCGGCTGGCCCAGATATTGCTGAAAGGAAGCCGTAGAGCATGAGCTACGCGAGCTCCAAGCAGTGGACTGGCAAGACGCAGTGCAAGACAGACAATGCTGGCGCTCTCTTGTTTCGGAGGCCAAGATGCACTTTGGTTCACTGCGCCAGAGGAGTAAGTTAGCAGATAATAATAAAATATATTGTATATATTGGTTATACAACATTCGTTAATTGTAAACTGGCAACATTTTGAATATGGCAACACTGAACAAACGTCAGTGTTTTGCGGGCGGTCTTTATCGATTCATTCGGGCATTAGCCACTTACAAGGAGGATCATTGGTATTAAATTATTTCATGTGTATAGTAATATATACTTCACTGCTTCTCTTTTAATTAACACATTAAAAGTTGTGAGTGTAATATTACCCATCTATTATTTGTCAATATGAAGGATAATCTAACAAACACGACTTTCCTACAGTAAGTGTACAATGTAACATATAATACATAATATACAACGTCTTTTCACATAGTGCAATTTTAATTCGGTTATATTTTTATAATAATTTAAACGTAACTGGTGTAATTTACCTTATCTATTCGATAGATCGATAGAATTTATGACAATCATCTGTCATAACCCCTTACCTGAAACACCAACATGAAATAAAATTAAAAACATATCTCTTACACAAACTGGATCATGGATCATGTATTCCTGATGTCCACAAGTGACTTATTCATGTTTAACAACCAAACAAAGGAGTAGTAAGTGGTTATTGGCCGAAGTCGCGTTAGCCCAGGTTGTGGCTGCAATGGAACTATTAGTTACCCAACTCTAAAACTGGGGGATCCATTTCTTACTGACCAGATGGTCCGGTAATCAAAAATATTTTTAAAAGAAGGACAAATTTTAAAAGAAACAGATTTTGTAGATTTGCTTGACATTGTATATGTTGGCGCTCGATGGCGCTGCTATGAAACTGTACCACAACCACATTTATGTGACAATATTTTATTTTCTCTATTTACTTTGATTTTTACCACGAAATTTAAGACTTGCAATTGACAGTTCCGTTATATTGACACTATTATATCCGCTAAAAATCAATACAATTAAGGACTAAATTAATTATTTAAGACATCCAAGACTTAGTTTAATTAAATCGTAATTTTATATTGTTTTTTTAATTACATTCAAAAAGATTTATATTTGTATTAACGTTAAAATTAGTCACATAATGAGGTTTAAGAATGTCTTTTCTAACAAAAATATACAATTATTATCGGTCGATAACACAACCAAGGTATAAAAAAATGCCTCACTATCACTGAGGAGCTCACTGTTATTCTGCCTCTTGGTCTGTGCAGTCCTTATTCTGTTACGATTGTGTACTTCGAGTTTATTTCTAATATGGATTTTGTGGATAATCCTGATCACGCGCCAGCATACACTATCCTAACTAGCACCATGTTATGGGCAGGCACTCACCATCAAATTAGTCTCATTGATTTTACTTGTAGAACAAAATAGTACTATTTGTACTTATAACTTATACTTCAAACTTCTATAATAGGGCAAAACTACAAGACTACCTGGAAATAATTTTTTATTCGTATAAAAAAAAATTAAGTAACTACTGTTCATAAACTGTTGAAAGCCTGTCGTTGTTCTATATTGAAAAGTTAACTAAGCGGAGTTTGCGCCAAGTATGCACATACATGTTAACCGTATATATAAATATATATAAGAGATTTCCATATGTGTAAGGACTCGACACGATATCTCTGGAGCCATAAGACCTGGAGACTTTTTCTAGTCAGTCGAGACAGTCCCACCCTCGTCGCCAATGTTGTGTACGCAGGTGGGAGGGAGCAGTTGTGACACGTGTAGCCGTTAATGCACTGATATTATCCTGGTATTCCGGCGGGCGCAGTCACCGCTTATTTTACAGATGTATTATGTCTTCACATGTGTACTTACTACCTGTTATGTAGGGGAGTATGTACCCCATACATAACAGATAGTAAGTGAGGAAGAGATTTAGTAGTAACATTTCTTCTGCCGAATATTATAGTTCAACTAAGAAGATTTTACAAAATTCTTTTCCCAAATGGAGTTGGGGGGGTGTTATGGCCAGCAGAGCGGGTGGGAACAGTATTATATATAACAATTATATAAATTGAGTTGCATTGTAAAGCGGCGGGGGCAGGCCGCAGTAATGTAGCTTATATTGGACATTCCCAGCCGTGGTGCGCGGCCAACAACATACGAGATATTCCAATATGGCACAAATTAAACCGCTGCGGTTTAGCCACTTAGCCCTGACCTTCACTGAGTGCCGTTTGTAATAACGCGCCGAGGGTATGGAATACAATTTTATTGTAACGTTACAGAAAATCTTCGAGTGGTCTTAATCAATAATGTATACACTTTTACATCAATTGTTTTTGGTGATTTTGACCTAAAGCGTCAAGAGTTTCAGAAATTAAAAAAAAATTAAACAGTTATCGGAAAAAGTATATCTTTTCATATGAAATTATTTCATCATCATATCCGCCGATAGGCGTCCACAGCTGGACATAGGCCTCCTCGAAAGATTCCCACATCGTTCGGGTAGGAACTCATATAGGGGAATTTGGGCCATTTCCCACCACGTCGATCCAATGCGAGTTGAAGGGAGGGGAGCTCGAGCTTCGTTTGTTGACAATTACTTTTCTTTTTTATCAACGACGCGACGAGACGAGTGGAACTTTCCAGTGATAGTAAGTGATACACTCGCCCATAATAACGTGGTGCTAGTTAAGATGATATATATACGCAGTACCACAATGTGTTTATCACTTCAAAACATAAGATGGTAGACCTCGATAAACAATTTCAACAGCTACACCTCACGTCAAACCGGAACTCGGTAATATTTGTACAATACTATTTGGCGGCAGAAATAGTCGCTGCGATGGTACCCACCTAGACGGTTTATGGCAAGAGAGACTAACCATCAGTAAAGTATTCCTGCCGCAAAGCAAGAGCAGTTGGAGTTACGTTAACGTTTGAGAAATAAGGAGGCACTTTCCTTGAAACTCCCCAAATTATATAGTTTCCGAAAGAGCTCTGACTATCACTTGTTCTACTGCGCTTCCTTGCTGCGCTTGAAACGCTGAATGAAAGAACATCATTCACATAAGACGCGGATGGTACTTGATTTTTCAGAAGAAATGGTCTATTGGTGGGTCTTTGTTGTTGGAAACCGTCTAGGTACAACCGCAGCACACTTATATCAGCCGCCAAACAGTAGTGTACAATCATTACTGTGTTCCAGTTTAAAATGCACTGTAATTAAATTCTTGGAGTATCGACACCTAATATCTTATGTCACAAGGCGAATACCACAACATGGTGTTGTGTATACTATCCTGACTAGCGCCACTTTTGTTACTTTTATTCTTATTAAAGACTTTCGCAGTTTCATCGGGTCCACATTAGCGTTGTAAATTGGTGAACATCTTACGAGTATTAACACATTTCCATTTCAATCAATGGTAAAAAAATGTTAGTAACATCGAATTTCAGTTCTCATAATATTCGCTTGAAGATGCGGTCCTCGCAGCTCCGCCGGTACCAAAGCAACTCCACGCCGGGCCACTTTCGCTACACGTCAGACTCCACACATTAAAACGCATTCATCAAACCGACAGCTCATGAATATTCAGCGGCATTGTTTGCCACAATCAATCAATGGGGGTCGCTCGGATGCCTCGGCGGAAGCTTCAGCTACACAGTATCGCTGATTTTAATACTAATTCTTTTAACTTACTACATAAAAGGAACAAAATGCAAATACATTAATCAAGTTATTGGTTTTTTTAGAACATCCAAAGTAAAAATCTAGAAATAAAAATGGGAAATGAAGTGCAGTGTAAACATCTGGGGCGATAACCTCGTGTGCTCGTACCACCGCTTTATGTCGCAGGATAATTTAATGTTTTCATTTAGGTCCTAAAGTAAGACATGGACTAACAGTTTTCTCCACTTTACAGTGATATAGAGCTAGTAGTAGTAGTATAGTAGCTTTTTGTACTAAGGATATTCAGTATTAATTTATGGGTGGTAGGTTGCCGTTGCCGGGAACCATCTAGGTAGGTCTCTAGCTAGTCTAGTTACTGAGGTAACGAGACTCAACATCTTATGTGTCAGTCGATGAGTGCAATGTGGTGCAATATATATCGCTTCCTCTCGGGTGAACGTCCCGCTTACTTCGTTGCTTCGTCGTCATCGGCTAATAGACGTCCACTGCTGGACTAAGGCCTTTCAGAGAGAGCCTTTTGTTACTTAATTGTATAAAAAAATTTAAAAATTCCGTAGTTAAATAAATTTTGAACATAATTAAACCAATTGATCGCTAACAATAACAATGCCCGATTCTTTGGAGTTTTAAAGCCCGTGACCCTCTAAACTGGGTCGGCGGTCTCCGTGAGTCCGCGCGGCAACATCCGGTGCGTGACAACGTCACTTCCGCTTCTTGAGAGCCCGTACAATGTCGAAACGCGTAACGGTTTCCGTTTAAATTATCCGCACAATCGGCGAATGTATTCGTTTAAATTCCAAGGGGAACGAGTTGGTTGCGAATTAACTTACTGCAATAACATCATGGCACCTTAACTGTTTGTTTGCTATTATAATATTTTTGTAACTGAAACGGATTTATTTGATTGAAACTAATATGATTAAGAAGTAGTTTCATTTTTCTGAAACATCAGAACACATGGCCATACATACAGTCAGCATGGTCTCCGGTACCGCTGGGCACTGAGGGCCATCGTATGTAGACGTTCGTATGGGGTATTTGAGCCACTTCCCGCCAAACTGGCCCAATGCGGGTTGGCAGGAGCCAGAGCCTCGTTTGTTGTTTATCAGGGTGCACCAAGAGCAGGTGAGGTTGGCTTGGGTCCCGTGAGTTATCGTGCGAGATCTCTTACACCCCTTTAATTTAGTTTCTTTTAATGCTCAATGGGCTCGAATAACACTAAAATAAGCTATTAACAAGTAATACATTTGAACACGTGCCGCACATTTTCTATCGTGTTTAACTTACTATTTATATGAACACCATGTTTTGAAAGGTAGCTTCTGATTTTTGACAACTATTGCGGTTCATCGGACTTTGAGAAGAGTTCTTTTATATACCTAAAACTGAACACGGTTTTATAGGTGTTCAATAAGAATGTGACAAGTTTTATGTGTCCGTTGCCGGAGACCGTCTACATGTCCACTTAGAACGCCGCAGCTCCTGTTGCAGCTACAAACAGTAGTGTGCAAATGTTATCATGTTCTGGTTTGAAGGGCATTGGAGCTGGTGAAATTACTGGGTTAACGAAACTTGACGTCTCATGTCTCAAGGCGACGAGCTTATTGCGATGCTGTGTATACCAAACTAGCGAAACGTAGCTATGGCTTGTCACTTACCATCAGGTGAACGTCTCTCTCTTCGTAGAATAAAAATTAAGATTTTTTTATATCCGTAGAAGTTGGAAGGAGCCAACCCTTTCCTACTTAACTGACCTGAGACGGTGCGCCAACTTAGTAATCGTATTAGTTTTTGGATAATACAGTTTTTACATAATATGTGTTATGAATTTAAAAATAATTTTATTGTTATGTACACATCCTCGGGATGTAGGCGGTCCCGCACAACAACTCACGGGACCCAAGACAACCTTACCTGCTCGTGATGCACCCTGATGTTAACATTCGAGGCTCTGGCTCTCACCAACCCGCATTGGGCTAGCGTGGTGGGAAATGGTCCAAATCCTCCCATATGAACCCCTGTATACGACAGTCTTTAGTGCCCAGCGGTACTAGAGGCCATGCTGACTGTATGTAAGGATCTTTGAGGGAGGCCTATGTCCAGCAGTGACGTCTACCGGCTAATAATGATGATGATGACACATCCTAGGTAGCTTGGCCATGAGCATAACGCTTAGCTCTACACATAAACATGTGCAGCATTTACAAATAATATAATATCGTTAGGATTCTAATTTTAGTACAGAACCGAATCGAGGTATCCATGAACGCGCGCACATTGAGGGATTGAACGGGAATAGGACAAAGCTGGTCCATAATTGGCGCCGACCGATCCCAGGAGATGGGCCGCGTTGATGTAACGGGTTTGAAGTCGGGACACGCGCCCGGTTAATGGCCGCAGTAATGAACAAAGCTCCAGGAGCGCCGCTCCGATATTTTTTTTTTACTTTTAAATTATTTCACGTCCGGATTGATTAGCGGGCTAATCATTAAAACCTTTGCGTCTGAGAACTTGTTCAATTAGGCGTGCGGACGTATTGAAGGGGCTTCAGATATATTTAGTGTTTTCTAGTTTCTCTAAGGTCTCTGTAGTCGTGTCATGAAGTCTCTGTTATTGGTGACCGTCTAGGTAATTACCACCGCTTCCTGATACCTACTGTAGGCGTAGTGCTGGAAGGCACCGATGCATTGCAGAAGACCCCAGTACATCCTGCAACGCCCTGAGCTTGATCTCAGATGGAGTTTTAGAAGATAAAAATTTTACATAAGCTTATCTTTTCGCTAGAAGCAGGATATCGTTTTAGATATCCCCGGATAACAAAACAAGAGGCATTAACCGCCGGAAATATTATGCCTACCGTTAAAAACTAATGTCTAAATATTACTTAGTTCCAGTTTGAAAACCGCTGTAGTTGGTGAAATGACTGAGGAGATTCAACGTGTTATGGTCATAACACGTTGAGCACAACGCGATGCTGTATATATCATCTTAATTTTTTGCTAGGTTGTATGATAGGCGTATCACCCCTGTTCTATCTTAACGCCTCGCCTGTTTCAACGATTTGCCGTATAAATAAAAATTAAAATATCTACAACTTTTCTGTTTATCGTTCATACAAATTAAATGAAAAATTCAAATCATCCTGTGCAGGTACTCCTCAGTCCTTTTGATTAAACTAGTTACGCCGACTACAGCTTCAGAGGCACAGGACTAACAAGATCCTTATTTATTCTTTTCATAAAAATAAATCATATTTTTCATCAAAATGATATTATTTAACTGGAAGAAAAATTATTTAATTTCTTATGATATTAGATTGTGTACAAGTTGAACCGGTTGTCTGGTTTGAAGGGCGCTGTAGCTAGTGAAATTACAGGGGGTAACGAGACAACATCGTGTGTCTCAAGGCGACGAGCGCAATGTGGTGCAGTGTATATCATCCTAACTAGCACCACATTGTTATAGGCAAGCGTACCACTTACCATCGAACAAGCGTCCTGCTCGTCTCGTCGATTTTACCGTTTATATCACTTAAAATAAAGCTTAAACTTTTTATAACTAAGCAACATAGCACTACTAACAAATATTATAACCCCCGTGATATTTAACAAAGTAAGCATCGCCTCGGGATTTGGTTTTTTATCTAGTAACCAGCTAATGAGTTCAACATTTACTGTAAGACATGGAAGCGAGGGTGCCACCCTTCTACCTACTGAATTAACTGATATTCCAATGTAACCCCTAAACGTGCGAGTACATGAGATATAACCGTTTGCAGCGTTTAATAATTCATGTCTCTGCAGACTCCTGACTGATTCTGAAGTCTTTAGACGCATCAATATTGGACTTGGTTGAGAATATTTATAAGAAGGAGCGACGACATGGGCAAGAAATGTGAAAGAAGAAAAAAAAAGTTATTTTGGTTTCTTTGAACCTCAATGAAAAAATGGGAAAAAGGGTTAAGTAGTATATAACCTCAATCTCTACCTCTCTTTAAAAAATTCGCTAAGAATAAAAATATCTAGATCTTTATAATTAGATTTATTAGGTTCATATATTTTTTTTTATTTTGCTTTATAATGTCAGTAATAGTAATGGTAAGTTATAAAGTTTTATAAGTCTCGTAGTGCTAATGTGTGAATATTTTTTCAAATCGCAGAGGACCAAATCAGTTTTCTCATTCTAACTTCAATTTCAAGAAGGCGCCTCATGATACAGAGAGAGCATGACAGACCTGTTTATAAAGAAAGTAAAAAAGGAGACGTTATCCAAATAGAGATCTCGGTCTGCAAAGTTCTAGGCTGTACTGTGTGTAAGCGTAAAAAATATTACAAATAAAAAAACAGTCATCATCAGCCGATAGACGTCCACCGCTGGACATAGGCCTCCCACGATTCGATCGCCACATTTGTATGGTTTCATATGGGGAGATTTGGGCCATCTCCCACCACGCTGACCCAATGTGGGTTGGTGGGAGCCAGAGTCTCGTTTATTGATTAGCAGGATGCACCACGAGCACGTGAGGTTGGCTTGGGCCTCGTGAGTTGTTGTACAGGAACCCTTACACCCCCGAATGTCAACGAAAGCTTTTATTTTAATCAAATGTCGGTTTCCATCTGATATTGTATTTGGATCACCCAGCTTAGTAGGGAGTCACAGCTTCCAAAACTTGTCTATCTGTTAATGATCCAACGTGACGTGCTACAGTGATTTTTTTTAATTCTTGATGCTTGGCGCTACGAATAAGAGTTACAATGTTATGCCAGCCGCTTTCCAATCAAGGATAATTTACCATGCTTTTGTGATAAAAAACATTGTCAGTATTCAATCTCCGTTTTCAATTACCATAACAATGGATCCCCCCCATTTTAGGCATCGTTCCCGACTATTGTTCTGCATCGGTGTTCACTTGTACGCAACGCTTTGCGATATTGTTTCATCGGTGTCGATCAATGCGGAACTCTATTTTTCTCATTTTTGAATAAAAACTGGGGCAACCACTCTACGTGATGATGAGAACGAGGTCAGAGAAAACCGATCATTATTGGCATTACTATTTGTCGCACGAGCTATTCTAAATGCGATCACATTTATGAATTTTCATATAAACCTATTTTATTTTACTACTCAGCTCGTGTAGTTACCGAGGTATCGAGACTCGACATCTTACATCCTTCTCGACGAGCGCAATGTGGTACAGTACATATCATCTTAACTAGCGTCACGCTGGCAGAGGCAAGAGTACCACGTACCATCAGGTGAAGTAAAAGAAAGGAAGACATTTATTGGGCCCTAATATTTATCACACACACAATCATTTATTATTAAACATTTAGTTTGCTGAATGGTTTCTTTAAAGCCATCTTCTCCTTTATTTCCAAAATATATATGAAAACGCTGGAAATTTCATTGAATTAAAATGATTAGACGCCGCCTCGGGGGTGTCGTAAGAAAAATAATCAAAGGGAGCACATTTGCTGGGGGTTGTAGATAGTTGTAGGATAGTTAGCTATGTTTACGAGAATTACGTAAGAAATATGTATTTGTTAATATCAGCATGTATATTAATATTAGAATTATATATATGTTGAGTGTTCCGCCTGTTGAAACCTCATTTTTAAGTGTTCATATGTTTTAGTTTAAATAAAATAATGTAAATGGTGGTTAGTTTACAAATAGGACTAACTAGATTAAAAACGTTTATAATGCACTACCCGTGTGAGTATTTCCATCGATTCCGTTCCGGAAATTATAAATATACCTCCCTTAAAGAACACACTAATGGTTCGTGTGATGCCAATGTCCAGCGGTTTCGCTCTACCTTAATTGAATCATCGGCCCATCTTGTGAGGGACCAGCAGATGTTGAGTCTACCGGTACGCGACCACCGCACGGACTCGCTGTTTTATTACACTATAAAGTAAATTATTTTTCAGAATCACTTTACAATATAAGTGGCTGATAGAAATATTCGATTCGGCATGCATTCGTAAACATGTCATAACCGTTTGGCATCCGAGAAGTGCACACTCTGTATCGGAGACCGGATCCGACGTTAGCAATAAAGAGGTCAGAAGGTTTACACACACACTTTGATGCGAGGGTTAACATTCCGACGGATTCTTTAAAACAAACACATGGTCGCCAAATAGCGAGAAGATCCTTAAATAATGAACATTCCATTTCTTTCATCATCACCCACTAAGTATAATGCCTCCTCTGTCAATAGTCTCTACAACAAATAATTTTGCTTTGTCTGCATCGAGCGGTTTCGCGTTATTCATTTGGGATTAATAACTAGAAGAAGCAGTAAACATGGTAACTTTTTAACATCATTATACCTATTAAAACATGACTGAAATTATGTATATTGCATGTTTTGGATTATCTTTAGTAACAAAGTTGGAATGGCGAATCATCATCACAGTATGAGCGAGAGATTCCCAAGGTTGATCGATCCTAGAGAGCAAAATTCCTGCAAAACGTGCACCTGGTAGATAGCGGAGGAAATGGTTTAAGGACATTAAGGAGTGGACTTGGTTTAAATACCATCAGTGAAAAAGAGTAACTGACGATCGAATTGGTTTTCTCAATCTTATTGCCAAACTTTACCTTGAAGAGAGCATGTAATGATAATGATGAGAGATAACACCGCGCGATGCATCGGACACATGTTAAAACTTTACCGCATTTTGTGGTTAAACGACCTCTTTTGCCAATGATATTGTTACATTAAATAAAATAGGATGCGCTTTATTATAAACGCGTCGTTGTTAACGTTGAACAGTTGCAATGTACATCAAACACATAGGACGAGTGCACTCCGCTGAAGTGCAATTGCATCGCGCTAGTTTGCGTAGTGGAGGGCTATGAGAAACGCAACCGGCCCGTTTTGTCGCAGTAGACGCGAGGGGTGACGCAGGGAGGAGTCGAGAGGAGGTGCGGAAGACCCTTAACGTGTCGCTACAAAGCAAACCGACTCGAGTAAAAACAAATTAACATAAATATAATTAAAATTGCATTGTGCATATGTTACTGATAGTTGTCTGCAAGACTTACTGGGTAGGTACTAAAGCAAACCTTTTTCTGCCGCTAAATAGTTGTATGCTGTGATTGATTCACTAGAATGACGATATTTATAACGTACTAACTGTTCCATGCCCGTTTTGCTGTACGTAAAATAGAATTAGATTTTTAATTTACACTTGACGTCAGTTCGGTCAGCGTCAGTTACAGAAAGGTGGCTTGCTACTGAATATTGCGAACACCCAGTACATGGTTTGCAACGATCCAGTTTCAGAAGAGGTACCTCTTATCATCGATGGACAACGGGTCACAAAATGTGACGAATACAAATATTTGGAATCCATATTACACTCTTCTGGAAATTTGGACACAAATATTCAGCATCGTATAGCAGCGGCCTGGTTTAAATGGCGGGAAGTGACTGGCGTAACCTGTGACAGACGAATGCCAGTAAAAATCAAGGGCTTAGTATACAAGACCGTAATCAGGCCGGTCCTAACATACGGCAGCGAGACTTGGGCCATAACTCAGCGCCAAACCAACGAAATCCGAGTCGCTGAAATGAAAATGCTTCGGTGGATGTGCGGAGTGACGAGACTCGACAAAATCCGCAACGAATACGTCCGCGGCAGTCTCGGTGTACGCAACATCGCCGACAAGCTGCAAGAGAGCAGACTTCGTTGGTATGGGCACATAAAAAGAAGACCTCCTGACTATGTTGGAAATGTTATGGCCAATCTGAACATCACGGGGTCCAGACCCTGAGGGCGGCCAAAGATAAGATAGACAGATTGGTCAAAAAAGATCTAAAGTTCTGCAAGGTTACCGAAGAGGACGCGTCCGACAGAGCGAAGTGGAAGAGAAAGACCAGAAAGGCAGACCCCACCATCAGATGGGAATAATAAATGTCACGGAGAGAGAGAGAGAGAGAGAGAGAATTTACACTTGACATTTGTC
Organism: Ornithoptera alexandrae; assembly: GCA_029030555.1. NCBI lineage: Eukaryota > Metazoa > Arthropoda > Insecta > Lepidoptera > Papilionidae > Ornithoptera > Ornithoptera alexandrae. The sequence goes on from JARDVY010000018.1 coordinate 923,787, forward strand.
AGAAATATTCCCGCGCGCCACCCGGGCTCCTTCCCGTTATTAATACCCGCGCAGCACCTTAAGGGGATAACGTTTCGTAATATTCGTCCTTTGCTGATGTACACACGGCAAAAGGAATATTTCTACCAAATAACACCTACGTTGGAAACAGCGTACAAACTCACCCCGACCACAATGATCATAACTTTCTTATTACCTAACTAGACGTGAAAACGTTAAATAAAACACATTAAACTAAAGCGCATTAACCGAAGCAAAGGGAACATAAAACTTTTTAAGTTCCGAAAGCCTTATAAAAACTTGTGAACTGGGTCATCGGGCGCCGCGAGTCCAGCGCAGGGGCAATATCCGGTGCGTGACACCGTGACTTCCGGTCCGTGAGAGAGTGCACGGGGCAGGCGCGCGGCATGGCTTCCGCCCGCGGCCTCGATACGGCGGGAAAAGTTCATTTGCTACATTTGCATAACAATGTAACATGATTTACGAGTTCAGCTCGCCACCGCCGCGCCGCGGAGCTCCACCGGATTATGTAGATTGTGACGCTACGCTTTCGATTATTGAGAATGGGACACGATTACTTTTTTTAAATCAGACTACCTTTTAAATTACACTTTTTTCTCTTTATTCTACGAGCGGGGGATGTTCATCTGATGCTAAGCGTTACGCCTGCCCATAACAATGTGACGCGAGTAAGAGTGATATACACAGCATCACATTACGCGCTCGTGCCCTTGACACGTAAGATGTTAGGTTTCGTTACCTCATTAATTACAGTAGCTACAGCGCCCTCCAAACCGGAACACAGTAATGTTTGCACACTGCTGTTTGTCAGCTGCAACAGGCGCTGCGGTCGTACCTAACTAGACGGTCTCCGGCAACAGAAACTTACCGCCAGTAAGTTATTAATATATAATCGAATAAATGTCCAGCAGTGGACGTCTATTGGTTGATGATGATGATGATTCTTAAATATATTAGTAATACAAATTAAAACATATAACCCAATATATTCATAACTTTTAACAAGGCCGTGCACAGAGATTTCGGATATGGTGTGCAAACCAAACCGAAAATCTCTGTACTTATCTTTACTTAAACATAAACTTGCCAATTTAGCGACAATCAAACCATAGTTGTGTACCTTATGAGCGAGTTGAGAGATTATTGTTTAGATAGGTTTAGGGAGCCAGGATATGCAGTGCTTATTTGCTTGTGTGGAGCGCACGCCCCTGATTTTCAAATAAGATCACACGAGTGGAGAGGAGTTAGGTTGGGCCGAATAAAAGTTCATATTAAAGAAAAGTATTAACATGTATGCGTAATGAGGGTTAGGAATACAATAAATGAAATATTTTTTATAATGCTTAACACAATGTCTCTAGTGAATTCAATTTATTAATAGAAAATTTACTACTAAATCTCAAGCATACAAACTTTATAGTTTTTTGAAGAGTCCAAATCGCAAATTCATTTAATTACTTCCTGAAAGTAATTTTCAGTATCTGCATACGAAGATCACTGACTAAACAGTAATGTACTCCAAGAAGATTGTTGTAGGTAGAGAAATTACTAAGATAACGAAACTTATATAAACTCTGTGTATCATCCGAACTGGCTCCTCATTGTTATGAGTAGATACTATTTACCATCGAATGAACGTCTCACTCCACCAGTCGGTACATTGAATAAAAGATAAAAGAAACTTATATATAAAATATGTGTAACAACAAGATTATTGTGATCCGATTGTTTTTACGAGATTTGGTTTTATCGAGATACAGATAATAATTGTATCGTAAACAATATCCGATAAGACACAGTTGTGTTGAATCAAATACGTTGTTCGCTCGCCCTATTTTACTAAACCGACTTTCTTAATCTTAACTCACCCTCACTTTATATAAACTATTATTTCATCCTCATCATCATCATCACCAGCCGATAGACGTCCACTACTATACACAAATCTCTCCCAAAGATCCCCACATCAATCGGTCCTGCGTTGCCCGCATTTACCGGCTTCCCACTACCTTCAGTCGTTTGTAGGGGTTCATATGGGGGAGATTTGGGCCATTCCTCACCACACTGGCCCAATGCGGGTTGGTGGGAGCCAGACCCTCCTGTGTCGAAGCAGGTGAGGTTGGCTTAGGTCCAGTGAGTAATTTCCCCCGAAACAAAAAAAAATCCAGTAAGTTGTGCGGGACCTCTTACACCCCAACTCTTATTTGGATAGATAAATTTGATTCAGCTAGATTAAAAGAATTTATTTACTTAAAAACTTTAGTGCACATGTCTTAAGCAGACGTAGACAGGAAACGTGAGAAAGGAAGTAAACTAATTAGTACATCAGACGGACTTACACTATCCATTATATCGTAGAATGATGAACATGAGGTGCATAAAAATAACGGATAAGCATAACCGGAGTAAATTCTTATTATAGTAAATGACATCATCATCATCAGTCGATAGACGTCTACTGCTGGACATAGGCCTCCCCCAAAGATCACCACATACAGTGAGCATGGCCGCCAGTACCGCTGGGCACTAAAGGTTGTCGAATTTTCGTATGGATGGATTTGAACCATTTCCTACCACGCTGGCCCGATGCGGGTTGGCGAGAGCCAGAGCTTCGTTTGTTAATTAGCAGGGTGCACCACGAGCAGGAGAGGTTGGCTAGGGTCCCGTAAGTTGTTGCGTGGGATCCCTTATACCCCTATAGTAAATGTAATAAATGAAATTAAAAGTAGAAATATACAATATCGAATAGGCTTTACGTTCACTTATTTTTGCTTACACGATCTGGTATGATACTTTTGTGGTAAGCTAACCCAAAACTGTCTCCGCCGACATCGTATAGACGTCCGGCGCCGTACTTGAAATATTTTCATGGAAATAAACCACTCGGTTCAATATTAAAACACATTTCAATGCAAATCACACAAGTATTACATCGGGACCGTGCACGTCTCGTGGGAATATCGTATTTCACCACAACTGCTTAAAGCTGATATTCATTCGGCCGTCGTTCAGAGCATTCATTTTAAGTACCGACGTAAGTGAGCTGCTGAATTTTGTTCGGCGTTAACACGGATCGAGTTGTAATGCGATACGCTTTACTTCAAAGTTACGAGAGATTGACTGCCGTGAATTAGGTTCATGAGGATAAAGAAATAAATAAATAGTCGTCGATAAAAAGAATTTATTCAAACAGGGTAGCGTGAAAGCATTTGCAGCGCTTTTTTTCGTTCGCGCGCCGAAATATATAAGAGCAACGGATAACGTCGCCGTCTCCATCGATCAGTAAAAGGACAATTTGCAAATGTATTTCCGGATCTTTCCATATAACTGAGATAGGGTACTCGGGATATTTGAGCATCGCCTCTATATCTAAGATATCTCCTTAGCTATAGTACCGTTTTCACGGTTATAGAGAAAAATTCGCAATTACTTGTTATCCAATTGATATAAATAGGCCGAGCCTAAAACGTACCTTTTCCTACCTACGTTATTGTTTCCGTCTAACTATGACGTAGGTGTTTTCAAGGAAGAGTGAATAGGCTTTTTCTGGAGTAGTGCGCTTTACCACCTAGTTTACACCTCCGTTTTCAATCAAATGGTATCGTTTTCAAGAACTAAAGTATACAACATTAAAAAAGAACCATCGAGAAGAGTACATTTTATTTACTTAAGAGGTCAGGGTATCATCATCCTCAGTCAGTTGCGGAAACTAATGCTATACACAACTTTACTGGTGTAAGGAAACCTCACAGTTCATATATAGTTTTCAGAAAGGTGCACTCGTTCAACAGTAACTTTTAATAACAAAAAATGAATTCAGGCCCCAACCTTTGCGGTGGAGAGCACTTGAAGAACACCACCGAACTTCCGGTTTCATTAAGCTTTAACATGTTTCATTTTGTTGAGCCAAGCCGATTTAAGCTTTACAGATACGGAAATTTACATCCAATAATGTTTTTAACCCCTGTCAAAAAAAGGAATGGATTCATTTAATGTCAGACTATGTATAAAATAGCAGTATTTAAATCAATCAATTTTGATATAGATTTTTTTATTCGAAAAGCAACATTTAGTACTAATAAGTTTAATAGTAATTGGGAGTAATTATATATAGGTTTAAAATTTCTTATAAGAAAATGATTTTAATAAGGTGTAGTCTATACAGATAAGTATAAAGATTGAGACATAGTCATGAGTTTTTACAATACCGCTGCTCCCCAGAAAGGCAGCTGTGATACCTAAACGGCAACCTGTAAGATAAAGCTAACAACAGTTAATAGTAAAAACTGAATATAATCGTAACTCGATTTGCTGCGTCCTTTCATTTTTAAGATAGCACCTTAACGTTTGACAGTAAAAACATTAAGTATTGGCCAAGTCAGTACGAAAGCGGCTTTACATCGGGGCACGCATCAGGAAGCACTTTGATATCTCATATAATACGTGACACGCCCGCCCCGGACCGGAAACACATTCCCGAGCAACGCCCCGATACGCAGACCTCGTAGCACCTGGCGTGTTCCGCATAAAATACTCAACTCCGCCAATTTCCTCACTTATGTTACGCTTCAAAAATATTATTGAACGGGAAACATTTACTAATTTTAGTATTTTCAACAATATATAAAGTAACAGGTTTTTTTTAGAGACGTTCTCCTGATGGTAAGTGCTACGCCTGCCCATAATAATGCGGTGCTGGTTAACAAGGTATACACTGCACCACATTGTGCTCGTTGCCTTAACACATAAGAATTTAAATGTCGTTGCCCCAGTAATTAAAACTGGAATACAGTAATGTTCGCACAGTACTGTTTGTCAGCTGCAATAGAAGCTGCGGTGGTACCCACCTAGGTGGTCTCCGGCAACAGGGATTTATCACCAGTATAAGAAGATATTCTAAGTATAGAGCGCATCTTCGAATTTATTTCTGACCACTAATAACTCTTTAATATGCATCCATTGATACTGTGTAAAAATCTTAACTCGTCTCACAAATATGCATGTCAACCGCCTTGCTCATATTGACGCTTTATACTCGTATATATAAATCTCATAGTTTTAGTCGGAATGTTGACTAATATTCGCATTTACTGGGGCGTAGGTCCTATTGCAGCCGATAAACAGTTGTATGAAAATAGATAGATAGGCTGATATAGGGTTATAAAAATATAAATAGGCTGATAGATGGATGTGGAAGAGAAGTACATACTGTGCCGACCCCACATAGCTGGGAAAAGGGCATCAGGAAGAAGAAGAAGAAACAGTAGTATGAAAACATTACTACGTTTCGGTTTGAGGTTTGAAGAAGTTTGAAGTAAATTTTCAATAGTTTTTTGTCGTAGAATCCATGTAAATATATATCATCATCATCATCATCATCATTAGATGCCCTCTTCAAATTGAAGTTTGGCGATCAGATTGAGAACACCAATACACGTATACATATAGCTATACGTTAGTTTGTTTAAATATTGACGTGTGTATAAGTGTATCACGGCCACGTCACGCCCGCACTGCATGGCTGCACGGCTGCACGGCTGCACGACCCCAAATGAAATATTAAAGAAGCGCTCGCAACAGCTTTTCCGTTCTCACCTTAAGAGCGGCGCGCTCCAGTTTCTTCAGTGCTTTTAAATTTTAAAACCCAGCAAAAGTTTCAGTGACGTACACGTGATTTATTTCAAGTCATAAAAAACCTAAGTTTTCACATTATACTTCTATCTTGGATCTGAAGATACCTCATCCTTATCCTCCGATACCGGAGCCTTACCTTATTTAATAGTTTACTCTTTTTTTTTGCTTGTCTTAATAATACTTCGTATTTGTTATTTCAAGGGATAGAGGGTAGATTTCATATTATTGTCACTGTGTATATAGAACAATAAAAATGGTCTTTAAGAGAACGATGAATAGGCTATTTCTAGACTAGTATACTTTATCACCAAAGAATTCATCGCCGCTTATCACCACATGGAATGGTAATTAAGCACTAGTCTACATAATTAAAAAAAAAAACAAGACATTGGTACTATCTACGAAAGGTCCTCTTTACAGTGAATAACTACAAAGTACTTCTTTACAGCAGAAATATCCACTGTGGTATATACCGCGACTGTTCTGTACTCCTACTATAATACATGTAAAGAGGCTGTGGAGCTGCATGAATAACTACTAATAAGGAAGGCTGATTTCAAATCGGCAGCTCTCATGAATGACGTGACGGAGGTCCCTTTTATACCACGAATCTTCAGTTAAATGACAAATTTTGGAACCCTAAACACAATAATAATAACATGGTTAAAAGCCAAACTTTAACTGTCTCCATCTGTAATGCCTCTGGTACTGCAGGCGTCCGTCTACAGCAACTGATTATCATCAGTCAAGCTATATACCAGATTGCCACGTTAGTTGCAACTTCTAAAACTTTTATGATAAACCTATAAGTAATTTATCTCCATCTTAAACTGTAACTTCTATTTTTAAAAAGCAAGCGGCTCTTACTCTCAGTGGTAAGTTATGGTAACCCATCGGCAACCGCAACTGGTGCAGAGCCATAACTGCATTGAAAAGCATCACTTGATTTGGTAATAAAACAAAGACACTTCCTCTTCCTCTCCATAACTATTCATTTCTTATAACTTTAAAAAATCCACGTGTAACGTTTTATCCGATTTGTTGAGAAAATACTGAACACTACAAATAATAAACATCGAATAAAACGGATAACAGCTCGCGCACAAACAGTATACTGTATACCTAATTCCAATTTAATAAGGTTTAAAATCCCAAATAAAATCTCCGACAGTAAACTTGAAAAATACACTAGCAGCTTTTAAAACGGTAACAGTAAAAAGGATAAAGAAATACTGCGAGCAATAAGAACCGGAAACAACACCGTTCGTGTCACTTCCGCCTCTAAAAACTTGGTGAACTGTAACAGACCAACAATATTTTACAACAGATTTTTGAAGATGTACCGATAACAAAAACATAGGAGACGATCTTTAGGACGCTTTACTCGTACCTTCGAACCTTCGACTTCTCTTGACAAATATTAGTGTGCAATTATTTCTGTGTTCCGGTTCGAAGGATGCTGCAGCTAGTGAAAATATTGGGATAGTGAGACTTAACATTTTACCTCTCAAGGCGACGGACACCAACCATATCCAAGTTGTTATGGGCGAGCATAGCACTTACTATAAAGTAAACGTATCGCTCGCCTGATTGCTTCATGGAATAAAGAAAAATAGCTGGAACTAAGCATTGCTTTTGAATCATCTCCATCCCACTACTTATGTGACGCCCCGAATCGAACCAGAATCTTCTGTATAAATAGGCAAGCCGGTTAATATCTTCGCAATAAAAGCAGTTTTCTGTAATACGGATATATAATATTTTTTTTATTGGTACAAAGCTTTTAATTGCGCGACGTATCTTGATAAATATTACCATACGCGCAGTGCGTAAACGTGGAAAGTTTAGTCCACTCTCATTGCAATATCCGGTCGGCTGCAGGTTCCGTTTAACTTTCCAATTGGACCGGAAGCTCTCCCGGCGGTTTATTGGACGCTGAGCAATGCAATTAGTCGCACCTGCGGGGTTGTTGCGCGTACCGACGCCGTTTATTTGTGTACCCCTCGTGCGTCGAGAGTAGTTTTCAATGCGTTTCGATTATTTAGGGTCCGAAAAACACACCCACGGAAGCGAGCCGGGGGTCTCAGTTTCACGAAGCAAGCGGGTACGATTATATTTATACGTACAGTTGTGGATAAGTATTTCGTTGGTCTGAGTGTAGTTAAAACATCTAGGTCAGTATTTAAACTCTTCAATAACTAAACCTAGATGAAAGCGAACTTTAATAAGTTTCCTTCAAATGTCCGCGCCGAAGATTACAAAGAATATAATCGAGTAATCTTTGAACAATATCAGCCGCAATTCCTCCGCAATGGTGTCTCTATTTTCTGATGATGTAGAGCGCTTGGTGTCATTTTGACTGTTACAGTTCATCTGATACTGAACTGGTGGACCCTGCTCCGCGGCCTGTTGCAACTATAAATTATGAATAAAATTTTATGTTTGAATCCTCGTCCAATAGGTATTTGCGTAACTATCAAATCTGTCAAATAAGTTGATATAAATTTATAAAGCAGTCAAAGCTCGGTAGATGATTTATAATTCAGATATCTCTATAAATCTCTTCGAGCTATAAATCATCAGTTGAATGAGTCGAACTGGGAACACGGCTACGATTACGTCACGAGTATATGTTTCGCAACTTGTGCATACATAGGCATTAGTAAGGTCTTCAATTATAAATGCCAGATGGCTTGGGCTGTGAACCTGAGATAGTTTTAATCAGGTTCTAGGTAATCAAATCTTTCAACTAATAATCTCTTTTCCTTTAAACATAAACTCATCAACATTTTTAGATTATAAAGCTGGAGTTAATATTTGCTTTCGCTGAAGAAGACCATTTAGTCTTAACTACAGCATTTTAAAATATAGTGGTAATTTTGTAATCAATAACGAAAACGTCCAAGGAGGTACCACCGCAGCGCCTATTTCCGCGGCCAAACAATACTGAGCAAATATTATTGCATTCCGATTCGACCAGCGCTGTAGCCAGTGAAATTACTGGGACACAGTGACTTGTCTCAAGGCGACGAGCACAATGTGATGCTGCGTATACCACTCTTACTAACGCCACGTTATTATGAACAGACCTATAACTTATCATGAGGAGGACGCTCGCCTCGTCGCTTCATTAAATAAATTCACAGTAAAAATGGTTCATTATCTTATTTTTAATATTTTATAAAAGAGGCTTAATTAATGCTGACCGGAGCAGTCTTAACTTCCTCAGGAAGAATTGTAAAGGTGGTTTACTGTATCATAATCGTTTGCAACGATGAAGTTAATGTGCGTATGTTTTAAGTGCACTGGTGGTGGCTATCTCCTGTCGGAGACCGTCTAGATACGTACCACCGCAACTCCTATTTCTCGAACAATGGTATGCAAATATTACTGTGTTCTTGATTCACAGGAGTTGTAGTTAGTGAAATAACTGGGGTAACGATACTAAACACATCTTATATCACCAGACGATGAGCGCAATATGTTGCAGTGTATTCCATCCTAACTAGCGCCACGTTGTTATAGGTGTGCTTATCATTTACCATCAGGTGAACATCCCGCTCGTGTCGTCGCTTCTTGTATAAAAATAAATGTTAAACCATGTCGTGTAAATATTTTGGAAATAGAATGGATGCTATCGCATGTATACATTTTAAATTTTTTTACAAAAGTTGTCAATGACAAGTTTCTGCTTGCATCTCATCAGGTACTGGCAGGTGTTGGCAGGTTATTTTGTGATAGAGGATGAATACTGATCCCTGCAGCGTATAGTTCAAGGGTCCAGGTAAACATGGAGTTAATGCGGAACGTGCCGCTCTCCCTCTCGTGCGGATAGCGCTCCATTTACAAACTACGATTTAATAAAAAAATCCTATTGGAATAAAAAAAAATATTTAGGTTCAGATCCAGATCTAAATTTTCTTTATTTGAACTCGATTTGTGTGGATTTATTATAGTGTTGTAGATATTACATGTTACCTTTTCGGAGACCTGAAACGTCTCAATACTCTCTTCAAAAAACGACGAACATAACGTTCATCATCATCATCATCATCAGCCATCTGGACGTTCGTCTTGTGTTAAATAATTGCTCATTACAATGTGAATTTAATTACAATATTTACAATGCACTTTGTGTCACCTATATACCTAGAAGAATTGGTCATATTATCACGTTAATTTCATAAGTACCCCATGAGTGATCTTATGCTAAATTATATGTTATGCACTTATTATTAAGATGGTATTAGCAAATATAGCTTTTATATTAAAATAGTACAGCATCATTACATTTTCTTCGTTTTCATGCTGCTTTGTATGACGTGCAGAGTATTTTTAATAAAACAAAACTACGAATCAAAATTTTTAATCTACGAAAGAGGAGACGAATGGTAAGTTCAGCTAATGGTAAGTGATACGCCTGCTTATAACAACGCTGGGCTAGTTAGGATGGTAAATACTAGATCACATTGTGCTCGTCGCCAGGAGACATGAAATGTCTGGTTTCCTAGTAAATTCACTACTTACGGCGCCATTCAAACCGGAACATAAGTGTGTCCTGTTTGGATACTACTGTTTGGTGGCGAGAATAGGAGCTGCGGTAGTAGTTACCTACACGGTCTGTGACCATAGGCACGTACTATCCGCAGCAACCATTTATAAGGCTGTTCTTTCAGGAGAGCTCAGTCAGTCAATCTATCAAGACTTCTTGATACTTTACACACAGACACTGTTCATTTTGATTTTTGTGACTGAAAAAACGAGGCTTTAGCTCGCACCAACGTAGATTGGTCCAGCATGGTGGGAAATGGCCCAAATTCCCCCATATGGATCTCTATCCGATCGATGTGGAATTCTTTAGGGAGGTCTTTGTCCAGCAATGGACGTAAACATAAGTAATCATTATAGTATTTTTACCAGCATTTATTCGCGTCTTGTTTAAAATATTTCATCACCACTTCTCCTCGAGTTATCGTATGACTGTAACCAGAGGAATTGTTTTGACGTTTTAAGTTAACATTTACCAATATTCAGGTGTGGTAGAAGTTTTATAAATGTGTTCATTACGTGCAAACGGGTTCCGCAGCGCTGAGTGAACAATTAGCGACGTCGTTTTAAAAGCGAAGCGCGTAGCTATTGAGTTGTAATTAAGACATCAATAACCGGTGTAATCCGTTTAGGTCCGATATGAACCGGATCTGGATGTGAACGGCTGCCGCTAATGTGTTTTTAACGCACACGATTGAAAATTAAATTGATTGGACTTCAATAAACCTTTAGAGCGTAAACAAATTTAATTTGGTTCAATGATTACTTGTTTCCTTCGTGTTGGAGGCGAATGAAAATAAATCCAGTAACACTTAGAGAAAGGGTACGCAGACCACATCCGAAAACTGTGTAGTTATGTACACTTTAGCACGGCTGTTTACCTTTTGAGTGAGTTGAAATATTATCATTTAGCTATGTTTAGAGAGCCAGGCCAGCCAGCCATAAGCACTGCGAACGCTTATTTGCCTGCACGGAGCGTCCGCTCCTGCTCTTGATGCAGTAAAAGGTTACTAAACACGAAACATTTCCAACTATAAAAAGCACACGCTTTTAAAAGGACCGTTACTATTATACTGTGTTAGTAATAATAATATAAACTTTTTTTCAGACTCCATGAGTCTATAGTGGTGGACAACCAGGTGTGCCGACGATCTGGTGAAGGTTGCGGGCAGCACAGCATCTATCGCTGTGGATATCTTTGGGGAAGGCCTATATCCAGTAGTGGACGTCTGTCGGCTGATAATGATGATGACGGAGTCCACAGTGTTAGTAAGTCAGAAACAATTTTTACTTCAAAGCTATGTTAGTAACAGGATACTATTGTAAACTATTCAATAATTAACTTAACTTATTGTTAAAACAACGAAGGCAACGTTGACAATATTTTACTAGTGATAAATCTCTGTAGCCAGAGGAGACCTTTTAGGTTATTCGTTTAGGCTTTTCTATCGCCAAACAGTAGCATGCAAACAGGTTGTAGCCAGTGAAATTTGTAAGGTAACAAGACTTAACATCTTATGTCTCAATGCGACGAGCACAATATATCGCTGCGTATACAAGCCTTATTACCACACTCATTATTAAGTCGTGCTCGTCTCGCCGCTTTGACATACCAAAAAAATAACACTGCTACCATTTTTTGCAGCTAAGTAATCATTGAGTTTGGAACCAATGATATGTTACACGACAACCTAAAACGCGACACGTTACGAGGCCACCGGGACGTGGGAGGGCCGCCCACAAAAACCTCTACCTGCCGCAGACGGCAGCTGCTCGCGCGATGTTTGTACACTTCAAACTGTCCGTCCGTGTTGACACGATAATGATATCCGATTTACGCCGACACGATCACCTTAAACTATAGTCAAACACTCCGCGGTGAAGCAGTCGTAACTCTTGACGACATAACAGTTGTCGTCATAAATTTGACTCGTTTTGATGTTTACACTGTTGAGATAACGAAAGGACTAGCGCTAGCAGTCCGTAGCACAAATCCTGGTTCGATTCCGAGAACACGATGGACGGAGTGTCGAGTTTGTAATGTAAAATTTTTTCCATTACGTTTATGGTTTAATCAAATCTTGGAAAAAAAATAATTAGTGTTAGGTAGTTATGCTTTCATAGATCAAAGTTCGACAAACCTTTCAAGTAGAGATTTCAAAATACTAAATAGAAATTTTAAATTGTTTTTTGAGGGCTATTATTATAAAAAATAAACCTTACTTCTATATACAAAGATATTTATATGAGAATAACAAAGGAAAAAAGCGATAACAATGTCTCGAGAAATATTGCAAAAACGTTCATTGTTGACTGTCGAGCGATTTATATCAACAAAACAAAAATAAACTTAAATATATTTTAGTATACAGTTGAATGAAATTTGCAGTGGACATGTTTTCAGGAGTGACGGTCTTGTTATTTACGAATTCATTTCCTGTACAGGTTTCTATATTATTTTTGATCAGCTCCAAAAGTTTAGTCACAATAACGTTGTCAGGGGTGTAAGGGTTCCCGAACAACAACTAACGGGACCCAAACCAATCTCACCTGCTCGTGGTGCACCCTATTAATCAACAAATGAGTCTCTGGCCAGCATGGTGAGAAATGGCCCAAATCCCCTCCCCATATGAATCTCTATCCTATCGATATGGAAATCTTTTGGGAGACCTTTGTTTAGCAGTGGACGTCTATCGGCTGATGATGATGATGAACGCAGTCATGATTAACATGTAGCTCACGAGCCACAGTTTCGCGACCTCTGTTATGTACATATACGAGTACAGGCATTAATTCATAACACAGAACTAAGAATGTCAGAAACTTTAATGTTACATGAATAGAGTTGTACGAACGTGGGAACATGTATGAGTAAATCGTTGAAGTGTCCAACAGATGTTCCCAACTGGGTCAATGTGTGGACCCCCGCCCGCGCCGCGGTCCGAGCTGCCCGCACCACGCGACCCCGACAAATGGATTGGTACCTCACTCCGGGAACGGTGTGGAAACGCCTGACATGTTAATATTGATATAAATATCATAAATTGAACGACGTCTTTCGAGTAAACAAAATTGTAATATGAAAATAATATCTATGTATTACTATAATAGAATCGTTTACGTTGTTTTTTTTTTATTTTCATTGACACGACTCCAAGATGGGGCATAGGGCGTCCATAGTGATTCTCCATCGCGTTAGGTCTTGGGTTTTACTCTTATTCTCATTCCACGTCTTCCCGATCTTATTCGTCACCTACTGTGCAGAACATATCTGCTTGGGATCTCTTCGTAGAGTGTGGCCAATCCACTTCCATTTGCAATGCCTGATTTGTAAACCAATTGAAGATTCGCGGTAGAGCTCCAGGAGATTTTCATTGGAGATTCTCTCGGGCCAGCAAATACCGGAAATGCGACGAAGACAGCGGTTAACGTATACCTGGACCTGGTGCGGATGATCTGGATGACCTACCACGTCTCACAGCCATACAGCAGTACAGGTTTTACGTTACGTTGTACTTATATAAAAAACTTGTCTCTTGTTTCTCAAATACGCTCGGACCCACTTTGAACGGATACAGAGCCTATGCTCTCTCTCTGTTTCTCTATGATGCTATCATCATTATCAACTGATAGACATCCACAGCTGGACACAGGTCTCCTCTACCAATGTCTTTAATCGATCCCGCGCTGCTCGTATTAAGTGGTTTTCCACAACCTTCACCATATCATCAGTATTTTTTTAATATACGAAGTGGCTAGCAACGTTCACCTAATGATAAGTGATATGCCTGCTCATAACAACGTAGGGCTTGTTGGAAGGACAAACACTGTACATTGTGATTGTCGCATTGAGACATGGGATGTCTCATTAACTCAGTAATTTGACTAGCGACAACTCCTTTCAAATCAGAACACTGCAATGTTTGCACTGTACTGTTTAGCGACAGAAATAGAAGTTGCTGTGGTACCTACCTAGACGGTCTCTGGCAACAGAGACCTATCACCAGCAAGTCGATCCATCTTGCATGATATAGTCGACTCTTATTTAAAAAAAAGAAACATTAAAATTCTGAACTTCGAACACACCAGCAGTATAATGACTACGATAATTAGTAAGAAGTAAAACTACCCTCCTATTCACTTACACATTAAAACAAACAAAGCAGCGGCACTGAGCAAAGGGAGACGAGGTGTTCCACAATTTATTGCTGTTGTAAAACAGTGCTTCAGAACACTCGACGAGCAAATGTAAACATGTACCTCGTGTGGAGAACGAGCCAGAATGTTCTCACAGCCACTCAAAACCACGGCGTGTCGTAAAAGTCGACTAAGATGTGACTTCAGAAAAAATACAGCTATCTCTAGACCGAGTTACTAGTACGAGTACACTTCGCCTGTTCGCGTGTAATAACAACAATCAAACCTCAAAATTAGGGTGGCTCATGTTCAACAATAAATATCAATAGGCTGAAATGCAAAATTTATATGAAGAAATATAATCACGCGAATGATAATGCTCCAGGATGTTCGATCGATATGGAGATCTTCGGCAGAGGCCTATGTCCAGCAGTGGGCGTCTGTCGGCCGATAATGATGATGTTGATGATGAAACGATAATGTAGGTGTGTAGGTGTTTGTTTTTGATATGTAATATTATTAGTGTTATGGTCTTGTAATAAGTACGAAAGCTTGGCCCATGATTCCAAAACGACCATAACACTAATAATATTACATATCAAAAACAAACACCTACATCATCTTTATATTCTTATCACATGAAAAGAAAGAGAGGGTAGTAATAATAATTTGTTTAACTATTTACATTAGTAGTACACTGGCCTAATGGTTAGAGCTTGCGATCTTCATTCCGAAGGTTGCGGGTTAGATCCCGGCATGTACCGATGACTTTAATATTTAAGTTATGTACATTTGTGTACTTTAGTAACAACAGCGAAATACAAACGGTGAAACAAAACATCGCGAGGAAACCTGCACATGAATTAGAATTTATTTTAAGAAGTCACCAATCAGCATTGGGCCCGCGTGTAGCCCATCGCCTTCATATTGACCGTAGGCCTGTGCCCCAACAGTGGGGACGTAAATTGACTGTTAAAAAAAAAATGACTTATAACTGGTTCATTCTCCTTTCCAACATAGACGTTTTAAAATTGAACCTTCAATAAGGAAGCGGCAAGTTCCCACGCGTTTATATTACAGACCGTTACTGGGCACTTAACGGGATGCCAGCAGCAATCCGTATCTGAAACATTGCGACAGATATGTTCCATATTTTCTTTTACATAAACAAACATACAAGCCACCGGCCTCCTCTTCAAAGAGGATAATGGTGTTGACTACTTCCATTACTAGTGCCGTCATTATCATCTAAATACATCTAACAATATGCATAGTTTAACCACGGTATCTTCAGTCTTCGTATAGTTATAGAGTAAACTCATTTTATGTTCAGAAATAGTAACATAATGTCTAAATATACAATCGCGGCAGGTTATTTCGCATATCCCTATGACGCAGAAGTAAGTGACCTGGATGGGTTATGAATAAGATAAAAAATGATAAAGACCACCAACCAGAATATAGTTTCTATTGTAGTATCGTATGAAAATATTTCTTCCGCCTTTACTAAAAAGTTGAACAACTACATTCCGAGCGAAACTTTTAACTTACATCATTTAAATTTACTACTAATTAGAGCTTAGTGGCTATCTAGAGACTTTGCAGAGGACGAGTCATCATCACAGCCTTCTAGTGTCCACTGTTAAACAAGACTACTCGAAAAGGTGATGTTTGCTATACTTGTCAAACTAAGTATGTTATTTAATGAGCGCGATATGGTGGTAAAAGAACGAGTTGACTGTAAGAGAAGCTATGGTACTTTCTATGAAATGATTTATATTTTTGATAAACTAAAGGTAGGATGGCGGTGTAGATATCCTTTGTAGGAGCATTACTTAAACCATTAATTGATGACACTTACAGATATTTATATTTGTCATGTATAGAGTAGTTAAATTTTTTTTATGCGATGAGACGAGCAGGACGTTCACCTGATGATAAGTGATACGCCTGCTCATAACAACGTAGCGCTACTCAGAACGATACACATAGCACCATATTGCGTTCCATCAATTATACTAGCTATAGCGCCCTTCAAACCGAAACACAATAATGTTTACACATTAATGTTTATCGGCTGCAATAGGCGCTGCGGTGGTACTTACTTCGATGGTATCCGACAACCCAGACCTACCACTAGTACTAGTGTATAGTAACGATTTGGAATGTATCAGTATTTATCGCGTGCTATCTGTGATGTGAGCAACTCGTTGAATGGCTGTCGCTTCTCGCCGATAAATATCTGTTACCAGATCGATGAGGCCCCGGACACGCGGAATAACAATTTCACAAGGTAGAGTTGTTCCAAGGGTATTTATTTAATATTCAAACATCCCGATATTTGTTCAGAAAAATATTGAAAAAATTACTGTTACTTATTATTTAACATGGAACCGTTATGAGCACTCCATCGTATCTAATGTTTTTATTTGTTAACAAAAATAATCAAATAAATATACCCAGTTATCCTAATTCAGCAAACACATCAGATCTTTGGCGAATTTGAATATTGAGTCCTGTTGGGTCAGACTTACTTGACGTTAACAATAAATGGTCAAAAAAGTATATCTTTTTTTCATTCTTAATAGCCCGAGACTATAGTTCAAATAACTTGAACGTAATAACAAACATAGGACGTATAGAAAACACGTCTACACACTAAAGTGAAATAATTTTTTTTTAAAGTCACCCCAGCGGGGATACGCAATTCGGGAGCTGGGTTCAATTTAATTTGAGTGGTGCGCGCGCACAAACAAAATGTACGCTCACCTGCCTCGTCTATGGGGCAGACGTACTCCGGCTTTTAAACTAATTGACGGACTAAACATCGTTTAACGTCAACAGCTTCCGCAAATCCACAAAGCGTTGGCTCTAACGGACCCGACACAACGATACGTCGTACGGAATGTTTATATTAAAATTTATCATCACCATCAGCCGATAGGCGTCCACTGCTGGACATAAGCCTCCCCCAAAAATCTCCACATCGATCGTCCTGCCCTGGAAGTCGCTCGTCGTCTTTGGGGATTCATATAGGAGGATTTGGACCATTTCCCACCACGCTGGCCCAACGTGAATTGGTGGAAGCCAGAGCCTCGTTTGTTGATTAGCAGAGTGCACCACGAGCAGGTGAGGCATGGATCCCGTGAGTTTTTGTACGGGACGCCTTAAATCCCATAAAATGTATGATAATATACAATCAATTTCGTTTTATAACCAATATCTAAGTAACAAGACAAACCTTTTTCTTGCTGTATGGAAATAGCTTGTCCAACGATTATGAAACGGAAATTCTCATCTCGCAGTAATTACTTTCTGAGAGCTTAGTCCATAAATAGCATGAAGTCACCTCGTTTATCTGATGAAGCTTGAGAACCTGTTCTCAATGCGCTTATATTACGTGAACAAATCTTTTTGTTTGCAGGCATTCATTTCAGGTATTTAAATACATCTTCAATACAAAAATTAATTGACATATACCATAATATGTAGTACCTTTCAAAATATTATTAAACCTTCCCGACAGGGTCCAGGACAAAGACTCTCATTATTCGTCTCCCACTATCAACAGCGAATGGATATAACGGCATAATATTATCATAAGTTCGTGAAATAATCTCTACAATTATCAGAAAGGTTTTTTTTATATTTCTTGCTAAACCACCCATTAAGAAAATTAAAAAAATACCTAGGTAGTAAAAAAAAGTCAAACCGTTTGGTTAGCTACAATAAAGCAAGTATCTTAACCTCACTTAAAAACACTGACGTCATAGCATGTTTAAGCTCGCCGTACTTAATTCAAATGAAATAACATATCTATCAACTCTCATATCTAATTTTTTTTTTTATTACAGAACAACAATTCACAGGACTCAAGCCAATCCTATCTGCCCGTGGTGCGCCCTGCTAATCAATAAACGAGGCTCTGACTCCCACCAACCGGTATTGGGCCAGCTTAGTGGGAAATATCCCAAATCTCTCCATATAAATCCCCATCATTGGGAATCATTGAGAGAATCCTATGTCGAACAATGGACGTCTATCGACTGATGATAAATAATAATAATATATGTACATACCCTTATCAACATACTCCAAAAACTGATACCTATATTCTCTTTACCTCTAATCACCAACTCACCTGAAACAAGAAAAGTAATCGTAAAAAAATCATGATAACTTATTGAAGCTTTTAATGATAAAAAAAGTTTACTCCATGAACTGCCGAGACAAGTGAGACGTTATTTTAAGTAATACTGCTGATAATAATAACGTGTCGCTAGTTAGGATAATATCACTGCACCACATTATGCACGTCGCCTTGATACAAACACATTAAGCTAGTACAGTTAAGCTATAGCACCCTTCGAACCGGTACACAGTATGGTCTGCTGCAATAGGAACTTTTGTGGTACTTCGACGGGCTCCGAGCCACAAAGACCTATGAGTATTAGCCTAAAGTAGCAGTGGGCAGGGCACATTGCTCGAAGGACCGACGGCTGATGGGGCAGTAAGGTCCTCGAGCGGCGCCCGTGTACCGGTAGACGTAGTCAGAATCGCACCCATTGGATGCGAGTAACGCGTGACCGATCTATGTGGAGATCTTTGGGGGAAGCCTATGTCCAACAGTGGACGTCTATTAACTGATGAAAGGAGCCTACATCTCAAATAAAAATTATCAATTACTTGAAACTGTGAATCGAATAATGTACCTAATAATGTTTGATTTAATCTGGCTATTGGGATTATTTCACGGGCGCTATATACTCGTAAAGTCGGAAATCCAATAAATATAGTTGACAGTGTGTGCGCGCGCAGCTGGTTCGAATCCAAGCCATCCATCACGTGCAGCCGACGCGCGACGCCCCGCACCCTGTGCGCCTTATCCATCAACACTTGGAATTTATAGTTGCCGAGAGATCATTATTAACTATAATCATTTCCTATAGTTCAACGACCGACGTTAGATTTTTTTATTACACATATTTATTTGTTTATTTATATGTATATTCGATATCATGAGATTCATCGATTAAATAGGAGATCTCTGAAGCTATTATACGTCAACACTCAAAATTTGGTAAAGATATTGTTTCTGCTGTTTAGAGGAAAGAATTGAATTTATATAAGGAGTTTCTTTTCCCAAAAGGAGTTGCAAGGTTGTTACGGACAGCAAAACATGCTAGTTGTGTCATCGTAGATTTGTTTAATTCTCTGAATCGACGAGACAATCTCCTGATGGTAACTGATACACCTGCCCATAACAATATGGTGCTAGATGAGACGATATACACTGCACCGCATTATGTTTGTCACCTTAGACATAAGATGTTAAGTCTCGTTACGACCATAATTTCATTAGCTACAGCGCCCTTCAAAACGGAACAGTACTTTTAGCATAGTAATGTTTGGCGCCCAAAATAGGAGCTCCTGTTATACCTATTACATAGTACAAACACAACTCCTATTTTGGCATGTACGTGCTATAGACCTCCCACTACTAAAGGTAGATGATTGATGGATACTGATCATACGGCCATTTTTAATTAGTAATAAATTTTAATAACCCGAGAGTAGAGGGCAGTCACCGTAGCCAATGGATCTTGAAACTCCGGTCGCATCGCGACTATAAAATTAATCTTTAATATATAATAAAGATATAAACCGTGGCAACTTAACAATTTGCTTATTTGAAGTGAACAGGCGAAACACCGCTCGTTGGAAAAGCTCGAAGCGACGTTTCGAGATCTCGAAGCAGTTATTTCACGTCCGAGTGTAACGACACATGCAAATGGATGGCGACGGTTGCCGACGTCATCTCGACCTGGTTTCCCGGGAGATACGGCACGTACACACTACAAGGCGCGTAACGTTCGCAACCGCACGGTACTCTACTGCCGATGGATTTACATGCTGCTAGTGCCAACGGATATCCGGATTAAATGTGTATCTTGGCTGAATTGATCTTCTGTACAAAGATGTCATTTTTTTATTGTACAAAGCGAAGAAACGAGCGAGACGTTCACAACAATAATATGCCGCTGGTTAAGATAGTTTGCACTTCCACATTGTACTCGTCGTCTTGAGACACAAAATGTTAAATCTACACCAGTAATTCCACCAGTTACAACTTGCGTCAAACCGGAACACAGTAATGTTCGCACAGTACTGTTTTTCGGCTGCCATAGGAGCTACGGTGGTATCTACTATGACGGTCTGCAGCAACAGAGACCGATTAGAAGTGTAAAGTTCAATAGTTTATAGATATATATATTTATTTACATATATATATATATAAGAAAATAAAACCTTTTTCATTTAATATTTTTCACACTTCGATATTACTTTGTCACGTCGTAACACAAACACAATTTACATACGTAAAGTTAATAAATTTGCATTATTTATACGATTCACAGGTATACCGGAGTTTATTTAATTAAATCCACAAAACGTGAAATGTTCTTACAAAGCAAATAAAAAAACAACCGTAGCGACTTCATCACGGATAACATAAAGTGAGGGATGGTGGGAATGCCGAATTATACGAGAGAGTACTTGTTTATATTAAAATACACAACGCGTTTATATATATATATATATATATATATATAAATGAATGCGGACGTAAGGAGAGCTAGCGAACGAAATGTTTGCTCTCCTTCACCCGCCGCGTATCTATGACATTTTAATACATTTCAGACGCAAATGTTTACACTGGCCACAGACGGTGCAGGTATGGAGTTCGTTTCCGTTTTGTCGCAATCATTCACGAGTATTAACGAAAGCTTTTGAAATATAAGGACCGCACAAAATTACAAACAGTTGTAATCGCTGGAAGACATTGGAATCAACAGTTTTGTGGAATACATTGCAGATCTGTAGTTCAGTAGTACACGTCCTCTCATCTGGACTTTACTTAGCTTGACTAAATCCTTTCATATATTAAGTACTAACATAAATCTCGGTTAGGTGTGGTATTACCAACAATCTGGTATTGGATAAAAGTCGCCTACATTCAATAATACGTCAAAGGACTAAGATACATGTATTTCATCTACCACATAGTCTTAAAGCAAATAGGTGGAAGCCAGCGTTTTTATCACAACCGATTTCTATGGAACCAATATTGTATATATATATACATATGTTTTACTTTTATTATTATTATTATAAAATTAATTTGTGATGGAGCTGGCATAGATATAAAATCATCGAAATAAGTAAGTACTGAAGCCATATTTTATTTGGTTGGTAATGCCATCTAGTATACACATTAACAATATACAAAGATATACAAAAATAAATTATTATATGTTACAATATTTAAATAAAAGCCTCAAATTATGTACTAGAAGAAAAAATATATTTATTAATCAGAATATACAATAAAGAGGGAGAAGTATACCTAAATGCATCAAGTACTCGGACAATAAAGAAAATATGTGAGGACAAGATTAACATTTTTTAAATACTATATTAAACTTTTATATCAGAAATAACCAAAATATCGTCAAAACAATAGATTGAACATTAAATAATTTATAAATTCTATTACATTGCCTAAAAGATTGCCAGAGTTAAGTGGCACTGGGCAGGGCACCCACCTTGCTAGAGAGACCGAGGGCCGATGGGGCAGTAAGGCCCTCGAGTGGCGCCCGCGTACCGCTACACATAGTGTTGGGAAGTCTCTCACGAGGTGGACAGACTATCTGGTGAAGGTTGCAGGAACCCACTAGATGCGAGCAACGTGGGACCTATAGATGTGGAGATCTTTAGGGGAGGCCTATATCCAGCAGCAGACGAATAGCGGCTGATGATGATATATTCTATTTCGTTTTGTCATGTAAACGACTAATTGTTGTAATGTGAGATAAAGTTCTTTTAACCGAAAACATAATTACCTAGCCGTTCCCCGCCTGCTTTGCTAGTCGTAACACCCTTGAAACTTGCTTTGAGTAGAAAATTTTGTAAAATCCGTTCTTACCTGACCTATACTCGGCAAAAGGAATATTCCTACCAAATTTCAAGTCTCCAGGTCTTATGGTTACAGAGATAACTATAATAAGCTTCTCCATGGGTGTAAATCTCATAGATTAGACAGCTGATAATTACGTATGGTACATCGAATGTTTAGTCACTTTTGTTTGTGAGGCTTACAAAAACTGTGATACATAATATGTTGAATTCTTGCATCGCTATATCGCTGGTAAAATATGTTAATAAGCAGCCGGCGAGCCGCGGTCGATTCACCAATGGAGAATTGGTGCCATAAAACAGGGCACGCCGCGCCGTGACGCTCTCACGGCACATTTATTAGCAGGAAACCCGACCAGCCTTCTAATACTGCTTTAGAAAGTATAACTGCCTTACATATTATCTATATTTCTTTAAATATATATTTTCTTCTTTATCGACGCGACGAGACGAGCGGGATATTCATCGGATGGTAAGTGACGCCTGCCCATAACAATGTGGCGGTAGTTAGGATAATATATAAATCACCTCATTCTCCGTTTGGCACTAACAGTCCTTACCTCGGTTATTACACTAGCTGCAACTACCTTCAAACTGGAACACAGTAGCATTTATACATCACTGTGCGGCGGCAGAAACAAAAACTGCGATTGTACCTATCTAGACGGTCTTCGGTAACGGAGATCTACCACAAGTAAATTATTATATGCAGAGTTTTATTTCCTCTTTTTTATGATTATATCCATTAGCGCTTAATTATTGCTACTGCAACCCTACTAGCATTGATAATCAATTGGTGCTATCCATTTTTTTAAATAAATACGATGAAACATCACTTACCCGATTAGGTCTTGGAGTCTAAGTCCGCGAGCTCAATAAAAAATGAGCTAAGCCAAAAATTACTAGCAAGCGATATACATCAATAAATAATAGAATATATGTACAAGATAATGAATCAATAGTCGAGTTATAAAGAGTAAGTGCATAAAGCTTTTATCGGCCTGGACCACTCTCCCCGTATTCGAGATTTCAGGATAACCGCGGCGATACGATCACAAGTTAAAACAACAAATCTAACCTTCAGCCATTTCAGTACTCATGAATCAGTTAGTATTTACCAAAGCTTAAATATGATGTTGATTTTTTAAGAGCTGTTTGTTTGCTGGTCAGTTCCCAAGTCTCATTTAAGTTAATGTAATGATGATAAATCTCTTTTACGGAAACTGTATAAGTAGGTACCATTGCAGCTCGTACAAATGCCGCCAAAGCATTATTGTACATACGTCGTTGTTCCGTTTTGAACGACCTTGTTCCTAGTGAAGTTACTGAGGTAACGGGATTTAACATCATTCCTTTAAGCCCCAAGTACTAAGTGGTGATATGTATATCATTCTAACTAGCTACTCTTCTAAATAATGTAGTCATTATTATGAGCGGAGTTATAACTATTTATCAACATAATTAATTAAATTAAAATACTCATCAACACTTTCCAAACCTTACAGGTCTTTTTAACATCTTCCTCCAATTATCTAGGGAGTGTTTGATAAATAGTGCACAACAACTTACGGGGTCTAAGCCAACCTCATTTGGTGCACCCTGCTAATCAATAAACGAGGCTCTGGCTGCTACCAACCGGCGTTGAGCCGGCGTGGTGGGAAATGGCTCAAATTATCCCATATAAATCCCTACAAACCTGGAGATCTTTGAGGAAGGCCTGTGTCCTATAGTGAGCATCTGCTGAAGATGATGATAAATACTAACGTGTAAACGAATCGTTAAGAAACCTTTATTCTGTAATACTTGTCTCATTATCTACTGAACTCCAAGTTGAGTATATTCAAATAGTTAAACTGTAAACAATGGGACTGTTGAATGTCGCCTCCGTCGACCGTGATCGCACCGATAAGTCCTAGAGTTGTGTGACATCAGCGCGTACAGGTCCCACCCGAGACCAATCTGTTACCCGATCCGTGACATCCTCCAGCTGCCGCACCGTTACACTACTTTGCTAGTATATACGTATCAATTTTCTCTCTTACCTTAAGATGTGTATATGAAAAATTGTATAATATTGTCTATTATACATAAATACCCTACCCGATCGTGTAGGAATTTTTGGGGGAAGCCAATACCTCACAGTGGACAGTAATCGGCTGATGATGATTATGATTTTCTATAAAAAAAATCTCTACGTCAACCATTCGAGATCTCGATTGAAAATGATTTTTAGTATTCAACATTTATTATTACTATGAAGTCAAATAAGATATGATTGAAAGGTTCTTGGTGTCTTCTTGAAGCAAAGTTTTTTAAATTATGAGATTTTGAAGTTTTTTTTTAATGCGACTCCTGTCAATATTTACATCACTCTCAAGGTTTGGTAAAGGTAAATGAAGAGTTTTTTTTTTTCGGTTTTAATATTCAGTGTTAATAATTCTATTTGAAAAAAGGGTTGAAAGAGGTCAAGTATTAACTTATTGATCCCAATTGAGAGCCAGTCTTCAGTTATCTCATAGCTAAATGTATTTGAACTATGCAATAACTTCTGCAAGAGATGAGTAAAAGTGACTAGGCCATGAAATGTCTAGATTCCGCCTGGCTGTACGAGTAATGTTCATAAGCCATGTTGTGCCACGTGGTGCCACCAGGTGTGCCCGCTGTCCAAACAGCATTGTGGCCGCATCTGCCGGTGCATTGTGTCCAACCGTATTGTTATGAGAATCTCGAGTGGTTTGTACAATAACCGATCGGAATTTTAAACAAAGTTCGTTTTGTAACATTAAAGTAAACATCACAATATTGTTTTATTAACTTTAAGATAAAGTAAATGATGTAATACACAACTAACTTATATTTGATTGTATTGTATATATATTATTATCTTATGTTTTTATCACGAACTTTTCGTTAGCTGTCATGCTCATGCTATAACATACAAGAAGAAAACTTGTAACATTTCGCCATAGAAGTTATTTGTTATATTTATCTATCGTATATTTCTAAGTACACAAAGATTTCTTATTTATATATATGAAAAATGCATTCTTCATAAAAACAGCAAAGTGGTGGAACAACTTTCCGACGTCGGTGTTCCAGTCCAAATACGACGCGGACGTTTTTAAAAAAAGAATGAATAGGCTGTTACTTGCTTAGCGTGTTTTACCACCACAGACCATATCACCACTTAACATCGGGTGGTTTTGTGGTCAAGCAAATCAAAAATTATTAAAGCAACAGGTTTGGTGATTGGTACTGTTTTCGTTATAATAAATATTTTGTATCGATCGTAATAAATATAAAAAAGATAAAGTACGGCGATAAATCAAAACGTGGACCTCCGTGAGTGCATTGTGTTTACATAAAGTCGTTGAAGGCGGCCTTAGACCGGAAACCGCCGATATGCCGTCACGAAACGGATATTCGTTTTTTAATGATTTAATGAGGTTTTAAGATCAACTACTGGTATATTAAATTTCTATATGTTTAACCGCGTTGCTAAAACTTTTTATTTAACAGGAATGACAGTAAATGAGTAGGCGGTAATGTGAAAACGTCATCATCGGCCATGGTCCGCCACTACTCTAGGAGAGCCGAAACTATATTGTTGGTTATATGGGTATATCAATAATATAAATAGATATAAATTTTATTTGAGACTTAGTGAACCGGTAGTGTTAGTAATTTAGTAACAAATTTTGCTCACCAACTATATTACTAATAGTTGAGTGTTATACACGATTTAAAAAATTTACTTAATTTTAGATTCAATCATGTATAAATGGAATTTGAGTATTTCATAAAATAATAACATCTTGACATTTGAAGTTACAGTTATGTATGTGCATTACAAGCAAAAAAATATACACGCCGAAATGATAAGCTTCTCTTTTCGATGTGAAACGGATGAAATTAAATGATTGATGTACTCGTACATTGGATAGATCACCGTAAAATTAGGGCTCGTGTGTGTTTTTTATTAATGCTCACCCTTCGTTAACACTTGTCACCATGTGGCGCTGTAGCAGTTATCAGCTTCTTTATCGCTCTTTACCGAAATTTGTTATGTACTCACTAATTATTCTCGGGCGGTATGGTTTTAAAATAAAATACATAATATATTTTGGAAAGATAGGATCTGTGAGATTAAGTTTAATATAAATTGAGAAAAATTTTAAAAATATATCTACTGTAAATAATGATTAAGAGCTACAGATATTCAATGATAGCTATGACGTCAGGACATCCGTCAGCTTGTCAATAAAATCATGACTACGTGTGATGAAAACGATTCTAATCGTTTAACGGATAGTTAAATAAACACTATAAATTCTGTTAAATTTGATATAAAAAAAAACGCAGAAAGGTTGTATTTTTAAATTATTCCTTCTGCTTGAGGTTAATGTAGATACTATTAGGTTAATCATTTCACTAGCTTTCTAACTAGAACGTTAGTAAATGAATAGCTGCAGAAACTGGTTGCAGCGATATTATCGAAATGCACGATATTTTGCCAGTTAGGTCGGTAAATGAAGAAATTAAGATTAGACTACTCTTTAGAGAAAGGTAAAGAATAAAATTTTATCATTTCTACTGCCTTTTTAAAATCTGATCGACATGTGTCGCGATGTGTAACAATATAACCTTGCTTTTTGAAATGCAATGTAATTTTATCATCATATAAGAGAGACAAGAAGACGTTCGAAATATGATTTATCGTCGACGAGGGCTACATAAATTCCGACACCGTGATATCAAATTAAGCTGGGGATTCGGGGTCTGGGGTCCGGGGCAGCGCGCGACGTTGAGATGGGTCGACTCGCTGTCGTTGTCAATTCATTACCAGTTCAATGCGATTTGTCGGGATAAATCCTAAGCTTTGAAATTCATTCTTTAACTTGAACTTTGGAATATTAAAAAATTAAATACAACCTATACAACAAAAAATTATACTCAAAACAAAAGCATGTAAAAGAAAACTATAAAGTTGCTTCTTCTTAAAGTGCCTTTTCACTACGGGAGAGTGGACGTTAGATTTGAGAATCTATGCCTGTCTTGAATCGTTTGGAACTGCCCAACACTAGTGATACCGGACCATTCCCTTATATTTATTTTGCACCGAGAATTATTTTCTGCGTCCATACTGTCTTTCGCCGTCAGCTTTGACCATCATAAGTTGAAGCAGTTGTTACTAAACGGCTAGAAATCCTGGGATAGCAAAAATATTAATCTATTCAACCACAAGCTTTCATAATAAGAAACAACGAGAAAGTATTCACGGTGTTAGTAATAGGCATTCTTATAAATATAACCGGTCAAAGCTCTTAATAAATGCTAAGGTAGACAAATACCGGACGCGTGCTCGCCTTTAAACACCGCGTAGGTTCACACTACTGTAACCTGTTAAGATGAAGAAATTATCTTGTCATTCCGATGGATAGTTGTTATATAGGAAATTTGTTATAATTATTCACTCGTGGAGCAGGGTTGCTCTTACCCACAGTTTGATAAAGCCGAAAAGGGTAATGGCAACCAACATCAACAGAGGACATACTGTTGTCTTGTGACGTATCACACTATCCTCGCTATCATATCACTTAAATGTAAATCTTTAGAACATTTGCAAATACAAGAAGTTTATAATGAATGAATTAAAGAATATTATTATATTTCTGTTTATAATGAACGCGAAGAGTTGAATAGTTAAGGAGGAAACCGTGTCAATTGGTATTCATCGGGCGGCTTCTTCATTAGCGAGTCCATTAGTCAGCGGCGCGCGGAGCCGGCGGCCGCTTTTGTTCCGACTCCCCCGAGGTAAAGTTCGATACTCCATGTATAAATAGTGATGCCTTCACTTGCAATTCTGTGCAAGTTAATGGTGGAAAGTGCACTAATATCCAATTTCATCACCAACCAGTTTTATCTCACATCTATTAACGAAGCAAGCTTGTTTACCTGATAGTAAGCGATACGCTTGCTCATAACACAATAACATGTTACTGGAAGTAGGTCTTTGTTGCCGTAGAACGTCTGGTATGATACAACCGCATTAACTGTTTCTGCCGACAAACAGTAATGTGCAACTATTACTGTGTTCTGGTTTGAAGGGCGCTGTAGCCAGTGTAATTACTGAAGTAAAAAGATTCGACAGCTAAAATGTCAACACAACGAACACTGTAATATATAACATCTTAACTGGCGTCACATTTTTGTAGGCTGAAGTATCACTTACCATCAGATGAACTTCCGTTCGTCTCGAAAAATAAGTCAATTCCACGTCATAACCGTTATCTGGTGATAAAATATGTTAAAACCTGATAATAATAGTAAATTCACTGGTTAAGTGTCTTTTAAACAGAAACATGATTGTTGACATACTGTTTGTTATTTGGTGCTACAAAACAACGATCATCATCAGCCTTAGTTAAACCTCTACTAGATATGGGCCTTTCTCAACGTCTTCTAAACAAAATGCAACACAACCACCAGAACATTAATTTAACAAATTGGGTAAAGAGTTTCAGTTATCTTAACTCGCAACGTACATATGTGATGATTAAGTTCAAAGCAAATCACTGATACCTACGTCTTCGTCAACCACTGTCTTCGCCGAATTCTCGGAATACCGAGTATACCTGAATAGTGAATACACTAACCCGAGAAAATCTTCAATGAAAAGGAAGGTCCTGGAGGTCAGTCGCGAATCTACAATTGATTTACAAATCGAGCATCACAAATAGAACTATATTGGTCATACTCTACGAAAAGATCCGATTCATTTTCCCAGACAGGCGTTTGATAGGAATCTAAAAGAAATCTTGAAGTAAAACGCAAGGACCGTGACACCGCACAGTTACGGATGAGGCGAAGATCGGGAAAACGCGAAATGAGATAAAAAGTGAAGCTCATAATCGAACGCGATGGAGGATCACTGTGGACGCTCTTGGTCCCATATTGGACTTATAGGATATTAATGAATGATGATGATCGCTGATAACTTTATACCTGCACCAAAAGAACGACGGTATATCATTAAAGATATATGAGTCAGTTGTAACGTTTAAAAAGAAAAGTAAGGACGCTTAACAATGGGATGATCCTGCGGTGCTTGTGGAAACAAGTCGCGGCCGGCATTCAATAGATAGAGATCTAAACGAACCGGAGCGGGCATCCGCCGGCCCGCATGCGCAGCCGATCTAAATCAGACCAAATATTGCCAGATCACTGTGGGCAATGACGGCTGAGGGCATCATTTGGCATAATTCGACATGCGCAGACGTCATGTGCCAATAAATTTTTGCACCACGAGCACCCTTTATTATTTGACGAAGGGATGAGACGAACGATATGTTCACCTGAGGGTAATGATACGTCTGCTCATAACAACGCAGCGCTAGATAAAATGATATACATATCACTATATTATGCTTGCCGCTATAAGACATGAGCCGTCAAGTCCGCAGTAATTTCACTAGCTATAACGCCTTTCATCATTATTAGCCGACAGATGTCTACTGCTGGACTCAGGTTTCCCCCAATGATCTCCACATCGATGGATTCTCCGTTATGATTGGCACGGCCACCGGTCCCGCTGGGCACTTAGGCCCGTCTTTTATTGGAGTTCATTGAGGGGAATTGGGCCGTAACCTACCACGCTGGCCCAGTGCGGGTTGGTGGGTTGACATAGCCTCGTCTGTTATTCAGCAGAGCGCACCGCGTGTAGGTAAGGTTGACTTGGGCTCCGTAAGATTTTTCGCGGAACCCCTCGCACACACACGCGCTCTTCATCACCCACTAATATTTATAGGCTAGTGTTTCGTAATAGAAATATATGTGGTGGTACCTAGACAGTCTCCGGCAAGAGACCTAACCCCAATTTAAACTTTAGCACACTCATACGCGAACAATATTGCTTGTCACTATAAAAAGAGGTTGCATTGCTACATCTTAGTCATATCCTTAAAAACCTTCTGTCAGCAAAGCGAAAACAAGTTAACAATAGAAATTTAATAGCTTTAAGATGAAATACGATTTCCATTGATATTTGATATTTGAACGTCGGATGGAAACCTTGACCCAAGTTTTGCAGATTGGCATATACATAAGAGTATAAATATCGCAACATTCTCCCAATGTACATGGAACCGGCACTAATTTAATTTTTATTGCACTAAGTATAAAGTTAAAGAAGGGGTGTAAGGGGTTCCGCTCAACATCTTACGAAGCCCAAGTCAACCTCACCTGCACACGGTGCACTCTGCTGAATAACAGACGAGGCTCTGTCCACCCACCAACCCGTATTAGGCCAACGTGGTGGGTTATGACCCAATTCCCCTCAATGAACTTCAACAAAAGACGGCCCCAAGTGCCCGGCGGTACCGGTTGCCGTACCGATCATAACGGAGGATCGATAGCTGTGGAGATTATTGAGAGAGGCCTAAGTCCAGCAGTGGACATCTGTCGGCTGACAACGAGGTATAAAGTTAATTTTCAGTTGACTACAATCTGGTCGTTGACTTATAAAAAGTGTAATGAGTTATTCGTAATTTTCTGCGACATTGGAGTGGATTGTTGATCACGCTGTCTCCTGTATATAAAATGGGAATCTACTACGAAAAGCTTCTTTTCTGTTTATTTAAAAAACGACAAGTACGTTTATTTATGTAGTTCATCCTTATTTTTCAATGTAATTATGTTAGTAAGATTTTTTCATGTAACGACTACTAACGTTTCTCGAGATTCTTAGTGATATCTTATTAGAAAATGAAGCGTACTTATTAATCAGGTTCTCGTATATTGACAACCGGTACATAGAAATATTGTTACAGCTGCAGATTTTCAGTAGAATTATTTTGAAGATCCCCAAGTGTCCACTGGAATCAAACGAAGAACTTCCATATCGCAAGCAAGCGGTCAGTCGCTGCGCCCCGGAGGCAGTTCATGTTTGTTTAACCACTGACAGAACGTTGGTACTATTTATTATTCTTCAATAATTGCTACCCAGCAACGGAAACGTATATCTTCAGTATATTTATAAAGCCAATGTAAAACAATGCTCATATCTAGAGGTAAATAATTGTAAGGCGCAGCAACACTGCAATTACTGCTCGTCTATTTGTGTAGCTGCCACAGCTGCCACAGCTGGCCGCTCCTGCACAGCAACTAGACCGTAAATCATAGTGCGATGTGCCGCGGTTCAAACTCGCCGGATAATCCCCGGGGGTTCGCGCCGTATACTCATGGCTAACTTAAGCCTAAGTTCAGCGGAAATATAGTATTGACCAACGTGAAAAACGTATATTTAAATATTATGTTAAAATTATGATATTACATATATAATCGCCTTAATAGCCTATTTAGGCTTATGACTAACAGCGAGAGTTGACCAACAGTTCACAATCAGAAATTTATTAAACCACAGTAAATTTTTAAGAAAAAATATGAAAATAACATGCTATGCGGATACATTAAAAAGATGATGATTACACTTGGTCCCAACTTCATATGGTGTTAAGTAACAATAGGAACAAAGGTGGTGAAGCTGTTCGCCCAGAATATTCTGACTTGAACATAGAGACGCTTATGGTTAAGTTATTTACAATATGAGCGTGATAGGTAACCAAACGGATTCTAAAAAACTCTAGATGTTTAGAAAACTTTATATTGTAAAAGATATTAGTCAAGGATTATCCGCTGCGCCACGGAGGCATTTAAAAAAAATTAGTACTAGTGACAGGTCTCTGTCGCCGGAAACCGTGTAGATAGCTACCACCGCAGCGCCTATTGCAGCCGACAAGCAATAGTGTGCAAACTTATTGAAAGGCGCTGCGCTGTAGCTAGTGTAATTCAGTAATTACACTAGCTACAGCGTCTCTATACCCCAGTGGGTATAGAGACTAAACATCTTATGTCTCAAGGTGACGAGTGGAATATGATGCTATGTATAACACCCTAATTAACACTACTTTGTTATAGACAGGCTTATCGCTTATCATCAGGTAAACGTCCCGCTCGTCTAGTCATTTAGATAAAGACGTTTAAAATTTCGCTGGTCTGATAGACCCCTTTCTTCGAAGACTGGATTAAAAAGCATAATACAAGAGTAAAATGCATAAAGTACTGAAAAAGGATACGGTTCATACTGAAGTAGCTGTTGTTATGAAGCATAACGAGACTGAAGTTCGCGCTGGCTGTACAGACAGCAGCAACAATGGGGGAATACCGGACATTCTTATTCCAGCGGATGCCCGTACTGGCGCTTGTTACAACTATTGTTGCTAACAAGCCATTCAAGTTGTACATATTTCAAGCAACTTCCAGAAAATATTTATAAGAATATAATATACTTTAACAGTAAATATATTCTACGTTAACTTATTTCAACATAGTATAAACTTAAACCAGTACATGACAAACCTTCACAGCTTAATAAGTACGCATATAAACTTTTCTTATCCCATTGATACCTTGTGTTTTTATGCTAATAGTGCTTAACTATTCCGTAAGTTACGAAATAGTTCATTGCAATAATCAAATCTTTCAAATGTGGACCTTGTAATCTTACATTTTAAACCTTGAAGTATATTATAGCCTCAACTATCATTTAAGACAATTAACATCCCTTACTTAATTTGCCACAGGGTAGGAGCAATTAAATAGTGCATAACGTCTAAGGTTATTTTTGCTATCCAGGCTTTAAGGAATTTTTATTTTATTTAACGAGGCAACGAGACTAGCGGGATGATCACCTGACGGTAAGTGATTCGCCTGGCCAATAGAAAGTTGCGCTGGTTAAGATGGTGTACACTGCACCATATTGCACTTCTTCCCTCATCAACTTATGCCTCAAGGTGGTGAGCGCAATACGTCCTGTTATTATTGATACTTACCATCAGGTTGACGTCCCGATCGTATTGTCGCTTCATAGTATTTCAAAAAATAAAAACTTTTGATGATAACCTTTTTCGCCGCATTGTTATGAATAGACATAATTTACCATCAGGTGATCGTCCACCTCGTCTAGACTCTTTGTCGTTCAAAAACTGCTGTAGCGTGTAAATTGCTGATAACATTTATCACCGTTGTTACAATACTGATAACATTGGTGTATAGTGTGAGCTGAAGGGTACTGTACCCGTGGAGCGGGACCACGAATGTGTTAATAGCGCGCGATAAAGCTTCGGCACGTAAAAACCCGCTAATAACCCGCGTCACGCGATACACGTACGGGAAACGGAAAGATTTCCCAGAAGCGTGCCAACATAACAACAAACCTCCCTAATGTACTTTATATGTTCATTTTGTTTTTTTACATGTCGTCGAAATTCTGGAGGAAGAACTTTTTGAACGACGACGATTCGTCACATACCATCCAAATACTTTCTTAAAATTCACTTACAATCATAAAAGAAAACTAACATTAGCATGTACAGTTAATTCCGCTGTCGTAGGAATCTAGGTGATTTCTCCTTTATAACACCCCATCTTTACAGTTAATAGATTTTTATGAAAGTACGACACGACATCGCGGTCTGGTTTTCTTCAACGTATTGAATGATTGAACAAATTAATAATTCTACATTTGTTTATAAATATAAACATCAGATTCGGTTGTTTCGTCTTCAAGTGTCGGGTGAGAGGAGGACGACGGAATAATAAAGAATGTCTGTCCACAGCGACGTGGTACTCTTATGGCGCTGGATACACGCCACACATTTATTAATTCCTATTGGCAGGTCCCTGTTCCCGGAGACCGTCTAGATAGGTAACACCGCAGCTCCTATTGCAGCCTATATACAGTAGTGCAAATATAACTAGTAAGTAATTGCGGCCATGACGCGATTCATCATCTCATGTTTCAAAAATACGAGAACAATTTGGTGCTGTGTCACCTTGCGAGATAACTTATAACTCTATAATTTCACTAGCTATAACACCCTTCAAAGTAGAGCACAGTAATCTTCACATGTCAAATAAATTGATGTCCATTTCCTATAATTGTTAATTTTTTTTTTACCTTGTTTTATGTAATTATGGCACAAACGATCATTATATATAGAGCATATGTTAAGTATGGTTTATGATAACTACTGGACAAGTAATGCACAAGATACTTTTTAGTCGTTATCTAGGCCACGTCAAGGTTATAGTGGTGCAGGGGTGTACACAAAGATTTCAAATAGGGTACGTATACCCCACTCGATACCTCTGTTTTTATCCTTTCTTAAAAATAAACTTACTTATTTAAATTCAGCATAGTTGCACGCGGAACCGATAAAAGCGGAGATCTTTGGGAAAGGCCTGTGTCCAGAAGTGGACATCTATCAGTTGATGATGATGATGATAATTGCATACCTTTTCGAGTCGAGGGGTTATTGTTTACAAAGAGCGAGCTAGGGTATGCAGTGCCTTTATGCCTGTATGAAATGGATGTCACTGTGTAGAGGTCATATCTACATGTGACTAATCTCGCGAAACCTCAGCGTTTTTTTAACCAATGCGATGAAAATATATAAATTAACCACCAAAATAAACACCATACTGTATCTTTGCCCTATATGTAGCACACAATCCTGCGTAAGTTGGGCCGACTACACGGCGCCGTGTGACAGCGCCAAAGGGAATTCTAATCCGTCGCCCGCAATCTGAGATAATAGTACGATATATTTATTTACCGAGTCGGTCTTTTGTTCGGTTTCATTCACCAAAATCGTTAAGCTGACTGGGACCAGGCGAGGAGTTTTATTCAAATTTAATTTCACAAATGCGACGCGGCTGGATGGTGGGCGCCATCTCCAGGCTCCTCGTTACTCCAATAGCATTGAAACAGAGTTAGCTCAGCGTCGACGGCTTTCATAGCGATCTAGTTTTACGCGTCCAATTTACTGGAGTGCGAATACTTTTTTTTTATTTCACATTGGAAAGCTTCATTTGTAAGTTTAATTATTTTCTGATGATCCATTTTATTTCGTGAAACCTTTAAACCTATTCTGAGTTAAGGAATACTTTTTATTTACATAAGTACCCACTTGGAAAACTTTTAGCTATACAAATGGGTTTGTATTTTAAAGCATTGATGTGAATTATTTGTTTTTTTTTTTGTTCATAAACTTTATTGATTAAGTAGATAATCAACGCAAATCATTGATTGGTCTTCTTAGATTACACACAATCCAACGTGAGGAACTATAAAAATTTACTTGACTTAACAGGGGTGCTACATAGCAACGTTAACTTTAGTGCGTTAAGATTAGGAAACGGTATGTTTATCTTGTACAGTAAACATCACTTACTAACCATCAGTATAAACCGTACAACCGTAAATCAAACCCCCGAAAGGCCGTCGTAAAACCAACATCCGGCGGCTCGGCGCACGCGGGCACATTGGCTACATAAATCAGTACAAATATGCGTGCGTACGTTGAAGAGAGGGAGCTCGTGGCGGGAGAGAGAGGGAGGTGATCGGACATGTCGCGACCGGTCGACAATAGGTGGCTGCATTCCTTTAGATTACTATCTTATACAGCATCTGTCGTTATACACAATGTGGAGCCACCAGTAGGATACGTTTAGGTTTTTTTTGATTCGAAGGAGCTTCTCAATAGTGCTGGTAGATCGCGGTTGCCGGAGACTGTCTAGGTAAGTACGCAACAAGGCCTGTCTATAACAGCGTGGCGCACCCCAGCGTGCAGTGTATCATCCTAGATATACACTCCGCCGCATCGCGCTCATCGCCTTCAGAGATAAGATGTTGAGTCTCGTTACCCCGGTAATTACACTCACTACCGTGCTCTTCAATATCCAATCTCATGTCTCAGGCGACGAACGCAATCTGGTGCTGTGTATATCACCTAACTTGCGTCACATTGTTTTAAGAAGGCGTATCAATTACCATCAGTTGAACGGCTTTCTAGTTTCGTGGTTTTTTTATTATAAATTAATTAAGAAAGAGATCCCGTTTTCGAACTAATTACACTAGCTACAATATATTTCATTACGGAACACAGCAATGTTTGCACACTACTGTTTGGCGGCAGGAACAGATGCTGCGGAGGTACCAGCCTAGACGGTCTCCGGTAACAGAGACCTGCCACTAGAACAAATTGATGGTGGTAAAATGTTTTCAACAAAACAGTGAATAAGCTGTTATTAGTTTCGTGCGCTTCACTACTGTGAACCACAACACCACTACACAGGCTGTGATGATACACTAACCTTTAAAAAAAAAGGTCACGTGTGTATTATCGTTTCGGTTACTTCTGCCGTTAAGTATTTTACGCTATGTTAATCATCATCAGCGTATAGACGTTCACTGCTGGACATAGGCTTCCAAAGAACCTTCATGTTTGTATGGATTCATATGTGGGAATTTAAGCCATTTCCCACTAAGCTGGCCCAATGCGGGTTGGTGGGAGCCAGAGCTTCGTTTGTTGATTAGCAGGGTGCACCACGAGCAGGTGAAGATGGCTTGGGTCCCGTGAATTGTGCGGGAACCCTTACACCCCTATATTATAGTTAAATATTTACAGACAGATCCTTGTGCAAGTATCATGCTCAGCAGTGAACGTTATCGTCTTGATGATGATCATGATTTAGATACCATATTTAATTTGTAAATGCAGGCATAACTTGCTGCAAACATGGCTATTATATATAAACTTAAAATGAGGTATCTTTCAAAGATCTGCTTTCAAAGTCCATTGTGGAGATAACGTAACTTGAAACACAAAGAGAGCCTCCAGGTTAATGTATATAACTTGTTTCTAAATAAAAATTACCTTAATATAATTTCCTTTTGCTCCACTTTCATTATGTTTAAGTATCGTAAACCCTCGACTCTGGGTTAATATCAGCTAATTAAACGTTATCCTGGTTTCATTGCGTTTTTGTTGGAACTTTGCTAAAGAAATATAATTTCAAATGTTTGTATATAACATTATAATACCTAAGTTGGTCATACTACTTAATATTTAAATCGGGTCTAACTTGCTTTGGTTAGGCACAGATTTATTTTTACTAACTTTACACTAATGCGTTAATTAGAAATACGGAAGCAACACGCGTGTTTCTTGATTATTGTAATATATGTAGTAGAGGTTGAAAGAAGGAAATAGAATATTGAATGATAGAGAAAAGAAGTATGAAAGAAGAGCGGAGTGTGAATAATAAAATGGAAGCAAGATGAGAATGAGTTGGAAATAAGTAAATAAAAATCTGATAGTAAATGTAAAGTTACTAAAGGCCTTGACCCACCACACGTAGAGCGATTCTTATTAAAAAAAAAAAAAATTTTTTATTTAATTAATCGACAAAACGAGCGGGACGTTCATCTGTTGTTAAGTGATACGCGTGCCCAAAAAACGTGGAGCAAGTTAGATACATCACCACATTAAGCACGTCGCTTGGAAACATAAAATGTTAAGTCTCGTTAACCCAGTAATTACACAAGCTACAACGCCCTTCAAATTGGAACACAGTAACGTACTTCTTATCGGCAAATATAGTCGCTGCGGTGGTATGTACCTCAACGGTCATCGGTAAGGGAGACCTTTTGTTTTTGTTTTATGTGGGGGTAATGTCTTCGCATAACTGTCCTTGTATGGGCAAAGACAGGTTAAGTCGGACTCACACTGATTAAAAACCCCATTACGTTCCACCGTCGTCGTTTTAAGGCGAGGCCACGGGAACGCTTTCACACCACCTCCGCGACCCTGCCAGCTCCCGCTGCACTGCGCAGCTTCATCTTAACGACAGAAATTCTCCTTTCAACCCTTGCACGAGCCGGCGGAACATACAGCGCGCACTCCTTTCGGCCTCTTATCGTCACCTGGGCAACGGATCCCACCGAATCCGTCACCCAGAGGACGTTGGTGCCAAGAGAGAAAACTCTCCAGACACCCTGCGGCGGATCTGGTCATGGGAGCCACTGCCAACCGTTACACAACCTCGTATGGATGCGAGGAGTATAGTAAAAATCATATAGTAAGATATTGTAAAGATAATGTAGTAAGAGAATTAAATAATAATTGTAATCAACTGTAAGTTCACCAATAAATGTCTTTTAACTTTTATGTCCACGGAAAGAGTAAAAGAAAAAAGACTAGTCAGTGTGTTTGTACGCATAACTCGATCTCTTTCTTTCCTCTCGCTTCCCTGATAATTTATCATTATTTGTTAAATAAAATTTCAAAAATAATGAAAACCTCTAAAAGAATACTCCTTCTTCCTTCCAACGTTTCTAGGTCGCGGTGTAATTACCCTGTAAAAAAACCCCTTTACAGAAGTCAACAAAGAAGCGGCTGCCGGCTCCCGTGCTGAATCATAGCGCCTGTGAACTATAGGAGCAGCGCTAATGGCATTAATCCATTACTGCTTTTCATCGCACACCGTAAACAATGTTATGCTTGTATTGTCTTACAAAATTGTTATTTTTGTGATACTGTATAAACGGAAATAATTCGAGATGAATAATCATGATAATGATCATTAATTTATTCATTATTAAAGCCACACCTTGAGTTAAAAGTACAGCAGTTAGGTTTAATGCTATGGAGGCATTGTCTACCATTCAACCTAGGGAACTGAGTAAAACTTGCACATAGGTTTTTGTTCCGGCAAAACAACCACATTTCCACCATAAAAACGTGGTGCTAGTAAAGACAATATAAACTTCACCACATTGTGCCCGTCGCTTTGAGAAATAAGATATTTAGTCTCGTTACCTCAGTAATTTCTGCAGGTACCACACGCTCCAAACAGGAGCACAGTAACGGTTGCACAATAAGTACTCTTTCGCGGCAAAAATAGAAGCTGCAGTGGTACGTAAACGGTTTCCGGCAAAAGCACCTACCACCAGTTGTAAGATAAAATAAAAGACTACTATAAATACACATGATAATTTTATTGTGTTAGTTATATCATAATTTCTGCTATGTGTTACTTATATATATTGGAAAAAAAATGATGGTTAAACCTTCACACCGTGTGGGATACAAATTAGAATATACCCGCCATTACTTTAACCTTGTAGCGTATGTTGCAAGGCGACTAGTAAAGAAAATTTCCTTTGATATAAATGGACACAGATAAAACAAAGTTCATCATCATTACCAGCCGTCAGACGTCCACTGCTGGGCATGAGCTTCCCCCAAAGATCTCCACATCGGTCGATCACGATTGACGCATCCAGCTGCTTCCCACAACCTTCACCAGATCGTTGACCAACGTTAACGTAATAATTTAAGTAATAGAAAAAACAGTGTAAAAAAACGCCCTCTCACCGCCCGTCCCCATTCCTTATAATGGTACACCACGACAGTAACATGACGCGGCTGCACATGAGAGGGCTTGTATAGGTTTCGCGTCCGTCGTTTTGGGTTCGGAATGATTAGTGACAGCACCGGATGCCCTAGATCGGGTGACTGTAGTTCTACACATGTTTGCTGTAACATATTCATTTAGTATTTTTTTTTATTCGACGAATCGATGAGACGAGCGAGACGTTCACCTGTTGGTAAGTGATACATTTGCCCATAACAATGTGGCTCTAATTGAGATGATATATACAGCACAACATTATGCTCATCGCCTTCAAACAAAAGATGATAAGTCTCATTA
This sequence comes from Ornithoptera alexandrae, assembly GCA_029030555.1. Taxonomy (NCBI): domain Eukaryota; kingdom Metazoa; phylum Arthropoda; class Insecta; order Lepidoptera; family Papilionidae; genus Ornithoptera; species Ornithoptera alexandrae. Next base: position 963,720 of record JARDVY010000018.1, read on the forward strand.
TTCCAGTAACTTCACTAGCTACAACTCCCTTCAAACTGGAACCCAATAATGTTTGCATGTAACCTAGACATACTCCAGCAAGAAGTCCTACCACTAGTGTTTACTGTAACACATCAAATTTGTACAAAACAAACATATCCATCATCATCAACCGACAGACGTCCACAGTTGAACATAGGCCTCCAGTTGCTCCCCGCAACGTTCACCAAATCGTCGGACGACCTAAGCCTGCCAACACTGCGTCTTCCGATACGCGGTCGTCATTCGAGGGCCTCGGTGTCCCACCGGCCGTCAGTCCTTCCAGAGAACTTTTCATAAATTCAATAAATAAACCACTTAGCCTGAAGTTAATACTAAATAGAGTCAAGGAAACCGCTTATCGGATTATAAGATTATAATACAAAACTTACACCGTCGCGAGTTCACTCAGCTTTGTCAGGATCATCGTGGATTTGGCGGGATCAAAGTTTAACTACCACAGTTATAAATCTGTATATTTAAATCCAAGTCATCAGCGGTAGCTTATTACTATACTCATTGACTAATATTTTAAGTGATCAATAGTAACAGAAAAAGCATTAACTATAATGATAGGAAAAGTGTGGAATTGAGAACTGCCTGCTTGGCGACGGTCGATAGTTTATTTTTTCTTGTATCTTCAAGGTCATCGCTTGACTACAATCCTACCAGATGTTAAGTGGTGATGTGATCTGAAGTGGCAAGATGCACAAACCCAGTAGTAGCCTACTCATTCTTTTCTTGAAGACCCACGTCATATTTGGACGGGAACACTGACGTCGACAATTATTTCTACTCCTTTGTTGTTCTCATGACGAACGAGGAATTGAACCTTATTGTTCGCAGACTGGGGATGTCCACAACATAAGAATGGAGAGTAACCATGCGTGTGAATTTACTTTGATAGCAACAAATAAATGAGCATAAAAAAGCTAAACAGAACTAAATACCGAGCTCATCTCAACTTGATATTTATCATAATATAATACTTAACCGTCGTCATCATCAGCCTATAGATTACATTTGACTTAACTTTTATTTATCATTATAATACTTAACCATGTAGTAAACATTTTTTTTAATTTTCTTTAGAAAGGATTTACATGTTTAACCTTACAATGTAGTTGTAATGCATAGATATAAGTTCAGAGGCACTATATGTTCCAATGAGGTATTTCTTCCAGTAGGCCTGTGGTTATAAGATTTATTAATAGTAATTTTTCTTTTTTTTTTATAAGCGACGAGACGAACGAGGCGATAAGTAAGTTAAGATGATATGCATTGCACCACATTGTGCTCGTCGCCCGATACATAAGATGTTGAATCTCGTTACCCCCGTAATTTCACTAGCTACAGCGCCCTTAACACCGGAACACGGTAATGTTTGCACACTGCTGTTTGGCGGCAGCAATAGGCGCTGCAGTGGTACCAGCTTAACACAAAACATTTCCATTAGTTACATTACTATCATAATCTTGAGTTCCTTATATAAACAGAGTTAGGAATGTACAGCGAGCAAAATGGGAAACACTAGAAACATATTTCATAGGTACGGTAAAGTGGCCCGCGTCTCGAGACGGGGTCGGCTTTTGTGCGGCGCAACAATGGCCCGTTCCGCTAACGAGGCCGTTATAGCTGGATGGTCATTCTATTGCTGGTTAAGCCGTACATCCAGCTGAAGAGTGTGTTTTCTAATCTTGCACTACCATATTTTTTTATTTCGATTGTTTTATATCTACACCGCATATCTCAACAGATCCTACCACAGCGCTTATTTCTGCTGTCAAATCACAATGGTGGTAAACCAGTAAAGTGTTAGACATAAAAATTTATGATTTTTTTTTAATTCAACTAAGCGATGAGACAAGCAGGACGTTCACATGACGGTAAGTGATACACCGCGCGGGCCCGTTCGAATCGGGTGCTGATCGGGGGTTGCGGAAGAACCGCTCGATGTTATCCCGTGATCCTCGTGCATATCTTCGGAAGTGATTGGAATACCGTGTGAAGCTTTTTAGTCGGTTGGAGTCCGACACTACCCCGTTACCGGCCCTTCTGGTTCCAGGGTGTGCGATCATTAGCATTTTGTTACACAAGTCAAGAAAAAAAAAGTGATACACCGCCCATAAAAACGTGAAACTAGTTAGGATGTTATACACTGCACCATATTGCACTCGTCGCCTTGAGACATGAGATGATGAGTCTCATAATACCAGTAATTACACTAGCTAAAGCCACCTTCAATCCAGAATACTATAATATTTGCACACTGCTGTTTGTCGGCTGCAATAAGCATTGCGGTGGTACCTACCTAGACGGTTTCCCGCAACAGAGACCTACCACCAGTTAAACCTGAAAATAGTAAACTGTCTCGTTCAAGTTAATTTCAATGTTACACAATACTATTAACAAAATATTCCTATCATGACGGAGACTGCATCACCAATCCCAGGGGTCAATGAAAAATCCGTTCGATTCATTGAAACATACCGAGGCTTGTAATTATTCGCATTCGCTTGCCACGACAATCCGCCAGCCAATATCTCCGCCCCACTGGCCCACATCGACGCCATATTTTAATCAGAACTGCAAAAACTGAATGCTGATGGATGTTTTTCTACAATATTAAAATAGTTAGAAGCAGCGAAGTGACAAGGATATGGCAGCTTAAAGATATCATAACGTAAATGGTTATTTATGTTTTTAAACTTTAAAATCTCACCAGTCTTGCTCTCCGAAGATTTGATATTGTAAACGTCAATGGGATGAAGGGAGATGCAGAGGCTCGGTGTTGGACTAGGGATATTTGGCAGCAAAATTATTCTGTTTAGAGAACGCGAGTTTTGGAGTCAGAGTTAATCAGTATTTATGTGGTTTTCAAGTTCAGTCAGAACAGATGCCAGGATAAGTATTATAATTAATGTCTTTAGACCGTACCGCTGTAAGTTTTATCAATGTGATTCTGTGTAAGATAAATCTCAAATGACTCAACATTAACATAAGAGGGACGAGAGGCGAAGCGGACTGTCACAGTCATGACATCATGGATTCCGGCTCTTGTAATCAGTTTTTTTGTATAAAAATTTAAATTCTTTTATCATGGGACTCAGAACTTGTTTTTACCGGGAGAGTATCATCGTTTATGCATTACACTGCTGAAGTGCGAATGGTGAATATCATATTTCAACGAAAGTTGTTCTAGGAATATATTGGTTACTTCATGATGTTAACATTTCTATTTATTATTGCTATTTTGAAAAAGAAACACTAGCTGCGGTCAAGCATGTATCTTATTCATATGCAGCTGAAGTGTGTGTAAGTTTTTTGACGATAGCTTATTGGTTTGTTGCGTACCAGTGCCAGCCAATGCAGTGAGGTTGGCGCGGAAATCAAATAGTCCATATACACTAGCATCAGGCATGCAATTATCTCTGTTAAATTCAATTTGCATAATAATTAAAACTTGAATTAGCAGTCACTTTTGCACAGATATTCTTAATCACAATTCGTAATATGTAGAACAACAGTCAGTTCTGTTGACTGGCGGGCTTTTACTAGTACAATATAAATATACGAGTATATAAATGGCACGATTAAAACGTTCACAGCGAATGAAATGAATGCGACGTAAATCAGCATTTCGCTGGCTAACTTGCTTAATGAAGACTAATCCGCCGGCGGGCAGCGCGCCGTGTCACGTTACACGCGTGACCACTGCACACACACCCATACACTCGCACTCACAAGCTAACAGACGGGTTCCGCAGGATGTAACACCAACATCCACCACCGGCCCACTTACATTTCGTATGATATTCAATCGAGATAATCACATGGACCCTAACCCACCGTACTGGTGATAGGTGTGTTACCGGAGAGCGTTTAGGCAGATACCAGTGCAGCTGGTAAACCGCAGTGTGCAAACATTACTCGGCTTGAAGAACACTGTAGCTAGTGAAATTACTGGGGTAACGAGACGATATAAAGACAACAAACCCAATGTGGTGCAATGTATAGCATCCTAACTAGCGCCAGATAGTTATGGACAGGCGTATCACTTACCATCGGGTGAACGCTTGTCTCGTTACTTTATTAAATAAATAAAAAAAACTTCCAAGCTGGACGCTTTTATATTGTCTGCTGTTGAGTATATATTTTTTTTTATTAGAAAGAAATGAGAAGACAGCAAAAGTAATATTTGATACACTCGTATAACTCCTGTGGCGAATAAGCCGCTGAAGAACACCACACTGCACTAATTGCCTAGACACGCAGCCACGTTTTCTTACACCATTGCCGGGGGCTCAACTACAGACAATCTCAAAATCATACACACTGCTGATCATAGGCCTCCCCAATAATAGGGGTAATTGCTATACGCCCCACGCTTGAAAAGTACAATAACCTGGTTAAGTATAAGCTTGTATTAAGCGATGTATTGAGCGAAGCTAAGTTGCTAGGTTTATATCTGCGTTATCGTTGCAACTAAAAGATACATATAAAAAGGATATCTTTCATCATCATTATCAGCCGACAGACGCCCACTGCTGGACATCGACCTCCCCCAAAAATCTCCACATTGTTCGATCCTGCGCTGCCGGCATCGAGCTGTTGTCCAGCAACCTTCACCAGATAGTCGGACCACCTGGCGAAGGGGCCTGCCAACACTACGTCTTCCGGTACGCGGTCGCCATTCGAGGACCTAAGGTCCTAGAGAAGATAAGCAAAAGAAAAATCTGCGTTATTTCTAAAGTTGTCCCATCTTTTATACCATTTGTGAACACTCCGAGGGTAGTGTGGCGATGTGGATATATTTTAACCCGTCTCCCACACAAAGAAAGGAAAGACAAATATACTAAACTGTTTTAAAGATTTTAAAAAACTCATTGTACTAAATGTAAACATTTAAGGTATATGGGTGTAAGGGCTTCAGCTCTGGGGTGTAAGGGGATCCGCCCAACATCTTACGGAGCCCAAGTCAACCTCACCTAGACGCGGTGCACCCTGTTGAATAACAGACGATGCTCTGATCACCCACCAACCCGCAATGGACCAGCGTGGTGGGCTAAATCCCATTGCCTCTCAATGAACTCTGTGGAAATCTCTGGGAGAGGCCTATGTCCAGCAGTGGACGTCTATCAGCTGATGATGGTATTTTTATCATTACATAGATTTAAAGTTCCGCTCAGGCGTACCGGATTGAGCAATGAAACTTTTTACATCTACCCAATAAAGCGACAGGCGACGGTGATGCGTCTGCGCAGCGTGCACCACACGCATTTATATTTAACTCCGCTTGTTATTGCTGCTGACAGCTGTAGATGGATAGTGCTCGAGAAAAATAGCGATATATCGTTCACATGCTTCTTTACTTACTCTACATTGAAAATAAATAATCGACAAAACCTTATAAATATCCAAACTACATCCGCTACCCGAAACCAAACTAGAAACTGTTCAGTGTTCAAGGTAAGAGAGTAGCCGTGTTGTTAGCAAAGCAGTTAGAATCAGAGTGACGTCCGTAAACTACTCCATAGATGTCCTGTACTTGAAAGCGAAATAAACGACATCTAGACACTACTTAATGGTATTAACTTGAACATAGAATTGCAACTTAATGGAAAACTGCCGCAGAATAAGTTTACCATTTGCATTACTATGAGGTGGAAGTGAGATAGAACATAAAATGAATGGATAAAAAGCATTACCTGATTACCCCTCTGGATCATTGTAAATTTGCCACCATCACTTACTTGTTTTAGTAACTCCTTACTAGTAACGTTAATTATAGCAACATATAAATTATATAATAAAATTTTAAATAACATTCATCATGATAAGGAGGAAGTAACAACTATTTAAATACGTCTTGGTGACCGACTGGAATAAAAAACTCTATAAAGTGAAATTTAAAAAAAAAACATGATGTAATTAAATGTAATGTATATTTCTTTGTAGATTATATCAACATTCTAACATAGTAAACTATATACATAAATATATAAAAGAGATTTCCGCTTATGTAGACAGACACAAAACCATGTCTCTGGAACGGTACGGCCTGACTAGAAATTTGGTAGGAACATTCCTTTTGCCGAGTATAAGTCAGCTAAGAACGGATTTTACGAAATGTTACCCCCAAAGAGAGTTGCGGGGGTGTTACGGCTAGCAAAGCAAGCGGGGAACAGCTAGTAAAGTATACGAGAACTGTTAAGAAACTCCCTAGTCATTCACTGTTGACAGAGTAGTAATAGCCATGGTATGTCGTCCGTTTGGTCTGATTCGTGTTCACCGTTTTCAATTGCTTGTATATTATAGGCACATGCTATCAAGGATTTTTATAATAGATTTTATATCGTCGCTCCATCGTGTACTTAATTGTATTCGTCAATTTATAGAATTATTTTTACAAATAACGTGTAAGAAACAGGACACGTCTCAATCAACACGTCACGCACAATCAACGTGAAACGTTAGAATAGCAACGTGTAAGAACTATAACCCTATAGAACGACATATCTGTTCCGGTTTGAAGGGCGCTATAGCTAGTGAAATTACTGGAGCAACGAGACTCAACATCTTATGTCACAAGGCGACGAGCGCAATGTGGTGCAGTGTACACCATCCTAACTAGAGTCATGTAGTTATGGGCAGGCGTCTCACTTACCCTTAGGCTAAGATCCCGCTCGTCTGATCCCTTTTTTGAATAAAAAAAAATATAACCCCTTCTTTATTAAGGGAGGGTGTTGGAATTAAATTAAACATGATGTGGAAGATATAGTCAAAAGACGAAATATAATTAAATTATGAGAGTTGTGCTGAAGTTTTCCTTTGTCGTGTTCATGAGTAACTTAAGCACCCCTTTTTTGCTTGGGGGAGTTGGGTTTTAGGGAAGAATACACATCTCCCGTGCGTAACGTGATATGCACGATTGTAGTGTGTGTGCTGTGTGTAGTGTGTGCACAAACATCTCCCGAAGCAATTAGTCGGGCCGCTGACGGCGCGCGTGCGGACTATTTATGGGGTTCATTTGGTCACCCGGCTGCGTACCAATTTATCTGTTGTTGTGATCTTACTCATCGTGTACCTATCTAGAGATTAAGCGAACCGAATATATTCATTTTCATGCAATTGGTTAAATGGCCCGCTAAGATTTGCATGACATATCCACATCCAGATTTAACTTCTTAACTTCTCTAACGCAGCGACACGAGGTGAGTCGTCATCTCGCACTACTTCTACCAATTTTTCTTAAAATTAAGCAATTTTTTTTCGGTCACAGTCAGATCGTTCATCTGATGGTTAAGACGCAGCACATTACAATTAAGCACTAGTTAGAATGTTAAAATGCCTCTTAGAATGTAATCATTCTGATGTTAACACATTAATACTAGGCTATAGAGATTATCTGCCTTATTATAGCAGCTAGATCTTTATTTTTTCATGGGAAGGAGGGTAAAAGATCTTCAAAAGATACATTTCTTCTTGAGGGAATACTAAGTTATATGGGATATATAATAAATATTGAAACCCTCTTGGATGGTCGGAGTGAGTTGTGACAGGTCCCATGATTTTTTAAAAACTAAAGTAATAACCTAGCAAGCATTGCGCCTGATGGTTTGTTTACGATCACCGTGGCCTCTTAAAGACTATACAACAGAACCTAAGAAGCTAACTTGTTGCTGACTCTAAAAAAATATTTTTATGCCCTTTTTTGAAGAACACCATTACACGAGTATAGCTCGTAAGAGAACATTTCGGCTCATTTCATCTTGAGATTTCTCGGTACAAATTATCTCTAGAACCGGAATATACGGAGCACTGCTGTTTGAGAATTGGACGATGAACCCCCTTACCGCTTAAGAATGATGCGATGATTAAAAGGCGACCTAGTGTGTTGGTGCACCTCGCACTGCTCTTTAACATATTTACTTTAGTGATATTCTTAACAGCTTGTGAATGGAGGACAGAAGAACAAGATCCTACTATCATACATCACAGAGCACTATCATATCACGATGTATCAGGTCGCATTATAGATCATATTCTACGTAAGCCCCAAAGCAATGCGTGAAATACCGTCGACGGTGGGAGCTCCAATTGAATGCGTGAGCGTCGGTACGTAATCCGCTCACGTCGCGCAGCCGGCCGCGTGCGGCGTTCTGATCAGTAAGTGCGCCGCGTTTCAAACAAAAAACTAAAAAGAAACATAGTAGAGCTTTTTTTTAATTCCAAGCAACAACTAAGCTAATAGACCATTCGCATGACAATAAGTAATAGGCCCGCAAATAACAATGTAACGCAAGTCAGATTGGTACACACTGCACCACATTATCCACGTCTCCTTGAGACACGGAATATTAAATCTCATTGCCTTAGTAATTTCACTAGCCAACAATACCTTTAAGCCAGAATACAGTAATATTTACACATTAGTGTTTAGCGGCGGAAATTGAAGCTGGTACCTAACTAGACGGTCTCCGGCATCATGTATATATTCCCAGTTAAAAAAATTGCTAAACCGTGCGATAATATATTTTTGTGAAATGGAATTAGCTAGGGTGTACATTTATATAAGACGGGCAGGATGTGAATAATGCCGCAAGTGTAATAAGCGTCATTTGAGGCTCTGGTGGTTTTCAAGACTCTCTATTGAAAAAATTGTATAGACAACGTAAAGCTTTTATATATATTGGCTTAATAACTATGTATTTAGTAAGGCATCCCGCAAATGTTGGCGTTAGCGAAATATAACAGCAAGAAACGCCACGTTGCATACCGAATGGAGATAGGAATCTGGGTGGTCACAGTGTTCCCAGGAACGACACATTAGGTTACTGTTAGTCTTAAGTGGGTTGTGCTAGAGAGTAGTCCCCTATTCTCTGTAATATAGCCTATAGCTCCTTCGCTCAGATCATTCCAAATTATATTATTCATCTAATTTCATTATAATAAGTTTCCCACATTTGATGAACGCGAGCTATAAGGCATATCGCCGTCTTATTCCTAGAGTTATTTCTGCTTAATCGCCTTTTACAATAAGCTTAAATGGCGATGGGAGGGATATCGAAACCCGACTCTCAAAGGGAATTATTTTAATTTATTACAATTAAAATGTCCATTTCACCTAGTGAGTAATTGAGGAAGTAATAAATTTAGTTGTAAAACCCCCGTAAGTGTTTATTAATTCGCCAAAGACTAGCAGACGTTCAGATTCGATGCATTATATGCAAAAGTGCGTATGGCTACTAGACCAGTAAATTTCAACGCCGCTAATTTCATGATGATATCGAGGAGATGACACCGTGGTAATGACAGCCTGAAGGAGAGCAAAAGCGAAGTAACGTTATTAATACTTTACGACTTCAACTTCAAAATACTACAACTGTGCCAACACACATTGTTCACAATGTCTAATAAAACATTGTGATTTTAAAAGTTTCACTATACAGAAAAAAAAACACAACTGCAAAGGTTGTTAGTGAGTGTTGCCTAAGGCTGTGTATGTTTCCGACGGGCCCCCGTTTGATGTAGATCAATTAAATAAAAATGCTGGGAGCATAAATCAATATTCTGTATAGTTCGAGGGGCGCGAAGAGTGCTCTACGATTTTGAATAAATTTTTTTCATTGGAAATGCATAAAATATCTCGTGGCCTAAAAAAATATGAGAATTTGGTAAGGAAATTTAGGATCACGCCGGCCTGTTGAACAATCTGTGACATTGTGTATTCAAAATGGCGCCCGAGACGCATAGAGGATAATACGATAAATATTAATGAGAGTCGATATCCGAAAAACAGAACCACAAAAAGGTCGGCCGCAAAACTGTTTTACTCCTCGGTTTAGGTAAAAAAAAAAGTCGAAAGCGAACCGAAATATGGTGGAGAAAATACATTTATTCAGAATGCTCAACGAGCTCGCAAACAAATTTGTAGAAAGAGGACAAAGTAGCTGTCTCGAGTTTCCGATACAGCACGCAATCCGTAAAATTCCGCATCCGGCTCCTCGTGCCAACGTATTTCTTAAATTAACTAGTTTTTCAACGAACTATTTACCTATAATGATATCATCAAACATTATATAAACATAATAGTATCACCTCTTATTCACATGTAGTAAGTAATGAAGCGATGAATTTAGACCTTGAAAATAAAACTTGTCGCCCACGCACATCTTTTCAAGACCGTCATATTTCGTTCTAGGTATAGTGTACAACATTAAATATGTATGCCTGTTATAGGCGCACACAGCTTTGGCCATAGTTTGGATTTAAAAATATTAAAGTGAAAAAGAAACTTATAGTCTACAATTAATTAAAATATACAATTGAATTTTGAACAAATATCAGTTTCCAGACAATCAGCAGTTAGGTATAGCATGGTGCCTACATCCAACACAGTGACATCTCGCAGAAACCACACTCAATAAATAAGTATTAAATATCAGAGAGGTGATGTTGCAACTTATCTTTAAAAACATTTCTAGTATCGCTGAAAATGTCTAATTCGGGTATCTTGGCATTAAATGCATTATAAGCATTGCACATTCTGGCTATCGGGTGGTGTACTGTGGAAGACTAAACATTTTGGTTATCGGACGACAAGGATAATTGCGGGGTTCTCTAACATTGATACTCCCAAGTAAAGGAGGTGATTTAACTTTTACCTTGTGGAGGAACATTAGGTCAGAAATTATCCGAGGATTGTGTAGGACTACTCTGTATACATTTTAAAGAACTTTAAACGACTGTCGTAAGTGCTTTTGTATGAAAATCCGGTTGCCTTGTAGGCTAAGTATCTGGTGTATGCACGTTGAATACCGACATGACCTCATGGTGATCATATAAAACCGTATGGTTTGTGAGGTTAGGAGCGGCGCGCGGACAGGGACGTGGGCGGACGCCGGACGCGCGCCGGACCCTTAACACAAATTCAAAAGGACCGATCAGAATTTATTTTTATATTTGAAATAACACAAATCCTGTTTCACTTCGCGCTAGCTTACGCGACCACGGACCGTTATTGACATTAAATATTTATATTTGCCTTTAGTATTCCTAAATTTATTATAAACGCTTACATCAGGCCTTATATATGGCCTTATATACAAGGTATACAAGGTGGCGCAAAAATAACCTTCCGATGTTTTTGGCTGTAATTGAAAAAAAAAATATGAAAAACTTTGATTCTTCTTGTGGATTATTTTTATTTGGTCTTTTAATTTTTTTACATCAAGGCAAAATTTATAGCATTTTCTGATAGGAGGATTACTTTTGCGCCACCCTATATATAAACAATAACAAAAATTTTGAAAACATCTTTATTTCACAACAAGCTTATATGATTTTTCATTAAAATTATATTTGACTAATATTCAGTTCTTCATTTCATATTTAATGTTTAGTTTAACATAGTAATTTAGATAATGAATCTAGTACTTATATATAACAAAATTAGAGAAAAAAATATTCTTTAAAAACAAACTTTTTTTTTTCTTTAATTTTATTTTTAACTATTTAGTATTTTTAATTTACCAAATTTGTTCCAGTTGCATATTCACACCAACCAAAATATTCGTCAAGACAAATCATATGAGCCCAAACTCGATGGTGTTTCGTCCGTTAATTACGGAGTTGCTATAGCTACCTTACAGCTCCATCATCAGATCAGCTCTATGTCATAATAATATTGCATTTTCGTCCGATTTATACATGCATGCAAAATTTCAGCTCAATCGGAAACCGGGAAGTGAATCAAATTTAACTTGCAACATTTGATCACAGACAGACGACGGGACAGGTGACACTAAATAAAAGCTTGTAATATAAATGAAGGGTGTAATGCTGGACAAATCACATTTTAAATTGACACAAACGTACATGTGAATCGCCACTTATCATCAAGTGAGATCGTGATAGTTAAACAAAAATAATTATCAAGAATATATTAACTACATTGTATTATATTTGCTAGTGTAACTGATCGTAAGAATTTAATGTTATGTTCAAACAATTTTTAGGACGTCATCGTATTTGTACCCGAGCTCAACAATATTACTAATGCCCAAAACATTTATGTACTCGCTGTTACTGTTATAGACATCGCTGCATACATAAGACAAAAGAAATTAAGTATTTTAACGTACAAACTAAATCAAACCTTATTTAAATTACCTCAGCATATCTTTCAACCTGCAACTATAACATTTAGAAAATATTCAATATATAATATATATGAGCTCATATGAGAAGCAAGAAAATTTTTAGCAGATTTTTTTTATACCGAAGATGTGCATTGCATTCGAATTGTCTCGTCTTGTCACTTTATGTTACAAGAACAAATATTACTTAATATATACTTAACGATTCACGATAAAGTCATTGATTTCATACAATATCATTCCGCGACGTTTAAATGTTTATAACTTGATATTTTTATTGTTTACCTTATACAAAAGTGTTGTTTGTTTGAAACATCACTACCTAAGTATATCCAAACGTAAAAGGATGTAATAAAATACTTTCACATGCTACATCGATGTCAATATTTGAATAAGTTAAGGCAACAACCAGTTCCCGATGCAGCAGAGCAAACAATGTCCTGATGTCCGTTTGCTAAAAGCGTTAGCGCGCCGATATTGGAGTCAATGACTTGTTTTATATTTCGATGTGCCTTAAGCGTTTTGGAGGTACGATATGCCCCTGAAATATTCGTAGCACTTTCCACGTAACATGACATCGTATACAAATGATTTACACGTTCCGTCTACACGGCGCTACGCGATAGTCACGTAGACCGCTCAGTGCTACGAACACTACGCGCCGCTACGAGCACCGCGAAGAGAAAATAGGTGCTACGTGTGGCGCGCTGCAGCATTACGCTGTCCTCATAATAATAAATTCGTATGGATTTTTTTTATTGGTAGAGATTGGAACCTTCGTTTTATACGGGGCAAAAAGACGAGTATGCGTTCACATGATATGTAGGTAAATGATACGCCTGCCTATAATTATGTGGTGCTGGTTAGGAAGGTATACATACATACATACATATATATCACGCCTCGTTCCCAAGGGGGTAAGCAGAGACCGACTCTCTCCACTTGCTACGATCCCGACGCATCTTTCTCGCTTCCTCAATAAAAAGTAGATTCATGAAGTTATACAGTGCACGAAATTGTGCTCTTCGCCTTGAGACATTAAGTTGCCAAATCTCGTTACCCCAGTAGTTTCTTTAGCTACAACATCCTTCAAATTGCAACATAGTAATGTTCGCACAGTAATGTTTTTCGGCGATAGGAACTGCGGTAGTACCTACCTAGACATTCTCCGGCAAATGAGACGTATCTTTAGTATGTTCAAGAAAAGCAAGGTCGACCCATAGTGATACGACGCCACAAGACTCGAAGCAAAGATCAGAAAGACGTGGAGTGAGATAAAATCAAAAACTCAAGACCGAACGCGACGGAGAATCACTTTGCCGTTTGCCCCATCTAAAGGACATAGGATATCAAATGACAAATTTATTTTTTAAATTGCTACTTATCTCTGTTGTACGTAGTTTGTGGATTTTATCGTGATCATTATTTTCTACTGGAGGTTATAACTATTATATAATATAACCTATATAATATATATATACATATACATATATATATATATACATATATATATATATATCTATATATATATATATATATATATATATATATATATATATATATATAGGTTCTTTATTCATTGTAACGAGTACTTAATTCTAGTCCACTACAGTATTTGTTAAATTGTAATAACATAAAATTATATTCAAAATAATTTTTATTTTTACCTAACTACAACCTAACTTGTAACCTAGTCGCACGTCTTAATTTTTTTATTATTATAACATCCTTGTGTTAAAACTATACTGTGAAGATCTTAAAATCCTAGATAATACCTCGTTTTATGGTGAGTCATGTATCGCTTGCCATTAAATGAACGTTCTGCTGTTTTCGCCGCTTTCTAAAAATTATCAATATAACGCGGCGACGCGACGTGCAAAGCGTTTACCGGATGTTTTTTTTTATACAATGTAAGTGATACGCCCGCCGATAATGTCGCGCTAGTTAGGATGTTATACAATACTGCACCACGTTGTGCACGCATACAAATGTTGGGTCTCCATACGCAAATAATCTCACTATCTACAATGCCCTTCAAACCGCAAGACAAAATTTTTGCTCACCATTATTTGTCGACTGCAATAGGCTCTGTGGTGGTACCTACTTAGACGAACTAAGGCAACAGAGACCTACCACCAGGTTTACATAAACTCATAATAATTTTATTATAGTAATATTTTTAAATTGCAGAACCAAAAGATGTGGAAAACATTAAGGAGAAGATCTACATCCAGCCGGGGGTCCCTTACGGACCGGATACTATTAATGACAATGTAACGCTTCAAATGACATGAATATTTCATAACATTCATTCTTCTAGTAAAAATTTAATTAAGCTCATAGCGGTAAGATCTAAGGTGTTATATCTAATTAAGGATTTCATCAACTTGAGGGCCTTTCACACTGTTGCAGGACTATGTTTGCTAACTACTACATAGACGCTAAAATAGGGGTTGTGGAGGTACCTATACAGACGCTTGGTGGTCGTCCTCAGTGCGTTTTGGGGGCCTGTGGTCTCTTACGGAATGCACCAGTGCCTCCCTGCACTATCGCTAAATATGTACCAGGGAGGACCGTAATCGTTTTCGGCAAGGGTACGGACTAGCTACTAAAACCTAAAACACAAGTAGTGTCGACAGATAACGTTAAAAAATGGATTTGTGAAAACATATGAAGATATTATAATGAGGTTATTTTCATAACGCGGGGGCGACGTGGGGCGGCGTGGGGGCGACGCAGGGGCGGTGCTAGTTCCACGAACGACAGCAACTGGTTTACGACGACGTATCCAGGACAATAACTTCATCGAGACGACATCGCGCGCGCGTCTCCTGTGAAATTTAGCAATAAAGGGTTCCGCGAGGATTCCGTTATTGTCACGGCCACGATTTCGCTTATACCCAACTGCCAATATGTTTATGAACATGGTTATAAAAGTTACAATAAAAAGTTTGAATAAAACGCATGAAAAAGATTTTATAAATTAACAACATGAGAAAGTTTTACAATCATTTACTACCTGTGAAGTTATCTATACAATCAAGATTGTAGTTCCCAAGTTTATATCCATACTTTCTATTAATCTTATGTTTGCTAAGACTCTTTAATTATACTACAAAGCGACATTCATCTTATAAAAGTACCACAACATATTAAGCTCGTCTCTTGGAGACATTACCCTCCTTACTCCAATAATTTCACCAGCTACAATGCCATTCACATCCTCACACATTACTGTTTGGCGGCAAAAATAGAGGCTACGATGGTAACTTACCAGACGGTCTCTGGTAATAGAGACCTACTACTTTCAAATTCGAAACAAGTTCTTATTCAAGCACGCCAGGCTAAAATGGAAAGTAAAGATAACAAAATAAAATTTTACTAATATGATGATCACAAATGAAGATTTTAAGAGATCGAGATTATTTATATTGTCCACATTGTTCTCTCATCGGGTCTAAGAAAATTAATAGCTTTTTAGAACTGTACTAATACTGTTTCATAATCGATACGATATTAAAATAAATAAAATTAGTTATAAAGCTGTGAAGAACCCTAAGCCATACGTTATGTAAAATTGCTGCGAGTTATAGAAGTTCGACGGCGCCGCGCACGCGAACCACTGTCAGAACACAGCTTAGAAAACTAATGTGATGTTTCACTTCGTAATTATATTACAATATAATACCTACTATACCTCTCCACTACGCTCTCAATGTAAAAGTTTAAAAAAAAATACTAATGCGAGTCCACACGCAAAAGGTAAAGTTAGTATTCTCATTAATTCCTAAGAGAATAATAGGAATGTACCACGGATAAACTTTTAAGTGTATGTGAGCAATAAAATACGTTAAAGTCCAAAACAGAGACATAGACAGAGGAGAGAGAGAAACCGCGATTGGTCAATATTTTTATTGATTAAAACAGAAAAGAACAAAAAGGGATATAAACTGAAGCATATTTAAGTAACATTTTATTGAAAATAAAAATTGTTCAATTCAAAAAAAAAATATTTTTTTTTTCAACATTCTGGTTCGTCTATCTGCTTCTCTCTGTTCATTTGTCTTTGCGAACCTCGGCACGAAGAGGAGACGAAAGTAGACGGTGGTCGGTCCGCGTTGTCGGTGACCACTTAGGTGGGTACCACAGCAGTTCCTGTTTCTGCCGCAAAACAGTAGTGTGCAAACGTTACTGTTTTTTGGTTTGATGGGTGATGTAGCTAGTGTAATTACCAGTAGTGTACCCCAGGGTAACGAGGCTTTACAACTTATTTCTCAAGACGACGAGCGCAATATGGTGTTGTAAATACAATCTTAACTAGCGCCACGTTGTTATGGGCGGGTATATCACTTACCATCAGGTAAACGTCCCGGTCTTCTCGTCGCTTAATTACATAATAAAAAAAATTATGCAAACCTACATAAAAACGCGTTTTATCTTCTCTCACAGCTTAATTACATTCATAATTGTCTCTTTTTCTTTACACTTATCGTTTCATAACATCCAATTCACTCCGTCTCATAAGAATTTTCAAATGAAAAATTCAAAAGTAAAAAGATTTTTAGAGCATAGTAATAAATAGCCTAAATGCTACACACAACCTACTAGTTATCTTCTTGCGTGTCAATCTAAAGCATGCTTATATTAATCTCTAAACAGCAATGCGCAAACCCGTCTAAAGGGTTCCGTAGTAGTAATCACTGCGCCTGTCCTATACATAGATGCTTGAGTATAGATACAGCCAGTCTACCACAGTATAAAAAATAAATTAGTAAGTTCATAAATTATTGCTTAAAAATATGTAACGTAGAAAACAATAGAAATAAGGATAAGTAAATATTAGTTTATACATATGGACACGATAGGCGAGGAGAAGGAAAAGTCATGGTTGAAGAATATCAGGCAATGGACTGGCATATCTGGGCGTAGTAGATAGCATGAGTATAGACATAATGTGGAAAAAAAAATTGAAAAAATGTTAGAAAAAAATGTAAATAGCCTAAATTAGTAGTCAATATGTTGTAAGTAAATAGGAAAATATTGTAAATAATAGGATAAGGTAAAGCCTTGAATAATAATATCGGAAAAAATTGGAATTAAATACAAAAAAAAACTGTATCAGGCTGATCGCCAACACTCACTGGTTCTAGAGGCACTTTAAGAAGAAATAATATATATATATATATATATATAATTATTGCGTATCCGAGTAGTAAGGTGAAAGGTAATACTTGTTGAGCCGCATGACTTTATACAGGACGTTTATGTCATATCCTTCAGGAAATAAGTTGTAAATAGTGTGAAACGGCTTAAAATATTGCATTTTAAAGGTTAGTATTGTGCAAACGCAATTATAATCGCTATTAAAGTTTTTTTATAATTCTTTTGCCGGGATAATTAATATGGTACGCGTTAATTAAATCACAGCTTTCTAATACTGTTTCACACTGGTGGTATGTCTCTGTTACCAGAGATCGTTTAGGCTGGTACAACCACAGCTCTTCTTGCAGCCGACAAACAGTGCTGTGCAAACATTACTATGATCCGATTTGAAAGTCTCTGTAGCTAGTAAAATTACTGGGATAAAGAGACAGCCTATGTTTCAAGGCGACAAGCGCAATGTGATGCAGTTTCTACGATCCTAACTAGAGCCACATTATTATGAGCAGGAATATCTAGCAGGTCTTGTCGCTTCGTTGAATAAAAAAACATAAAACAAATAAAAAAGGGATACTGTAAGATTTGTTTTATTTTACAGAACCCTAATGATTTTGACCAGCCTATCCAATGACTTTAAAGACAAAATATATACACAAGCAAACAAATTAACGGACAGTTATCAAACTAGAAATCAATTAGGACTGGTACCGTAGCGTAGTATCTCACGTGACATCTACGTAATTACACGGTGAACGTACACCGCGACGGTGACCGCTGACGGCGGCCGATACCATCGCCACCACCGTAAACTAGCTACGACGACTGACTATACCATAAAAGCTATTATGAACTGTAACCAATGGACACAAGGGTCACTTTAATTGGTTCACGTTTGATACACTGATATACTGTTAGAGATGTCATACAAAATGTACCACATCGTTTAAATATTTTATTTCACTTAATTAACATAAGTGAAACAGGTATGTTATATGATAGTAACTGATAAATGGATCAGTTAACGTAACTCATCTCTAAGAGTATACATTCGCACAACAAAACTGTGAAATGTACCATTTCTGTGCAGCAGTGGCTCAAATACAAAATCTACCCTACCATCTTAAGGCATTTACTAACATCCCTTAAAGATATAAATAAGAATAATTTCGACAAATAATTTTTTACTTTTCTCCTGCTCTGCCTATGGCGACGTGATGCTAGTTAGAATGTTATACACAGCAGCACTTTATGCTCGTCACTTTGTGACAGGATTTTAAACCTCAATGCACCAGTAATTAAACTAGCTACAGCGCCATTCAAACTGAAATACAGTAATGTGTGCACACTGTTTATCGGCAGGAATGTTAACTGCAGTAGTACCTAGACGGTCTCTGACAACAGAGACCTACCTCCAACAACGTGGCTACCGCTAGTAATCATTTCTTTAGTAATCCAGTACTTCCGACACAACGTAATATTAAAACCTCCGTCGCCTTAATCTCAAAAAGAATTCCCTGTCTCCGGAAATAATTACTAACGTTTCATCATCCTTATCAGTCATTATTAATCCGCTTCTTAAACGCTACCCTATCGAATCGAATACGTCCATCGATTTCCTTGTTGAAGTTAGTAATATTGAAATATTTTTTTCGGACCTCACTTGACCTCAGTTTGTCACAATATTACGAGAATTTGAGGCAAAATATGTTTTAACATGCCCAACCAAAATACTCCATCACATATTAGCAGCTTAGCAGGAACAGAATATCACTGTTTTAGAGTCAGATTTATAATCACCATATATATATAGATATTATAAAAAATTCCACTTATGAAGAAACCTATCTCAGAAACTATAAATCCCGCAGACGTGAAATTTGATAGAAATGCTTCTTTTGACGAGTATAGGTCAGCTAAGAATTAATTTTACAAAAGGGATTACGGAAATGCAGTGGCAAAAAAATATTCTATCATAAAATATTAATCTCGTGAAGTCCACGAAACAAACATGGAACTTCTGTCTTACAAAAAAAAATGATTGGACGTTGAAAGGAGTTAACGATGTAAATAATGCCCATGTAGGCGTCCGCGAAACCGTTACACTCTTCGAGTCAGACGCAGGATGTAGAACCTTATCAAGGATTATGAGTACGGGCCCGGCCACTGGGAGCACTTCACAATGAAATGTGTGCCCGTTTGTTAACCCTTTTCATAAAAAAAAACTCCACTCGTTGTTAAGTGTTCCCCGAGGTCCATAAACATTCTAAATATTCTCTTAAAGTATTTTTATTGCGTACTAAAACTCGGTAAAAATATTTATTTAGTTTATGTCTAAAAAATATACTTCCTAAATGTTTTCACTACGTTTTCACGATATTCATAACAAAAAAACAATTATATCAGTACCATGGATACGTGTCGACGATACTTTCGTATGGAAGAGTCATTTGGGCCTACTCTGTAGATTTCGAAAAGGTTTTTAAAATACAGCAAAATTGCATTCGTGCAGTTTGTAGCGTAAGGATAAGGGCATTTATTAGCTGCCTACCGCTTTTTCAAAATATAAATATATTGCCGCTGCCTTCATTGTATATACGTGAAATAAGCCTGTTTCTTAAGAAGTATCCTTCATATTTTCACTTATATACAGAGAGAAAAACAAAACCATCTCTGTACCCAAATAAACTTATGTACCCAGTGTTTCCTAGAAATGTGAACGAATTAAAAACATTACCTACGTATTAATTTTCAACTACCCTAACAAATTGACTCCTAAATAAAATGTACTATGCGGTAGATGATTTTTTAAATGATGCTGATCTTGATAATTGCTAATATTTATTATATGTTATAGCTTTGTCGAGTTCATTTAGTTTTATCATTGGACAGTACCGTATATTTAGTGTACGCATAAATATTTGCATGCTTTACAATAAATGGAATGTGCGCTCTCCATTCTGCTCTGCATTTTTGAGCACATTTTCGCAAATACACTTATTTGATTTAATAACGCATGTTACTTTTGAATAAAAAAAATGATTAGTCCACAAAAGTTAGCTTTTAAAACAACAAATAAATTCCGATTCAGTTTGTCACCAAATTAACTGGCGTATAAAGAGAGCCGTTGTAAGTTTGCGGTTTTTGCATTTTTTTTATTCTACGAAGCGACAAGACAAGCATGACGGTCACCTGATGGTAAGTAATACTTGTCCTGCGCACAACATGGTGCTATTTAGGATGACACACATACCACCACACTGCTCTCCACCTTGAGATTGAAGATGTTATGTCTCGATACCTCAGTAATTTCACTAGCTCCCACCCTTCAAACCGGAACACACTATTGTTTGCACAGTACTGTTTGTCGGCTGCAATAGACGTTGCGGTACCTGTCTAAACGGTCTCCGGCGTCCGTAATGGTCCGTGTTTACTTACATCTGTGTGGCAACCTAGCTTTTAATCCTCTAAATCGCTGTTAATAATTTTTTTAATTTCAGAATTTTAACCCCCAAGGTATTCGAAGATTATGAACCCTTTTCTATATTCCATTACAGATATACAAAATATAATTTACAACAATTGCTATATCGGGGAAGCAAAATACTGTTGACTTTTTTTCTGTATGTTTTCCCTGTTTTAAAACATGATAATTTCGTTTTGTATGTATATATTGTGTTCGTGTGTATAATAGCGGCTTTATCACATAAATTAATAATTTTATGCGTTATTGCATATATATGTACGTATATACCTAAACAGCCATCTTATGTTCCCACTAGTGACACTCAGTCTCTTTTCAAATACATATACAATGTTTAGCTTTAAATAGTCTATTCTCTATTTAGCCTACGTACAAAAAGGCATCTTTTAGATGCGTTGTGATTACTTTTTTACCTAATTAGGAGACTAAATAAATCAATAATATAGATAGACACCGTAGCAACCGTGAGTGGGCACATTTGAAAGGGATTGGTGGGCCATTAATTAAACCGTGAGTGGTTGAGCCGCGGCCGCAGCGCGTCACACTACCCGGTAATTGCTTGTCTGCTTCCATTAAAGCTTAAAATAGCAAAATAACTATAGTGCTGTTACCTAACAGCTGGGTTATACACTTAGATTAGATTTGTTAGAAACACTTTACAATTAATCAACTATATTTTACCCATATACATAAAGTTAATAAAAGCTAACCGTTATTTAAAACCCTTTCAAAAAGAAGGGTATCACTTATTTGTATTTACAATTAACAGTTGTCTGTTGCTGGAGATTACCTCTAGGTCCACGACCACACGGCCGTCAAATAGTAGTGCAGACATTACGACAGTGAAGAGTTCACAAGGTAAAGAGACTATGGTGTATCTAAAAGTTGATTACATTGTAGTGCTGTGAAAACATCTTAAGTGGCATGGTTTAAGGATATACACCATGCTCGTCACCGAAATACCATTTTAATAGTAATTCGCAACTATTGTTTTCATAACGTACATTATAGATACGATAACACCGTCATCCGTTAACTCGCCTCAGTAAATGTTGTTAAGGAACTGATCAGTTTTTTTTTTATATATATTTTATAAATGAATTCCGTTTGAATCACAAACGAGGTCAACCACCTTCTCGATATCAATGCGGGAAGCACGCCGTAATACCCTGCGCAGTGCCCGAGACTTCACAACCACTCGTAGAGCTTCACCATCAGAGGATGCTTATCGGGTATCGATCCCCGGATTTATTTTTAATTAAACATTCCACAAATTAAATCTCCGTTAAAATGTTATTGAAGGTAAGGAAGTCGTGTTTATTTTATAATAATCAGTGCTTAAGTTTTACTGCCGCAAGAGAGAGCTTCTCTTCACCAAACAGTATCGATAATATCTCCGAAACTTAATTTCAATGCTTTAGGAAACGCGTTTTACTAAAATAAACTTAATATTTGTTGCAGATTATATAAAAAATATAAAATTAGAAAGCGAATAGCTCTTTGTTATAGAAAATTGTGTGTTCAATATTTGAAAAAATAAATTATGAAATCGTAGAGTAAAGCTGCAGCAGTACAATCCACAACAGTGAGGGCTTTGTAAACTGGTGATTTAAATTAAGATTTGCTGTGAATGATCACACACATATATATTGATATATATATAATTCAATTCGAAAATTCTCAAAGGCTCAATTGAGCGAAGGTGTACTAACTACCGCTGTAATTGAACCTAAAGTTGAGGAAATCATCAGCGTTAAGGATCCCCATGGCCATATATGTTCTAACCCATTACAAGAATATACGAAATAACTAAAAGTATGTACTTACTTGAGTAGTTCACGTTTACTGGAATCAAAATTGTGGACAAGTTGAAAAGTTGCAGCTATAATAGAATTAGTATATTTAAAATATATATAAAAATTTAGTTTATTTTTATACAAATCTAGCATCGTTAAAATCTATCTATTCATTTGACAGAATTTTAATTGGCGAACCACAATTGAACATAAACTCTTTTACGTATTTGCAACCCTCAAATACATAAGCGTTCGGGCCCCAGATTGTAGACCCCACATCCCCAAAAGTGCAGAATTATATCTGAGCTGAGGCACACCGCACTGACATGTTTTTGCTTTCTAATTAGGGACAACAAGTATATAAAATGGTTTCCTTTGATATATAAGTACATACACATACTTCCGGGCACTTAATGGTTAATCTGAGATTTTACCACTAGACTCCTGTATTGTAAGTTCTCCTGGTAGTCAGACGTTCAGATAAATGATAACCAATCTTACGTTTGAGAATAAATAACAACAATTAATTTAATGTATGAAGATCCGAAAACAAAATTACCAAAGGAGGAACAATAACACTTTGTTTGTCACAAATATCGACTAAACCCACACAAATATTTTTTTTTACTGTATAGTTGAAAATGTGTTAGTGAACATAAAAAAAAAACATTGATAGAGGTGGTAATATTGAAATAACAATCTACTATTGGATTCAATTTTTACCTATGTTTTCTATTACATCAATATATTTTCTATAAGATCGCCATCCTCTTGTAAGCAAAGGCTCAGTAGTTAGTATTACAATAATTTTTTCTATATAAAGGGGATAATTTATGGCGGTTTTAGTTCTCCTTTACGCGTTCAGTTATATCTCGCGCCCTTCCGCAGTGCCGAACGACTTCCGCGGGACGGGGAGGCCTCGGTGACGGTACGGGGGACGAGGGGCGTTTTGGCGCAGTACCTCACAAAGCTGCGGCCGTTACAAATTCATGAGCAATTAGCGACAGAGGCGCCACGTACGGTGGTAATAGGCCCCGGAGCTGAAATTTAATGGGAGGTTTTGTTTCGAATTAGTTTCATTTTTATGAAATCCTTCATGACTATTATTTATAAATAGTATACGCTAGCAGACTATCCAAACTAATTGTAACACTATACACTTGAGATAAAGCATTACACTTTATCAGACTCAAGCACAGTAAAATTGTTATAAATCAAATAATATGTGAAAATATATTTAAATTACTTCATTCAAATACATACTAACGGTATTAACCAATCATATATAAGTTAATAATATAATTTTTTTTAATGTAATTTGTGTTAAGAATTGCCTTCGGTACCGCAGCATAACTTTAACCGTAAAGACTGAGAAGCAACTGTCATATTAAAACATATATTATAATATTAAATACAACTAAGTTTTTAATCATAAATAAATAAAATTAATTCTAACTAAATTTTACAGAATATATCTCTTATGTATTAAAATCAGTGAATTATATTTTAAAAATAATAACTACATAATCATTGTTTACTTGCATACTGCACAAAAAGTAGAACTGTGTACTTCCTGTAACGGCAGCCACTTGCTTAAATGTAGAGGTCAATGATTATTATATTATTAGTGGTTAACTCAT
This sequence comes from Ornithoptera alexandrae, assembly GCA_029030555.1. Classification (NCBI taxonomy): domain Eukaryota; kingdom Metazoa; phylum Arthropoda; class Insecta; order Lepidoptera; family Papilionidae; genus Ornithoptera; species Ornithoptera alexandrae. The sequence continues at coordinate 987,976 of JARDVY010000018.1, forward strand.
ACTGAAAATATATCTATAACTAGTCTGGCCATAAATACTGTTACATAAAACTTTTCTTTTTTCCAACTTTTTAATTATTTTAAATTTGGAACACGTATATTATTTTAAAAACTTCTTTCGATTTTGCGCCTTTGTATATATTTTTCCGTGTTCATTATCAAATTACAATATAGAATGGGGTGGGGGTGTTACGAAGAGGGATCAAAAAGTAGTGAGAACAACATACATACTCCTTGGTAAGAAAAAAAATATATATCGGCATAGCTCAAATACATATTTGTAATATTAATAAAGAAAAAAATTCCAATTCTTTTCTGTATTTTTCTGAATGTAGTCATTTGTTTGCTTCGCGTCGGAACGTGTTCTCGGAAATGGGGAAAAGCGAAGTGCGAGCCGTTATTATATACCTCTGTGTGAAAAAGTTAACGACGCAAGAGATTCGTTGCGATCTGGAGGCAACATCAGGAGAGTCTGCTCCGCCGTATTCCACTATCGTAGGATAGGCTTCACAATTTGGAGTGGGGAGAACGAGCATGGAAGACGAACATCGTTGCGGCCGTTACCACGTCCATCTACATCAGTCACCCAAGAAAATGTTGCGAAAATCGAGAAAATTGTATTGAGCGATCGAAGAGTTACCATCCGATACTTAATTCAAGAAACGGGCATTGCATATGGAAATTTTCAATCCATATTGAAACGATCTTGAATATGAGATAAGTCCGAGAATGTTAACCGACACTCAGAAACAAAACACGACAACGACTTGACATTTCGAAGATATTGTCGGACAAGTTTCAAGAAGATTCTGAAAACTTTTTGTCTCATTTCGTAACAATGGACGAAACATGGGTCCATCATTTTAATCCCGAGACAGAACAGCAATTTTCGCAATGGAAACGGCCATCATCACCGGCCCCGAAGAAGTTTCGTGCCGTGGCATCGGCTGGCATGGTTATGGCCTCAATATTTTGGGAGTCAGAAGGGATATTATTGATTGATTACCTGGAGCATGGAACCACTATTACAGGCCAATATTGTGCAGTTTTAATTCCCAAGTTGAGGAGTGCCATCACAGAGAAAAGGAGAGAGAAACTTCGAAGAGGCGTGCTGTTTCATCACGACAACGCACCCGCGCGCATTTCGGCAGTTACGATTACTGCTATTCAGCAAGCTGGCTTCGAATTGGTTGACCACCACCCTTATTTACCAGATATGGCGCCTAGCGATTTTTTCTGTTCCCCAAATTGCAAGAATACTTAAGGGGAAACAGGTACGAAGACGATAACGAGGTGATGGATGCCGTGGAGAGCTTTTTGCAGGACCAAGACAAAACTTTTTTTTAAAAGGATTGAAACCTTGGAAAAGCGCTGGACTTGGTGTGTAGGGAGACTCGGAGACTATGTAGAAAAATAAATTATTAAGTTATCAATAGTCATTATATTCTATCTCATTGTCACTACTTTTTGATCCCTCCTAGTAAAGAAAATAGGATTTCAGCGATCGCCTTGCACAAAGTGGGTATGGAGCCAGTCCGCTCAGTCATATTCAAGACACCTGAAAAGCTTAGTATCAGCCGTATTTTCGTATATCGTACTATCAATAGATACAACAACACACCCTTTGTCCAGAAGAAGACCAGAAAGAATCGGTGCAGCCACGTGCTGTGCGGTCAGAACTACTAAGCCTATTAAAGCTGTTGAAGCTAGAATTCGTCAAAACCCCATTATAGGAAGCAAAAAATCTAATCGCGAGAAATGAAGATTCCCGCTAGGACTCTGTCGCGTATCGCGTGTTATAAAATAATACCTGAAGTTCGATGCTCGGTGCTCGTCGATACAGGTCACGGTCTCTATAGAATAGAATAGAATAGAATTAAAGAGTGAATCGATCAAAACGCCTTCTGTCGCGATACAACAGGTAGGTGAAAAGCACAGAAATATCCTCTTTACCGATGAAAAAAATTTCACGATTGAAGAACACTACAATACGCAAAATGATAAAATGTACGCTCACAGTTCTAAAGAAGCTGTCCAAGTGCTGGTGGTCGGAAAGGTACATCGTCGTCATCATCCTGTGTCAGTAATGGTTTGGTGGGGCGTGTCTTATTAAGGAGTACTAAAACTACATTTTTGTGAAAAAGGAGTGAAAATTTATGCCAAAGTGTATCAAGATACAGTCTTGGATCATGTTGTGAAACCTCTCAGCAATACACTTTTTAAAAATATACCGTCGACTATCCAGCAGGACGCTGCACTTGGTCACACTGGTCAGAAGGCACGAACTACCAAGCCTGGCTTGAAACCAACGTTCCGGACTTTACAAGAGCTGAAGACTGGCCCTCATCTAGCCCAGACCTCAACCCTTTAAACTATAAATTATGGTCAGTTTTAGAAGACATGACTTGCGCTAAACGACACGGCGACATTGAGTCTCTTAAAAAATCTTTGTAGCAAGCAGTGGCGGTGGCGGTGGTGGAAATTTCCCTTAGAAACAGTGCGTAAATCCATAGATTCGTGGGCAAACAGATTAAAGGCCTGTGTAAACGCCAAAGACGGCCATTTCTAATAGATTTTTTTTTTAATTTTTGCTAAAACTAATAAATATGTAGGTATACATTTTAATAATATCACATTACCTCGTTAAAAAAAATGCATTTTCATTTGTAAAGGAACTTATGGCCGGACTATGTATATATATGTGGATTTTTTATCCAGACCCAGGGTTTATACAATAGAACAGAATATGCTTTACACGTAATAGCCTATCACAGCAGCTATCACAGTTCAGTCAATGCTTTGGTATGTGAGAATTATTATTTAGAGCGTAGGTTTTATGATGATATAAGAGTTAAGATGAACATAAAACGGATTTCCTGGAACATCTTCGAACGCTATATAAATAAATTGCCGTGTAAATAATTAAGTGCAAGCACCATACCCCGCACCCCGCACCGGTTGAACCATTACGGAGCGTGACCGCTGCAAACCGCCGGAGATAAACATTTATGATCTTAATTAAAAACCAGTATTGAAGTACTGCGGATGATGTGGAATGTTCGGGGGGTTCCGTATTTATAATCTAAAATCGTAAATCTGTATATCCATATCATTCATATATATATATACATATTCTGAATGAAATATATATATACATATTCATATCATAAATATGTATATATATATTTCTTTCAGAGACGCATTTACTCATCACAAGATCACCGAAACTATTACAGGTAAGAACTTAAAATTTGATAGAGATTTTGCTTCAGCCATTTAAAGATCAGCTAAGAATGGTTTTTACAAAAGTATTTCTCCAAAGAAAGTTGTGGGCGGGTTACGGCCAGCAGACCGGCCTGGTACAGCCAGTTATATACCAATAGCATTGTTGTGTGCCGATAGCCATACAAATGAAGACCCAAGTTCTATCACCATCGTCGTTGTTGTCACTTTACAAAATGTGATATTGTAGTACTGCATTTTGATTAAAAACTGTCTTTTTACCATTGCATCTAAATATCTTTAAATATTATGATATTATATAAGTGATTACATTGATTCTATCTCCATCATATTTTTCTTTTTTTTATCTTTATTGCGCAAAAAAGTATAAATAATCAAATGCGTACTAAAAAAGTTAAGAAAACGGAAGCCTGTACAATTTTGTGTTTTCTTTTAACATATGTTTACAGCACAAACATTTATTACAAATAAACATATGATAAGTATAACTTATGATAATAAGTAGACAAATAGTGCCCAACATTACATGATATGTCACAGACATGAAAAACAAACAAAACATGAGAGACAACGCTGAAATAGGAAAAGTACACAACACTAAAGTAAATAATATAGAAGTAGTGACCCTTACATATTTAACAGCATATTACTTAGTCTGACATATTAACATTGAAATTTTATGTTTAAAGACATTCAAGGAGTTACGAATAGATCAATTTCAGAAAAATCCTTATTGTATTTGTTAAGACATCGCGTAAAGAAGTTATTAGTTACAAATGCGGCATACGTCTATTTCTTTATGTATTAGGAAGCTGTGTGTGGTATTTTTACAAACCATTTTTTATTAAGTAATTAATAAGGAAATTTAGACTCTGTCGTTTTGAATGATTTGCTACCGTCATCGCCCTTTTACTAATGAATATGGAGGATTATAACAGACAGCTAAGGTCTGTGTTTTCGTCCAGGTATGACGTGGTCATTTTTAAGATGAAAATGAATAGGGTAATTCTAAACAAGTTTGCTCTACTATCAAAGTTCACACCGTAGTCAAACCATAGTCTATATAATAAATAAAAAAAACCATTCGGCAAGTCCATTTACTATAAAATGTCTTCATTTTGGTCCATTGTTATTAGAAATGCCATAATATCACGGCGAGGGGGCCGCTCGGTACGTGTGCAGAAATCCAAAGACGAGGCTCCGTCTCTGGAGGAACACCGGGTAGCGTTATTTCCATTGCGCAATACCTACATTCCTGTTCATAACGCGATCGAATCTTTAGTGGTGCGGTTACTTCATTTGAATACATGAGTCCCAATTGACCACGAAATGTTTTTCATAGAAGATCATTAAAAAGGAAACATAAATATTATGCTACAAACGTGTACTATAAAATTTTGGAATTGATACGCTCAATCGCTGATATGAAAGGCTTTGTCCACTTTTCAATGGGTCGTACCGGAAATATAAGCGATATTGCAGTCCCAACGCTTGTACTCCATTACCAGCCTCCATTTCAACAATGATGCCATTTAAACCAATTTATCTACTAAATAGTTACGTAATGATGGTAATATATAAGCTCATTAAATACGATGAATGAATATCATGATTATATATTTATTAATAAATACGTAACTGGACTACAGCCTCAAAGTATATAATATATAATCGTTATCGACTATGTCGCAAAGCTTTCATACAACTTTACTGAATTGTTAAATATATTTTTCACATGAACATCAATGAGAAATGAATAGCTTATTTAACCAGTAAAGTCATTTACCACATGCCAATGGCTTTTTAAAAACAATGTTCCTTTTTTATGTAAATATTATCACAGACTCAGCCCAGGTTACGTTAAATTTACACGGACAAAACCTTGTCGATGCTTAGCACATCTCTGCAACCACATTACCTCTGTCCGCATAGTGGAACTTCTCAAAGATCGATAGCACCTGGTAAGCTACGTCAGAACGTATACGTCTACACACTTTCCCACCTACCTGGTCTTTAATCTATATCTGGAATAAGGAACCATCAAACTCCAAACATAGCCTTGAAGTTAATCTCTAATCGGGAACTAATTAAATAATACCTTTTATAAAGGAAAAATCAGAATCACCAGAACGAGATTCTACGCTAAAGAAGGATCGGGTTAATACTAGTAATATGAAACTATTGATCCATACCAGCAGTGAAGTAAAAAATAATGTCTGTTGCAAAAAACCTAGGACGTCCATGAGCCTAGGAACTCGTTCGGAGATCTCGCGCGCTTCTAATACCGATTGTGATGTTCCCGATCGGTCGTGAGAGTCTGCCTCGTTATCTTCGGCGTTGTCAAGAAGAATTTCATTAGCATTAAATGAGCTAATTAACTTAGAGCCTTTTAGTTTTTTAATCCACTCTTTCTTCTCGTAAGCACTGCCGCTTTAGGACGGATGATTGTTGCTATTGCTGCAAGATATTCCGCTCTCTGCACGAAGATTAAAAAACAAACATGATTTAATGCAGTTAACTATAAAGGTAGCAGATACTATGTAAGGCTTCTTTTTAATTAACGCACACCTTTAAAAATAACCCAAATAAGGATATTACTTCCTTTCTTTTTAATTGAAAATAAATTATATGAAATCAAAGATTAGCCACTAGCGATAGGTCTCTATTACCGGAGATCGTCTAGGTAGACACCACCGCAGCTTCTATTGCTGCCGACAAACAGTACTGTGTTCCAGATTGAAGGTAGTTGTAACTAGTCAAATTACCAAGGGTAATGAGACTTAATATACTGTCTTAAGGCAAAGAGCGTAATATGGTTCTGTATATAACATACTATCTAGCAATACCGAGTAATGGACAGGCGTATCACTTACCATCAACTGAACATCCCGCAAGTCTTGTAGCTTCGTATAATAAAAAAATAGAAGGTACATAGTTTTTTTTTGAAGATGTTGAAAAGTAAACCACCGTTTAAAAACTAGTGAATAATAATTGGTTAAAATTTTATCAAGTTATTATCCAGGCCGACCTGTTTAGTAAGAAAAAAAAAACAAAATACTGACCTAGTTTATATACTATCTGTATTAATATGAGCACTGTTTGTTTTCGATAAGCTTATCAGCTAATCCTTTGTGTGTCTGTGCTTATCATATTTTTAACGTAAAGTAGCCATTAGTGCAGAACGCCACATTTGATCGTGATGCAGAACGCCGCATCCATAAAAATCACCAACATAGCCATGGCAACAATTTAATGGGTATTTCCTTTAACATCATATGTTACCACTACAAAAAACCTCGTCAATCTCCTCGCTACGTCTTTATGTGATCCCGTATGAAAGGCGTTGTAACTCTTGAAATAATTAAGCTGTTGTGACATGTGTTCCCGTTTTATGACTACAAAGTTATAGCTGGTGTTTAAACAAGTTTTTTTTTCTATTATTTTTAATTCGACGAAGCAACGAGACGAGCGAGAAATTCAAAAGGTGGTGCTAGTAAAATGGTATACATTGCACCACATTATGCTGTTGCCTTGAAAAATATGATGTCAGCTCGTTCCCTTAGTAATTTTACTAGGTATTGCGCCCTTCAAACCTAAATAAATCAATGTTTATACACTACTGTTTGTCGGCAGAAATATGAACGGCACTAATACCAATCCGGATGGTCTCCGGCAACAAAGACCTACCACCAATTATATCTATATCCCTTGGGACATCATTCCAATGAATACACATTTAGTCAAAATTAATTGAATTGTCACTTTTTTTAGTCAAAATATATAAAAATCCGTTCCTAATAATTGTGCATAATTCCATTAATTTTGAGACATCGCGGTTAACTTGGATGTCCGCAGCAGTTTAAATAAGTTGCGTTTAATGTTATGGAGAGTGGAGCTAGGTGCAATCGCAGCTCGGTGTATTTCGCGAAGTTGACGCCATTTGCATGTGTTACCAGTTCGCAAAGCCGGCGCCGTAGGTGAGCAGGGCGAGCCGCTCGGCCGCCGGCAGGCGGGCGCGGGCGGGCGCGGGCGGGCGCGGGCGGGCGCGGGCCGGCGCGGGCGAACAATAACGGACCGGCCCCCGCGCCTCCGACCGCGATGTATAATTTTGCGCCATAACTACAAAAGGTCCCTCGCGAACCGAACTTTGCCTTAACACGAGTTGTGAGCTATAAATTCACTTACAACTACTAACTTTGACCGACTACTCCGCATACTATAATCTAACTTCTGCAACACAGCCATACATCTTTATTCAAGAGTCATGGCATACTGTATTTTTGGACTTGTGAATCTATGTATCACTGTATCTTATTCATCATCATCGTCATCGTCAGCCGATAGACGTCCACTGCTGGACACAGGCTTTACTTTATTACATTAGCCTTTCCTAGTACATATCGAACATTTGTTCGCGTCGCCTTCAAATCAAGTGTAAAGAAAGTCCTCAATGTGCGTTGTACTTCAACAAAATAAACACTAGAGATATTCTTTATTACTAAAAGAACCGAACTTAGTTACCGTCTACATATTTATGCAAAATTATCGTTCGAGTCCTGGAGGCAATAACTTTTTAAATTATTCTTGTTGTTAATCATTTTTCATAATATATTAGACTTATAAGCGTACTAAGTGATTGTCGTTATGTTATAAAGAAATTGCATACGCGATCAGTTCTCAAGAGCCGTGCACGAGAGGTGTAGCCTCGGGAGCGTTCAATACACCTTGTCGAGAGCAGTTCTGCAATTATTATGGAAAACATTTAACGCCCACCCGCACTCCCCCGCTCCCCACTGCTCACCCCGCGCTGCCCGCTCTCCCCTCTCTCCGCTGTGGGAGAGCTCTTCACGCGATTAGCTCACGTTTTAGAGGCCACAGTCGTGTCCCGTGAATGAACAAAGATATCTTTTAAAATTAACTTGAGCTTTGCTTCTTGCATTATCGATGGATTTTTTTAACAACAATACACAAAGGTGTATAACAAAGTCGTATCTTTTTTATTTAAAATTGTTTATGTTAATTATATCTTCTCATTTAAGGCAAACAATAAATCGTTGTTAAGCAACAAAACTTTATTACTGTTTCATTGTAAATAGTTGTTGAAGCTTTCACTTCGCCATCTTCAGCGTTTGGTTGTATATGCAGGAGTACCTGTGGACTAGGCTAGGTTGCCTGCGGTTGCATATAATGGCAGGTTACCGCGAGTGATTGCTTACTTAAAATTTCATCATGCGATGATTAATTCGCCGCAGCTGCAACATTGCAGAATCGTACGTAATAACAGTCGACAACTTTGTGTAAAGAAATTTTTACTATAATTTCTTTAAAGTGAATCTTTGTACGTAGTGCTATTATGAACATTTTATTAATATTTAGGAAACACCTAAATATTACACAAAATACTACCGTCAAGGCTGTCATATAGCATAAGTTGCTACAATGATGAAGCTAGAGTATTGAATTTTTAGAGTAGTATAGTAAGTAGTTCTTACTTTTTCGTATCAACAAAGGTCAAGCATACCACTTGTGAAAAGGTGATCTTTACTATTCTTCTCTTCAGTCTAGTGAACAAAAATGCATCTTTCTTTTAACTTCGCGTTCGTTTGTCTAAATTCTAACGCAGCGTTCTTGTCATAAAGTTTTTGTAGCTAGTCGTCTCCCTGGCGCCTGTTCCGGCGCAATCGTTACTTTATTCCCTCTTAAAATACATAGTAGTTAGTTAAAAGACCTGGATCAGTATCACGTGTGTGTATATCTAATGGAGAACAGAGCAACGCTACTAATATATATGTATAAAAATTAATTAGCTTAATAAATATTGAAGAGTCAGACTTTATCCTATACTGTAGGAAAGTCTACTATAACAAGAATCTCAAACTATCTTTTATATGTCAAAAAAAAAATTCATATTAAATGCTGAAGTACCTGCACGGGCATGTTTAAACATTTAAAATGAGCAACACATCGGTTCCTCAGTACCGCATCAAACCGTTTTAAAATATAATCGATTTCGTAAGTTAAATTTATAATCGGCGCACCTCACCCATTTGTTTACGGAGCGTGTAAAGCTAATGCATCCCGGTTCCGGCGGCGAGTCTTCCGCGAGGGACGTGCTGCACATCCATTTAGGTTGAACTGACTCATCGATAATTGCCAAACACTACATTATATGTAAATACTCTTTGTAGGGCGTCTTTCTAATCCGAAATATTCCGCCGAACCAGAGACAGAAAGACTGTATCATGCTGATCGCCAACCTTCACCAATTGGAGAGGCACTTTAAGAAGAAGAAGAATCTTTGTGAAGCCGCAAGTGTTCTTATTCTCTCAAAAAATCGCCATCCGCATATCTTTTAATAAACAACAAAGCGAACACACAAACTGGATGTTCGCCTGATCGTACGATGCACAACGTGATAATTAAGATGTTTACACAGGCAACAATTTACACTGATGACATTAAAACTACCGAGAACTCACTGTTGCCGAAGGCTGTAGGTACCACCGCGTGTCATATTTCTACCAACAAACGGTAATAGTGTGCAAAAATCAAAATAAGTCTAAAGGCGACGAGCACAATGCAGTGCAGTTTATGTCATCCTAACTAGCGCCACGTTGTTATGAGCAGGCGTATCACTTACCATCAGGTGAACTTCTCATTCGTCTCGTAGCTTCGTCGGATAATAAAAAAATACATATTTATTTATGAAGGTCACTGAACAGAGTACGCACACGAAATGCAGTATTAAAGACATTTACTTTAAATACACATAACTACAATTACAGATCAGCATGAACATGATTAATAGCAGTATATCAATTAAATAAACAAATTGGGGAAACGATGAATTGAAACCGGAAATGCAAATGTTTATATAAAACTGTCAATTTGTGGATGTTTATACAATATGGATGATAATATTGTGTTATCATTTGCTAGTTTCACCAATTGTAACTATTATAGTTATTGGTGGTGAGTCTCTGTTGTTCGAGACAGTATAAGTAGCGCCACAGCGCCTATTGCAGCCGACCAACAGTAATGTTTAAATATTATTGTGTTACGGTTTGAAGGGCGTTGTAGCTAGGGAAATTGCTGAGGTAACGAGACATAACTCCTCATACATCAATAATTTTTATATGTCGGACACTGACCTATACATGATGTATAGTATATAATTGACGTTACTAAACAAATGTATATATAAGTATATTAAAAATATTATATTTTGCATTTGTTTACTTCTTATTAGAATTCATGTCGTATGGAGTATACAACTTTAGAAACATTTTGTCAGAATTGAGAAAATGCAAAAGTAATTTACAATATGTATACTTTATAGGACAGAAGGATCTATCACGATACAATTTTTTTTATAAAATAACCAATAATCCCATTGATTACAGCAAATTGTCATTAAAATATCTTTATTTGGCACACGAAATAATGGTATATTTCATGCCCCTTTTGCCGAACAAATTATATGAAAAACTGCCGTCTCCGCGTTAGCTTTGCTATCTATAACACCCTTTGGAGAGGGAATTTTGTAAAATTCATATGTTCCGCGCTGAACTATACTCAGCAAAAGGAAATTCCTAGCAAATTTCACCTCCTCTAGGCCTTATGGCTGCAGAGATAATGTGATGAGTCTCTACATAGGTATGTATGTATGGTAGGATAGCATTGTAGGCCTGTTTGTTTAAATTTTTGTTATTATTCTTATATACAAGCAGCTTGTTAACTTAAATGAATAAAAAAAATACCAGAATTTCTCTTCCCCTAAGACACGCTCTTTGTAACAAAGCCCCAATGATTGTCTTTGTTATAAAGTATTGTTAACCATTAGTCACCCGCGCCTGCAATTAACACTTGAGTTTGAGGATAAAAGAGTCTCGAGAGTGGGAATTGTAAATAACGATGAATTGTACTAACAACGTTAAAATAAATCATTACAATTATAATTCGTATATACAAACATTATCATCATCATTTCTTCCTATTGATATCTGTAACTGAGCCTAGGTCTCCTTAAAATGGGTCGCCGTATTCACTCGGCAGTATGATAAGTGTCATAGTGAAAGCTACTAACCTTTCTCTAAAATTAATCGCTCCTTAGTCGCCTTTTGTGACACACAAAAGGCAGTGGAAATATCCGTTTCCGATATAGTGTTTTGAAGAATAATAATGAAATGATCACCTACTATAGTTTTATTTTTAATTTCACTAAGCAACCTGACAAATGAGACGTTCACCCGACGATGAGCGACGCCTGCCCGTAACAACGTGGCGCTAGTTAGGATGATATACACTGCATTGCATGCGCTCATCACCTTGAGACATAAAATATTAAGCCACCTTATCCCAACTATTTTACTAGCAACAGCGCCTTTCAAATCGGAACACAGTAATGTTTGCACAGTACGGTTTGTAGGCTGCAATAGGAGCTGCGGTGGAACCTACCTAGACGGTATCCGGCAACATAGAATTACCAGTAACACGATGTTCGTTTTATTATATAATGAATAGACTAGCAGGACCTACACTTAATGATAAGTGAAACGTGTGCTCACATTAATGTCGTAGGAATCAGGATGTTTGAATAGCACCACATTACGCTCGTAATCGCCTTGATAATGTTAGAGCATTAAGCGTAAGATAAGAAGCATAGCGTAAGATAAAAGGATATTAAGCGTAAGATTGTAATACTGCAGACAGCTGATGATGATGACGATGGAACAATAAAATATAAAAAAAATATGTACTATTAAAAGAAAAAGCAGTACATGTGTTACCAGAACATGATATTACCATTTTAACCTAAAAAAATCATATTTCAAATAAAAACCCCGGGACCCGCCTATGTTTGTACTGCCCGGGGGCTATAACAATTAGCGCCAGCGATCCCCCCTCGAATGGGGGGCAGGAGAACGCTGCGGTATATTCAACTAATTAACGAGCCTCTTTCGATTAATTAATGGCGCTGTAGCCATCCTAATTACCAGGACTACATCGCTTGGAAACGCTCAGGACTCGTGGCGGTGCTTTGTGTTCCTCATAAATATATTTTAGACTCAAGTATATGCTTTTTTCTTCGTATTGTTTTAGGAGACGAAAGCGCAGTTAACTGGTTTCGACGAGCTGACTGGCTCGCCGCACCCTACAGACTTTATTGGTGGAAGGTCTCTGTTCCCGGAGACCGTCTAGGTAGGTACCACCACCGTAGCTCCCATTAGAGCCGACAAACAGTTCTGTGTTCCGGTTTGATTGGCGCAGTAGCTAGTGTAATCACTGGGGTAATGAGCCTTGACATCTTATGTCTTAAGGAAACGAGCGCAATGTGGTGCTGTGAATACCATTCTAGTTAGCGCCCCGTTGTAATGGTCGGGAGTAACAATTACCATCAGGTGAACGACCAGCACGTCTCTTCGCTTTATTAAATAAAAAAAAGTCAAAGTTTAAACATGTAACCCTAAACCTGCAGTTTACGATTGATATTTCATTTTTCTTTTAGCCCAAAAGAAAAAACACCCACAGCGAGGTAATCAGCGTTACATTAAGATTAAATAAAAAATGCAAATCAATGCGAGGCCGAATTGAACCCAGGACTGATTTACGAGGAGTACGTGACGCGGTGAATGCATCGAGCGCGCTGACGAGTAATGGTGGTATCGGGCGAATAAATACAAGTTATGGGAGGGGGGGCCGTAAAAAGCTCCGTTGACAGCTACGGCGCAAAAGGTGGCAGTAAAGTATTTTTTAAAGCCGCGTATAATAAAGAGGGGGATCGACGATCGATTGGCACTGATGGAGGCAAACAGGATTTCGACGTGAATAATATAAAACATAAGTTAAATGTGTGTGTAAACTTTTTTCTGTGTTCCGGTTTAAAGGGCGTTGTAGCTAGTGAAATTACTGACTTAACATCTCATGTCTCAAGGCAACTGAGCACAACGTGACGCAGTGTATATCATCCTAACCAGCACCACGTTGTTATCGGTAGACGTATCTACCATCAGGTGAACTTCCCGCTCGGTTGAATAAAAATAAAATGTATTAATAGCCTTTTAACCCGTACCAGTAGTACCTACATAGACAATATAGATAAAGATCCAACTAAATCCTTGATACACAGCTGAACTAACGTCATTATCTAGAAACACACGCACACGAACGTATCAAGTAGCGAGGTTTTCAACGCGACGGCGCATGTGTGCGCGTGCGCACAGGCCGCCTGTTAATCCGACGAGCTTTCTAAAGCCACGGCGGATCTTTAAGCTGCGAACACAAAGCTCGCTGCGAGCTTCGGCTTCAGCCAGCACGCTAATGTAGTAGTAATTTTCAGATTAACATTACGAGAGCTTTTAAATGCGACCTGAGCTCTGACTTAGGAAGCTATAAACAGTGACACCGCGCAGTAATCACTGCGAAAGCTGTTATCGAACTGCCCGTCCGTGAACAGCGGCCTCGCCTACACGACCCTCCCACATTTTGTATGGGCAAAGAACCACACACCGACATCAAAGAACCACAAAGAGAACTGGTGGTAGGTCTGCTTTGCCGTAGCGCCTATTGCAGCCGAAAAACCGTACTGTGCAAACATTACTGTAATCCAATTTGAAGGACGCTGTAGCTAGTTTAATTACAGATTTAACGAGACTTGACATATTGCGGCCTCGAGCGCAATGCGGTGCAATATTTACCATCTAAACTAGCGCCACGTTGTTATGGACAGGCGTATCACTTACCATCAGGTGAACGTCCCACTCAACTCTTCCCTTCGTAAAATAAAAAAATAAGAGGAGGTTCTCAATTCGAAGCGTTAAATTATTTGTATATAACCTCACTGGACCTGTTGCAAGATTATCAGACTCTCTTTCATGTTTCTTTTTAAATCCTTAAACGCTCCAAGGTTGGATACAAAAGTTAAAAAAGAATTCCAACTTGAGGGATGTTTTTTTGTCGACAATGGACTAACACTTGACCCCACATGATGTTGGATAAGTCGATAGATGTTTTTTTTAGATGGTTGTTTATTCTGTTATTCTCCATGACGACCTTTTTTAATTTAACTAAGTAACATCATTTAAAATATAAACAAACTTGTGATACGTAAATACTAGATACTTGTTGACGGTAGTTAATAATAATTAAAGCAAATTCTAACCTAGGAGATCTACACATTGTATCCTAAATAGTAGTGCAGTTGAAGTTTTCTTATTAGAAAAAAATTGTTATTTTAACAATATTAAATAAAATTTTCCATATTGAACGGTAGAGCTGTTTATATTATAATATTTTTATGACTTCATGTTAAAGTATTAGAATAGTGGGATAAATATTGCTCACACATCTCGAATGAGTTAAACAATCGGGTTGATGGTAGAAGTTAGTGGAGGAATTTAAATGTAATATTTCTTTAAATTAATCTGACTGAATATTAGTTAAAACATAGTTCAGTAGACTGTTTTTCCTATGTATTATTGACTTTATAATATCAGTTGTGCTGTCATACATATATTCTTTGAAGAAAGTTTTTTACAATTTATCTAAACAATTATTATTAATTTTAATTAAATTACGTATTGCGATAACAGTGTGTTTCAACATTACAAACTTATTTTCACAACGATAAATTCATAAAAGCACACGTTAATCGTCTTCTAACTCTGAAACTATCAACAAATGTTACAAAGTATCGACGTCAAAGCATTTATTTATAAACTGGCCAAAGGAATAAAACTTTTAATCGCCCCAAAGCGCTCAATAGCCATGAATTAAAGTCGACGGAACGTCATTAGGACGCTCTGCCGTCGGCTCTCAAGCACCAGCCAAACTCCAAAGCACAGTAAATACGCGCCCGGAGCGGCCTGGCCGTCGCCGGACGTTACCGCGCGCTCGTAATCAACTGCACCTATAAACCATTACCCCAACGTAAATAAACTGCGGCCGCCACCGCGCGAACTAAATAAAACAACTGAAAAGTAAATACAAAACAAGCGAAACGTTAAACACCCGCGTGAAACACCTACAGATCTACAAAGCTACACAAAATTTATTTTAATAATAATAAAATAAACAGTAGCATACGCCGCACATGGGCCGCCGATCGATAATAAACGGCAATATTTAGAAGAAAGGGATTTTACCTTTGGCACATGTAAACAAATGGATGCAGGCCGACAAGAAAATCCAGTTACCGACTCCAAAGCGAGACATCCCTGTCCGGCACATGATGCAATTCACTACAACAACACTACACTATAAATTTTAATTCATAGTTATCACATTTTCACATAAAATTCCACTGAAATTCAAAAAAAATTGTTAAGAGTCGCAACACGAATATCAAACCGAACGATCCGCCATCTTCAGGCAGAGACTGCTACGTTCGGAAACCCGGCTCAAACTCAATATTAAAAGGTCAATGTTCGGGACAATCATGAGGGATTGGAGTGAAGTTGTCTCGGCTTAGCGAAAAGGGATGCTGACAACGAAAATATCTATGGAAAAACTAATATTACATTAAAGTCAAAGTTTAAACATAACCTTTTCGTAATAATCTGAAAATTTTAGACATATTATTAAAAATGTTCTTGAAATCAAATTTGATTGTTTTGATTTGATATTAAAACAATTGGTTTTCCTTAATTTTAGTCACGTTTGTGACGTAGTAATTAAGAAATTCAAAAGTAACTGCTTTTATAGTGCATTATTAATCAATATCTATTCTTAAACTTTTTATGTTATACAGACGCAATATTTTTATTAAACACAAATGTCATTTTGCCTTTGACACTGATGTGACATAAAAATGTCAATTGTGGCTTAGCATTATTGTTTCAACTTCACTACGATTCAAGTTCCATATAAATTTGTGACAATAAGAATATCATGTATATTTGAGTTTACACTTATTGCAATGGAACTGATATACTCAATGAGGCGAAAGCCTTTAAAATATGAACCGCCGCATTTTAAAAAGTATTTTTTGTATAAAACATTAGTAATGTTTACAAAACATAAACGTTCGAGTTTTAAAAAGTTGAAAATTTTCAGCAACCCAGATCCCGAAGTAGTCAGACCAATTTGTACTATTTCTACATGTAACATTGTTGCGTTTTCGTCCCTGACCGAGTTATCAGATACTGATGGCGACACTTGGGGAGGTCATGTGTATGTTTGTGATCTAGATACACCATGGGAAAGCCATAAAGTTGTCAGCACAGTACATCCTGTAAGTTGAATGAACTAAATACAGTGTCATAATTTCCTTACTCATTACATTCATAATAACAATCACTACTATAGTGTTGTTAAATTAACAAACTTAATATAAAAAACTAAAATATAGTTATATGTTTTAGCAAATTTTTCTTTTTAATTGTTATTTAGGTATCAACTCTTGAGTGGGATGGAGAAGGAAAGCAGCTACTTGTCGCCACAACAGTGGGTGAAGTGTCAGTTTATACACAGAAAGACTATGTGCTTAACATGTGGACCTGCCTTTATACAGCCAGTTTCCCAGGTTGTAATATATCCTTTCCATTGAGTTTAAAAATATTTGATGAGATATGCATGTATTACTTATATATTATATAATTTAATGAAAACTTATACAGTAAGTGACAAAAGAATGAACTCAAATTCTCATTATTGCTCTACAACCAAAGGCAAAGATTTTGGTTTATTAACCAAAATCTTTGCTTGTACTTATTAGTGCATGTATGATTTGAAGCTGTTCTTTTAAGATATACTGTTTAAACAACAATTACTTCCTATCATCAGGTGAACACATAATAAAAGCTGTATTTTTCCACAACGGACGCAGGGTGATAGCAGTTGAAAAAAAGCCTGATGCACCTATAAGTGATAGGATACAAATGTTACGACCTGTCCCCACACTGAAAGGTTTTGGGTTAGTAAAAAGATTGAGGAAATGTAAATACTATGACATCAATTTTTCCTAATAAATGTGTATAATATTTATAACAGTTAAAAATAATGACTGTGGAGATTCTGCACATATTTATCTAATATATTATGTATATAGTTTTCACTTAGTCTAGCACCTACCTACAATCTTCTCTCGCCACCCTTTGGTAACTGATTGAGAATGCTTCTTCTTTGTCGTAACCTCATGACTGAGGGACGTGACTATGGTGTGTTGCCCTGACTACCATTTCTTTCCAGACATTTCTGTCTTGCGCCATTTAGATGGATGATTGTAGGGTAGCTCCTGTAACGTCCTGAGTTGTGTGTCCATCTTGTAGGATACCACCCTCTCGCTCTCTTTCCTTCCACACAACCAGTAATAATCAGTCTTTCCAGACTGTCTGGGTCTCGCCTGACCGTATGTCCAAAGAATTTGAGGACTCTGCCTACAGATTGAGAATGCTATTACACCATAAAAGTTCATCCTCTGAACTCTAACCATTTTTTTGTTTTACTAAGCAACAAGATGAGGGGGATGTTCACCTCTTAGTAAATAATATGCCTGCCCATAACAAAGTGTCACTACATGCACAACTATAACACTAGTTAGAATGAGACAATGTCACCTTGAAACAAGATGTAAGTCCCACTACCACAGTAATTTCACTAACCATCTACCTCACACTTCAAACCAGAACACAATAATGTTTACACTATCATTTGGCAGCAGAAATAGGCTCTGTGGTGGTATACACCAAGATCATCTTTGACAAATGAAACCTTTTTTTTATATTATCACATCGTTTTTCCTAGTAGGAGTAGGCAGAGCTGAATAGATGTGGTCAGATAAGGTCCCATGTAAGAGGAGGTAGAGCCTGTTGCCACTTTATTGAGGCCACCACACATACAAAGATAATTTCAGTGTGCGAGTTTCCTAAAGAGGGTTCCCGAAAGAGACTTACCACCAGTAAATGTGCATAGATAATAATTTAACAAATATTTCACTACACTTTGCAAAAACTAAAAGTCAAGTTGGTGTGGATCCTACTGAGACAGTCTGTGTAGCCTTACAAACCAGACCTAAAATGGATAATGCTAGAGGATTTTTTAATCCCACCTGTGCTACTCCTTCATAATTGCATTGCTCTTTTGTGGCAGTCATGCATAAGACAGCCTGAATTATCTAGACTAATACTATACCATCATGACCATCTTGTAGCCTTATTTTCAATGAACATCATGTATAATTATTTTATTTAGAATTGTTTTAAAATTATTTTATTGAGAATTGTTTTAAATTATTCAAACATTAGCTTATTTTATTTAGAATTGTAAATATTTTTAATAATTTTTTAGATTCTTCATATTAACGAGAACAATTTCAAATTTCTTTTTTGTACTCTTAGTGGAGCAGCATGTGAGGGCGCTTGTTTCATAACAGGCACTGGCCTTGTTGGTGCTGTGATACCTACACCTGATTCAAACCAAGCGCTTGTCACCACCGAGTGCCTGCGTGCACCCAGAGATCATATTGCTGCAGCATCTTTCACTCATAAAAGTAAGTTTACAAGACACTAGATGCATTACTTATAAGGCATACTAATTTAGTTTTTAGTTAGCACATCTCAATAATAAATATTGAAAATTTGCTAATTTATACACAAATATATATGATACAATTCTGACGTCGTTATTTAATATTATACGAAATTGATATTAAGTGTTAGGGCTTAAACAGCCTATAAACAAATGTACTCTATGGTCTACAGATGGCAGTATACTGATAGCGGCTGCGTGGCGGCGCGCCGGACGTCGCGGGGTTCGGTGCGCGGCGTGCGCTGTATCGCGAGCAAGCGGCGCGCGCGCAGCTCCCGTGCAACTCGCACTGCAGCCACTACCCACTGTTTATTTACTGGATCATGAGCCAGGTTAGTTACACTGAAGTTCATTCGTTGTCTGTCTTTAAACACAATGAATGAACTTCATTTCAACGCTACCACTCTTTTGTGTTGGAGGTCAAGACTCACTTTGGGTTGCTGCACCAGCTAGTAATGTTCAATCTTTAACATTTTATATAATGAAGATGGCAAACAAGTGTGAAATTTGCTTGATATTGCGCAATCACTCCTGCCTATAAATTCTAATAAGACAAGAGCTATAACTTACATATTCTTCAAAACTTATGTTTGTTAATGCTTTGATCACTGATATGTCATGCATAATAATGTTTATCTTGATTTCTTTATAAAGTGGTATAGTTACATTTTTTTGTTCTAGTATCAATATCTTGGTGTCTTCGTGAAGACACAGACTCCCTACTCATAGCTGGTTCAACACTTACACTGTGGAAATTAGCAGAACGCGCCTATCCTGTGCATAAGTTACTATGTAAAGGTAAACTTATTAGAATATTATGAAAGCGAAAGGGAAGAATGTAAGGTTATATTGGCTGAAAGCGCACGCGGGGAGGGAGGGCAACGAAAGGGCGGACCAACTGGTCAAGGATGCAGCCCTGAAGAATAAAAGACGACCTGTATATGAGTATCGTTCGATAAGCGACAACTACGGTTGAAAACGCTTGACGAATGGAATGGGCGCTATGTGGAAGGAATGACGGCTTCGTTAACGCGAATCTTTTTCCCGGACGACATCACGGCCTACCGGATCCTGCGCTGACTGTTGTTGAATTCGTGTCTGGTCCAAATGTTCACTGGGCACAAGGGATTCTCCGAGTACCTTCATAGGTTCAAGCTTAAAGAGAGTCCCTCGTGCCTCTGTGATCCAGCGGTAGACCAGACCATGCTGCATCTATTAACTTCCTGTCCCAGATATGGAAAAGAGCGCTTTGACTGTCGGATGGAGTTGGGGCAGGATATAAGAAAAGAAAGAAAAACTTTTATACGGCACATAACAATTCAACATACACACATTAAATTTACACACAGCGAAAGCTATAACCTGGAACTAAAAGCTGCAACGCTGAGTTTTAGCTGCGTCATAAGCGCGGGTAGCGTCCCCCTACTTTGATGAGTGATGATGGAAATCGCCGCATAGTACTAAAATTTGGAGAAAAAGTAATGAAAGATATAATTGACAAAAATAAGAACTAGGGTATAAAAGTAATAGAGAGGAATGTAAAAGAAAAGATTTAAAAAAAAGGAGAAAGACAAATTGTAAAATAGTACAAAAATAACAAAGTGGTAATGTAAGTGATAGAAATAGATAAAAAAGTGTAACAAAAAAGCAAATGTAAAAATTAAAAATTAAGATAAGAAAATAAAAGCAAGCGGCGACCGAAGTCTGAAAGGCAATCCATGAGAAAAGAAACAGAAAATATGTAAAGATGACAAGGTTGTGTGAAAGATAGAAAGCATGAAAGGAGAAAAGAAAATGTAGAAAGTAGGGAAAAAGTATATTATATAAATATAAAAACTCAAAATGAAAGAGGAAAACAGATACTCCGGCCCAACACATGCCAAGGGGGGATGACAAAAAAGAAATAGCTGATTCTGTTATACATATGATTTTCATATCCTGTAAATAATATATTTTAAGATAGAAATTTCGTAATAGCATACATTTATAAATGCTGTTTTTCTGTTTAGGACCTGTACAAGGAAACACAACTCCTGGTGGAGGACCAAAAGCACCAACAGACTGCTTCAATACTGTAGTATGTTAATAGAAATTATTTTTTACAAACTCATCAATCTGCTAGATTATAAATTATTAACTTTATTAGGTACATTATGCTTTAAATCTAAACAATATTGGTTGCTAACTACTATTTCTGAAAAAGAAGCTTTGGGGTAATTATCTACCACTAGAAAGTTGTATTTATCAAAAATATTGTATTTTTAGCAAGCGTGATAACATATCTGAAGACAATGATAGAAAAAGTGATGGTATACTTTAGGTATCTCCAGATATTCTTACAATAGTAATGAAAACGTGGACTTTTTCAGGTGTGGCAACAGACTGCCGTGTGGCAGGTAGATGGTGGCGAGGGCGCCACGCATGTAGGCAGCGTGCGGCTGCCATTGGGAGCTCCCCACGTGGTGCTGGCCACGGCGCGAGCTCTACATCTACTCTCCAGAGACAACCATCACTACGTGAGTACAATGCGCACATCACGCACACCATACACATAGTTACATGACAACAATTGATTTTCTGTTTGTCTAACAACAATTTTAATATAAAGTTATTGAAATCACTATCTTATCTATAACATATATTTTATATTATGGTTAACAATACCAATCAAATGTAGAGGAAACTTTCAACATAATTTTTATTTTATTTAAAATGCCGTTATGGCAACAAATTTATAATATGGAGCTTAGCCAGGCGAATTTAGCATCTACCAAACTCCATAGCATATGGCCTTGGATAGAAACAACGAATAATCCATACATAATGAATTACAGTAAAAGTTTCTTATTCGCGCTCCCTTCATTCGCGTTTTCCCTGTTCGTTGATAAAAATGTGACCCAATTCCTATATTCGCGGCTTAAATTTCTTTTTTCGCGGATCTAATACGTACATATATAATAATGAAAGGGTTCCAATAGGTATCCAAACCAATATCCTTTGTAAATGCCGTCAAATGGACTAATAAATAAAGTATATTCCGTATTCACGGTTTCTGTATCCGCGAGGAAGCGAGAGGTATGCCAGGATCGTAGCAAGTGGGGAGAGGTGGTCTCTGCCTACCCCATTGGGAACAAGGCGTGATATATATGTATATATGTATCCGTGGCATATTTATGAAACATGTACCCCGCGAATAAAGAGCTTTTACTGCATAATATTCAGTTTAATGATTACCTGGATAATTTTAAATTAATATAATCTGTTTAGCACCACCTAATTTATCAAGCAATTTTATATTTTTAACTGAAAACTACTAGCAAATTTTACGTTTTTTTTTTAAGTATAACATATTTGTTTTTAAAATATTTTGAAATATTTAATGTTTTGACGTCAGTTTTATCCGGTATAGTCGTTAGATGGAATTTAGTCCAATAGACATTTTTCGCGGGTACGGTACGGTACTAACCTAACCGAAGCTACATTGTTTTTAGGTGAGCGTATCTCATTCATATGAACATTCAATTCGTTTTGTCGCTGTGGGGAGTTAAAAGTTAATGATATATTTATAGGTATGTTCTCGAGCCGTGGGCACGGCGACGTCGGAGAGCGGGGCCATCACGCCACCTAAGAAAGCTAAGTACGGTGCCGGTGGAGTTCTGCCCGTAAGTCATTCTTATGTATCTGCTCTGTCTGAAGGTTGGTAAACGCTAGTCTTTTTCATAGTAGCTACTAAACGACAGTACCGATTTGATGTAATATATATTTTATAGGAATACAATCAGAAGCATTTGTGTATTGTTGAGTTTGAAATCATGTCCTCTTCGACGACAGATTTTATCACTGTGATAGTAACAGTACCTACCTCGACCGTTCCTAATAATAGAGTTCTACTACCAGTATTATTTAATTAGCTTTCAATATTATATAGACTCTGTAAGAGCCTCGCTTACGGCAACTCCGGCAACTAATAACTTATTCTAAAAGAAGAGCATGTGCCAGGGAGGCGCCAGTTGTGCGACAGTATCGTGCGTGGAGATCTCGCAGCTGGGCGCGCTTGTGGTGGCGGTGGACACCCATTCGCAGCTTCACGTGTATAAGTTGCCGCAACCATCGGCGGATATACGTAAGAATATGAAAATTGAATACTTTTAGCATTACGGAAACCATGGCTAAGAACAACAATGAAAATTATATTTTTTAAAGAAAAAGTAGACATACATGCAAGCCACTCAGGCGACAGTAAGAGGTCATTGTCATCCAAAGACACCTACGGCGCACTGTTAAATGTATCTGCGTTGGGTAAGCTTTACAATTTTATACGATGTTCGACTTGGCTCTTTCCTTTCGCAAATGATGATAAGGACATAGTAAAGGTTTTCGCGTATATGTCGTAGCTGTAGTCTATTAGATAATATATATATATATATCCTCTCAAAACCTTTGAATCAATGAAATAAAGGAAAATAAATTTATCTATGTATTAACAACTGCAGTAAAAATAAATATGGAAGGCGATATGCTGTAATTTTTGTTTTTTATTATCATTTAGCAACACCCCTCTCCGTGCAACACACAGCTATGCTCCTGGAGTACGCCATGGTGTCTGGCTACGACTGTCTAGACTTGCTGATGACTCTGAAGCTGAACATTGTCGAGGCGGTGTATGAAAGGTGAGCAATAAACTCGAAGCGTAGAGTACGCGATGATCCTAGTAATGATTGCACACATTTTTTCTGCCTTCATGGCTCAGCGGCTAATCACTTCATGGAGCGTTATAGTTCGATTCCATAGGGGCCGCCTACTACCTCTTTCTCATTAACTGTCTAGCTATCTAACTCGTATTATAAACATATCGCCAAAACATCATTGCTGTAGTCCAGATATTAATCTGTTTACAACGCCAGGCCACCCGAGTATGGCTCACATGATAGAATTACCTCACGTTGTTTTATCAGGTCACGATTCCACTTTTCATAAATGCATCATGCAGTGAAGCTACATCGAATTCTTTTATTCCGCTTTAACATTATGGTCCTAATTACAGATTGACTGAAAACTTCCAGCGGCAGCCTCCATCTTTCCAGCAGTACTACTACCACAGCTGGTTAAAACTGAGGATCGCTCTGTGCAGGTCTTTACACATTTCATCACTTTATGACTACCTACATGTTTAGAATGTGAAGTTACTTTGAACATGAATTTTTTAACATATTAAAATTAAAAAAAGACTACGATCAGGGATAAAAATAACCAACAACGTATTATAAAGCAACAATTGATGTCTTTTAGTCTCGTCAGCGCTGCAAGCGGTGGCGCTGCGTCGCTATGCGCACTGCAGCTTGCTCAAGCCGCTTGGGCCACTTGCGTAGCTGCGCTGCGCACCGATGATAAGCCGGATGCGCCGCTCGCTGCGCTCCTTGATGATCACGAGCACGAAAAGGTATTTTGGCCGCACACATACCCACTTCCTGCGCTTACAACCTCACATTATCCTCATAACAGTATCTATTCTGGGAAGGATTGGAAATTCAATATCAAATGTATAAATAACTTTGTCTTCAGAATCTACTGGCACTGGAAGCGAAGGCAGAGACCCTAGGCGAGGGTGCTTCTTCGGCATTAACAGCACTGCAAGCACTACGGCGCCCGCTGCAGCGAGCTATCGACACAGCGCTAACAACGCTCGCAGCGCTGGTGGCTGTTGCTGCCTCGCCCCAACTGCATCAGCCACACGGGTAAGACATTTCTTTAAAAAAATATATAAATGTATGTAATTAGTGTACCTAACAATTAGACCATTTAATCAATCAAAGTAAAAACTAGCATGAGTAACAATATCTTCTTCAAATACATGTTTGTATGGATTGTTCTTAGACGTAATTCTCACTTTAAAGACATAGAGAGACTTTTAATTGTTGTAAATTCTGTTTCTCTCTCAGAAGCAGGGTATCATTTGAAAACTATCCTCCCAATACCAAAAAAATGATTATCACATATTATCAGGTGTGGTACATCCTGCCTAACGTGTTTTAGAATAAAAAAATCTCTTCTATTTGTAGTTATGAGCTGTGGTCTGACGGTGCAGCGCTGTGCGTGCTGCGCAAGCTGGTGGTGTGCGCACGGGCGTGCGGCCGCGGCGGGGAGGCACTTAGCAGGCCGCTGGCGCGCCTGACCGCCGCCGCTGCACCCAGCGGCGCTGCGCCCAAGCCGGACCTACTTGGTGAGTCGCATGGAACACAACTTGAAAGGAACCTGCATTAAAACAAGCATAAACACAACCGTAATAAGAATTTCTGGTGTTCAAAATTTTTGTACAACAAATCTGGGTAAATTGAGAATGACTTGATTTTGTAGACTTCCATACGGTAGTAAGAGATCACATAAAAACGACCAATCTGTATTAGTCGCGTCTAATGTTGTTTGTTTACAATGGGCTTTATTGGCAACAATTTCACATGATGTTACGTGACAGTGAGGCTGTGTGTTCCCCTGAAATACCTGGATCTTATATACTAGCAGATAGAACTGAATGATACTGTTATAGCGGTAGATTTACACCATGAACTTAATGAATGTAATGTTATGCGTGTATAGAGGAATGCGCATCACTGTGCGCGCAGATGCCAGCACGCGTGTGGGACGCGTTGCCGCGATGCGCTATTGCAGCGCCGCACGGCCGGCCCTGGCCACTGCACGTGAGTACTATCACTGCATCCCACCTACTGTGCATGTTATCCATCACTTAATAGTTAACCTAAGCCTACCTTCATTAAGTAAAATAATATAATCCTCATACATAATAACATAAATAAACCTTTTTCTATATACAATAAAGCGAAGAGACGAGCGGGATATTCTGCAGATGGTAACTGATACGCCTGCCCATATCAACGTGGCGCCGGTTAGAATGTTTACCATATTGCGCTCGTCGCCTAAGACAAGATGTTAAGTCTCGCTACACTAACTACTAGCTACAAAAGCTCTTTTTGTTATTGGAATTTAGCACTTCTCTGACAAGGAGAAGCCATTTACTCACCACTAGCGATTTACAGTTTGATTGATGTCACATGTTGATTAGCCTTTGTTTATTAAACTGTGTCGATTTTTTCACGATGTTTTCTTTCAGCCCAAACTCAAGGTCAATGGGGACCGAACCAGCAGCTCTTCGCGACGTATACCGCGTACAATTGCCTTCATCAATCATACTTCAAAATGAATGTATCGTTATTGTTATTATTTTAAGAATTCGTACACATATATTATATGTGGAAATGCTGTAGAAGTAACTATTCTACTCATAATTACCACTATCTCCACGCGGGTTCAAAAGCCAAGCTGATTTCAAGTAAATCACTTTACAACAAAGACTTATTACACCAACAGTTGGAGTACGACATGGAGCCGGAAACACTGCGCTACGTACCCGAGCCGCCATCGTACGCACAAAGCGACGGCACACCCCCGCACGCCATGGATTCCATTCGGTTTCTTTTTTTTAATCAATGTAGTGAATAATTTGTTCTTCTGATGGTAAACGACATGTCTAACCAATCTAATAAGGCGCGCAATTTTGCGGCGTGAGATACAATATTTAAAATTTAGTTCGATAGATATAATATTTAGCACAGAATTAAGTGATGCGGTATTCAACACTAGTTACTCTAATAAGGCCTTTGAACATCCTTTTAACACTATGCTCCAAGCTTTGCTTATGAAAAATCCAGGAGGAGATTTATCTTAAGCTCGTACCTTATGTGCCTTAGGTACATGTATTTGGGCGGCGGGCGACGAGCGGCGCGCTGGCGGCGCTGCGGTCGCTGCGGTGCACGTTCACTACCTGCTGCTATGCCCGCGAGGAACGCCACGCAGCGCGCATACGACGCGCGTTTCCTACCCGCTTGCAGGTAAATCTTTTACTACACTCTGATAAATTCCATTAATTTTTAAACCTTAAGATAGTCCTTTCACTTATATCTAAAATCACTCGATTGAGTCACATAAGAAGGCTGTAACAAAATCTGTCCCCCTAGACAGTAACGAGAATAGTGCTAATTATTATTTTCATTTAAACTTCTCCACCTTAATTAAATATTAACCTCTGTTTCAGGTGCGGAGGAAAATGGACGCTTTATTCGAATATTTAAATATTAAGTGTTGTTAAATTAAACGATATATTTTGTAAATAAATTTTTAAGTACAATTCAAAAACTTATTTACACTTTCCATCTACATGTCATAAATACTTGTGAAATCATAATTCAAAATGTTGATAAGATATTTATACCCTGTATGGGAATAGAAAGAATACCTTCACTGTCCCTCCATCCTCAGCGTGCTGTAAAAGGAGATTAAAAGAAAGAATAACTGTAGGGAAGAAGCTCAGTTACGGTCACCACATTTAAAATAGCGAGTATGCTAAATAACTGTGCATACATTATAGTTTTAATAGTCCTCTTGCACTGTTTACTTTTTGCGATTGAGCGCTTCCATTTAATTATTACACTAAGAAAGTCAACAATTTTTACTTGATCTTTGTTTTACAATACATTTACACCTGTATTCTGGCATTGTCGCCTGACATGTCAATAAAATTTGTATTAGTTTTTACACGGATTAGTAAATATAAGAACGTCTTATTACAAACTGTTATAGATTGGGCCTTAGTTTATATGTATTTGTATATATATATCAGAAAAATTCCGTAAGATTTAATTGAACTACGTGTTCATATTTTGTAAAATGAATTATTTTTTACCTATTGAAAAAAGTGACAACGCTGACATTATTTTCTCATCAACCGGATAACGTCCACTGCTGGGTATAAGCTTCCCCCAAGGATTCTCATTGAGGAGGAACTGAGACTTAGACCTACAACGCTGGCTGAGTACGAGTTGGTGGGTATATTTTTGTTCAATTAATAGCAAATTTAATATTAAAAAAATAAACATTTTAATCTCGTAAAAACTGTACATTTTGCCGAAAAACTATTAATAAATGAACTCGAACAAAAATATTCTATGATCTAAATTTAAAAATAAACCAATAATATACAATAAATCCATTAAAATATTTTTTTATCAAATACACATTTTTTTTTAAATTTTTTTATTATCTATATTTTACTACATTTATTAAATTTCATACGTAATGGAATTAGAGTTGTATTTTTAAAAAGATTATTAAAACTTTTTTAAATAAAATCTGTGTAAACCTTTACACAGCTATCGATTTTTCCAAATATAACACTGCGCAGCGCAACGATTTCAATCTTGGCATTGCATCACTAGTGTCGTTGCGAGATTCTAACTTCGGAGAAGCGATAGGTTGCGACTGCATTATTACAATTTATCATAATTTTAGATATTTTATCGCAACATCTTAGTTGTGATATACAATTTAGTAAATTTGTTATTTTAGTAAAAATGGCAGACAAAAAAGGTATTTATGCATTTTAATTGTAATTTTTCTTTGTTCTTGCTATTACTCCGAAGGTTGACATATGTAACGTCATGGGGCCTTGAATCGCTGTTTTTTGCAACTTTAAGTTGATTTGTTGTCTATAAACGTTAGCTTTATAAATCTGTTGTAATAATTCAGTAGTTGTAATATCGCATATTACGTACATTTTACCTTTGATGATGAGATCAATAATTGTAAATCCAAGATGGATGACGCTCCTTGGTTTTACAGGCAGGATATTTCGATTAGATTGGAGGGAAGTTCTATATTTAGGTTGATTTCTTACCACTAACTTTACAAAACTAAGTTAGCAAACAAAAATTTTACTAAATCTTAATATTTTTGGAAGATTTTAATAAAATCTTATTTTTCTTTTAACTACCTTGTAAAATGTTGTTGGTCATTGGTAAAACAGATGTGAGATTTTCATTGTACTATCAATATGATAATTTTCGTAAGATAAATCAAACTTTAAATATTGTTCAAGTAGCTATTAAAAATCTCTTAAAAATATTTATTGCTGTTGTAGAAAAACAACATATTTATTATTATCCTGTACCATTGACAATTTATGAAGGCAGAATTATTATAGTGTTACTTTTTATGTAAATTTTTTATTCATATTTAATTGCGTTATTTATACATATTCATATAGTCTTTACATGTATACAAAAATTATGTTGCTGCTACCATAGCTAATATGTGTTATTCTTTGAAAATTACCCATGACTAAGCTACTTTCAGTTATTTTAAACTATTTACGGTAAATTTACATGTCTACAAGTTGTTATATAAAACAACCTTAGTTTTTTTCACTTGCTTAATTTAAATAAATCTCTAGGTTATTACAATTTGAATAACAAGTATAAGGTTGATCGTTTTCAGTCATTGTTTATCACAGTGCACATTATTTAATAAAACTTAAGAGACCCTGAGAATTAGGTATTGATATAATTTAGTCATATTAACACCATTATCGTTGAGTATCATTTTCAAATTAAGTTTGGGAGGTCAGTGTAAGCAAATAATTAAAAAATAGTAATAACAAGAGTAAAAATATAGTAATTGAAAAACACTGTTGATGTAGAAGTGTTAGATTTTAAATTTTATAAAAACTAATTTTTAAATTCTCTATTCATAGTGAAGAAGCAAAACTAAACATCAATGCTTGCAGTTAATATGTTAATGAGGCCTTCATGATGTTCCATGCGTCAAGCATAATTTAAGTTTATATGTAAGCTTAATAATTAAATTAAAACAGTGGCCTTGTCTTGCTTGGAGAGTAATAATGATTAGTCCAGGCATAGACAAGGACCTAATAAAAATAAATTGCACATTAGGTGGTGCAAATTTTTTGTTTAAAAGGCGCCATAAGGGCAGGTGTTACTGTCAAGAAACAGTTTTTAGACATAATGATAATACAATTCCTGCACCCCTATCCCAATCCGCCTGACCCCTCCCCCAGGCCCCCGTCAACAGGAGCCGCGAGCGTGGCGCCGCCGACCTCGAGCGGCCGTCGACTAATCGCTACCATGTAATGACACCATACAGAATTTTTTATTTATTTTTTCTTTTATTTTTTTTTTTTTGATATAGTTAAAGAGAAACCAATATATGATATGTGCGTATCGGCGTGTGAACGATCGTATGTGTAATTCTATTGTAACCCTGTATGATCATTTGACTGTTGCACAAATATTTAACATTCACCTAATTTTTATATCCATATACTCGTTGTTAATATAATACATACAAATAAGATATTTTTTGAAAAATTTAACCATAACATTGTATAGAAACTAAAGGAACATAAAAATGCCAAGGAAAGTAAAAAGTTCAGTCAATGTTTATAAACATTAGAAGGAATGAATTTTGTTTTTTCATTTATGAATGAATAAGTAGAAAAAGTGTACAAATTTAAAACCTATTTAAATAATGAACAGTCAAGTTATTATAACACTGAACAAATTGATAATGATACATGTTTTAAATAATAAAATGGTTAGTAAATTTCATTTAAAGAAAATCTCTTGATAATAACTTAACCTCATCTGGCAGGACTTGATGTATTTGACATGAAGCTAAATGGTTGGCTGTACAGTAGATGTTTTTGGCTTGAAATTTTTGTATAGGTATTAAAGTTCTTCTGGATTGGTAAAGTTTTTTATAGATACAAACATGCACCAATGTCAATTTCATTAGTTAACACTAACCGTAAAGGAATAAGTTGTGTAAGTTGCTATGTGAGGCTTGTGATTTATTCGGCACCTTGTATTTCTTCACTTTGCAAGTTTTTATTTACAATTTATAATCCTATTAAAATCACAAGTCACACATACCTTTAGTAATAACAATTATGATTATTATTTGTTTTCTGCACATTTGTTTTCTTTTTTTTTTCTATAATAATTCAGTTCACTGCTTATTTCTTTAATTATTTATTATTTTATTTACACTTAATTTAACGTAATATTGACCTGCTTTATTACAATATATGAAAGTAAATAATAATGATCAATATTACTTATCCAGCTTTTTCATACACCATCTGCATTGTTGCAAATCAGTTTTGCTATAAGTGTGAGAAAAACAATGCAACAATATTTACAAGAATCCCTATTTCATTTGTTATAATAGGGGTGTCTTTGTTTATTTATATTTTTGTTACCAATTTTTAAGCAATAGATAAGTTATAATGGAATGGATGATGTGGAAACTTGATATTATTTAATCACTAAATTTTTTTAAAGAAGTTAATAAAAGTATTGAGTTCTCCGCATCATTTCACTTTAGTGCAGACTGATAATAAAAATTCTTAGTCTACAATTTTAATGTTAGGCACACAATAAGTCTGTGTTAGAGTATTGTCACAGGCATCTCATCATTATGATTTTTTTTTATTAAGTAAATAATCTGTTAAATCTTCTTACATTATATAATTGAGTGTTCTACTAACTGTAAGCTGGAATGAATCAAGTTATAGAGACAAGTAGCTTCTGCAAAGATCTAAACCTGGTTTGTTCTAATGACCACAAAAATGTTATGGTGGTAGTAAATTTTATTATTTGTGCATTGCTGAGTTGATTAACATTATTATAATTGTTCAGACAATACATTATTATTGTTTATATTATTATAATTTTGTAATTGAAAGCATTTTGGTGGTCCACATTTTACTTTATTTGAGGTGATGGTCAAATTGGCACCATTTTTATCTGCAAACTCGTTTTGCAAATAGAAATTGTACCACTTAGTGGTGAACACCAGTAAGATAAAGATTAACAATTTGTTTAGAGCTCATAACACTAATGCCATTTAATGTTATGTGGTCTAAGTGTGACCATTTTACCCTTTCTTTTTTTTTATTAGTACATTGTTCATTAGTTTTCTATCACTCTCCATTTCGTAATGGTAATATGAGGTAAATGTATTATTATAAAGGGTTATTGGTCTGCTGTGTGAACCGAAATGTGAAGGGAATGACACATTTGTTAGTGTGTGTTAAACTTAGTGCGAGGGTGACACGTGGATGGTACTTAACAAACTCTTCTTAATCAACTGATAAGTAACATCCGCTGTGGCATTGTCCATGGTTTCATATTCCAAGCGATAGACAACTGCATGCATAAGCTTATTTGAAGGACAGGGAAGTATGCTACCATATCTATGTCTAAATTTTTCAGTGAAATCCACATCATACTTTACACAAATGAAAAATATTTCCAGACTATATAGTTTTAGGAACACTAATTTCTTTTTAAGATAAATTTCTTTCAGTTAATTTTACACCCATCTTGGATCACATCCCGATTTCTTTCACAGGGATCCCGATTAAGTCTAGTGTTTTAATATTTTTGTACAGTTGCAACTGCTCATTTGATGTCATACAGTTGATTTGGGAACTATGGCACCAAAAGTAACAGTTGCGATGTGAAAAGAAATTATTTTTTAAGTGTGCAAAAATAAAATAAAGCATTCCGTTTAAAAAACGGAATACTTTTTTTTGGTTATTTTGAAGTTTAGCTGTTATTAATGTTTAATGGTGAGGGAAGCTACCAGGATTTTTGTGTTTCACATACTTTTAATGCGCTGAATTTACATTTGTTTATATCCAGCTATTACGTTTGTGCAAGTGATCTTTTGCTTTGGTGTGTGTTTTGTTTGTTGTCTTTGGTTTCATGATCTTGCCATACCTTTATATTATAGCACATCATTTTACATAGTCTCTAAGATTGTAGCTGGACTTCGCTGAGGTACGCCATTTCAGAGTTAAAATAGTGGCATAATGTTTTGTTGTTTTTTTTTATTGCATGTTTCTTTGTCCTTCAACGCACTCGCACTAGACTACTTTATGTTTCCTTCAATTAGCTTCTTGCATTGTCGCTTTAAGTTTTTAACCGCAAATCCTTTTGTGAAAAGCAGATGCATACATAAATTTGATTTTGTGAGAGATAAAACCATAAATCTTGGTACGAAGTTATTCTAGCTAGTTTTATGTTTCGATCTTGTAATGCTATTTTTTTTATTTACGAGAAATCATACTGAGTGTAATTGTGACGGATCTTTTAAACTAGCTGGAAGGACGACGATTTTATGTTTTTTTTTATTATTATTAAAAAACAGTTTTAAGTATCCGTTGAAAATGAGGAAAATCAATGTAGTTCTGCAGGTCTTGTGCGTCACAAGCAGGTTCCGGTACATGTAAATTCGCATCGCCTTAATTTCATTATAATCGGAGGGATTTTAACATTGATTTGAATGTAGTGGAGGACCTGCTTGTGGGGCTGAACGCTCGAGTTCCATTTATAGACAGGCCAGGCCCGTGTTCCGATTTAAGTAACTAATGGTCCGCTCGCCCGCCGGCGCGGTCGGACCCGTTGCGGACGAACACGCGGCGCTGTCTACGACTGGGATGCGATCCATGTGACTGACTAGTCATGTAATGGATACAACTAATGTCTTTTACTTTTCAAAGGTTCTTTATCGTGTGATGATTGTTTTGTTACCTATGATGTTCTATGAGTAATGATCACGCCCGTTCCCGCGCCGCTCGGCCGCTCGGCCGCTCGGTCGCTTGTGGCCCATCAGTACCGAACGTTCATTGCGCGAACGGAACGGGCTGTGGTCATCGGTGTAAGGAATGCATTGTAAATAACGTTTGGTAGGTGATATCAGCACCCGCACACCGTGTTGACTCGCTCAACTTAACCTACCAAGTTAATGTTGCCAGCCGTCGGTCCAGTTTACTATATATATATATATATATATATATATATATATATATATATATATATATATATACATACATACATACATATATTTTCTTAATCTGAGCCGAAGGCCGCCGCCGCACGTTAGTTTTACTTTTCAAATGCGAATCGTTTCAATCGATTTGGAAAGTGGAAAGGTCGTGCGGCGCGGCGCGGTGCGGTGCGGTGCGGCGCGGCGCGGTGCGGTATGTAACGCGTTGTATGGGCATCGCTTGTCGTTAACACCGATGTCAGCGAAATGTGTAGTCGACAACTGTTGTTGTGGTATTCACCCATCACACGCCTACACAGTGCCAGTGGTTTAAAAATGGGAGTTCGGTTTGTTAATGTCGCGCTACGTCGCGATGGCAGAGAGTAAATCGTTAAGTACACACGAATTGTTGCATATACCCATTATTGTGCCATTGTCGCACCGCTGCGTCTAGCGTGAATGCTCGGGCTTGGGTTGAGGCGCGCCCCGGCGCTACCGCATCTCGACGACGTGCGACATCGTGCACCATCGTCCACCACAGTGCATCACGGTGCATCACAGTGCACCATTACATGTTCCACATCGCCTTTTACGAGGGTGAACTACTAAGTAACAATTTCCAACATAAAAACGTACGTTATTGATTAATCAACATTACCACGTAAACTCTTCGTTTTATTTATTATCAGAGCTGTATAAATTATTACTTAGTAACGTTAACGCACCGTTAGGAAAACGCAGCGAATCTATTTTACAAAATACACCACTACTACTGTTTTGTGTTATTAAACACGACTATGGCGTAATTGTCGCATAGTGTTCGCTGTGAAGTGTCTGCAAGTGCTGCGGCGGTACGGATACGGGACTGCAAAAATTATAGAAATAAAACAAAAAAATTAAACTGATCGAGCGCAGAGCCAGTTGTCGGTTCCGACAGCGTCCAGTATCCGATCGTGGTGGCACGGCAAGTTGTCACCCTCGTCAAAGTGGCGGAGATGTGGTTGCGCGGGTGGGGCGGGCGGCCGCCGCCGGAGCACTGCGTGACGCTGCGGGTTGTTGCAGTGACACCACCCCTCGGAGCGTACCCGCAGCCGCAGCCGCCGCAGGGGCCGTTCCTGCCGGCGCCGCCGCACCAGGCTGCACCCCAGTATGGTGGTGAGTGAATGCTTTCTATTATTAACCCGTAACTTAAAATTATATGTAACGTCCTTTTAATACGATTTTTTACTTGGAAATGAATGAACTTTCAAACCACAATTTAATAATAAAGCGGTGGTCAAAGTTATATTTTATATCTCAAAATTACAAAAAAAAATACAAAGGGTTTGTAGGGGCGGTGGTGCAAGTACTGAAAGTATCCTATTGTAGTATTTATTTGCAGTTTTGAAAGCATTTAGTCTGGTAAAACATTTATTGATACGTACAGTGTACAATAAAAAATGTATGAAAGGTTTAACTTCTGTACATGGCAACTATATAATCTAGCAATGCTTTTAAATTTAATTTTGAAAGAAACGTTTTTAATATATAGAATTTGATGACGGTACAGCAGTACAGAAAATATTTCTTTTTGGATTTGATGGTTTGATAAATCAGATATTTAAGTTATTCGTCACTGCGGAGACTGGGTTATTTTAAAATTATTTGATTAATGTAACTCTCATATTTTAACGAAAAAGAAACCATACACTAAATGTTTGGTTTATAATCTTATTTGTGTAATATAAACCTTAAGAGTGCTGTTCTTGGGACGGAGTAAATCACATTAGTGCATTCTTGCTCCGCTGTAAGGAGCTTCTGCAAACTGTGTCAGCCCGCCGCCGTCTCCGTTCTGCTAAAATCAATACACCTACACCAGACCAGAGCAGACTAGACCGTTACGCCGCTCTCTAGTGGACCGACGTTTGCGTTACTGTTTCTTATGAATACATTAATTCTAAATTTATGAATAATATACTAATAGCTTTGTACTCATTTCACATTTTGTCAAATCTCAATCAATTTTATATGGGTCATCTACGAAATTTCAATATCGACTTTGACGGAAGCTTCACCACTTTTTTCGACAAGTGGCTGGGACGTGCAAGACTTGATGGGAAGTAATACGCCTGCCCATAACAATATAACGCTGGTTAAGATGATATACATTGCACCACGTTGTGCTCATCGCCTTGAGACATCCGTTAAGTCTTATTACTCCGGTAATTTCACTTGCTATAACGCCTTTTAAACACGGTAATGTTTGCATAGTACTGTTGGGCGGTGGTATTTAATTAGACGCTCGCCGGATAGAGACTAGTAATGAATCGTTGAAGGATAAGAAGGAAGAATGGATTAGTATGATGTAAATAAAACTTTTATATTTTATATCCTGGTAATACTACACCCATCAGGTTCAAACAGTAAAAAATATTGTAATGTGCATTGTCAGAGGAGGCGGAATATATTAATCGTACCACGCACGTCTCCCAGTGGTTTTTTGCAAATTCACAAACGATCTATCCGTTTGTATTTATTTAGATCTTGAATTATCGAAAGGTTTTGCAATTTACAAATCTCCTTCGTCTGAAAACTGATGCATGGATATATTTATACTGTTTATTTACTCTGCAGCGTAACTTTAGTCGGTGGGATTTTTAGGGATCTCGCACAACAACTCATTAGACCCAAGCCAATCTCACCTGCTCATGGTGCACCCTGCTAATCAACAAACGAGGCTCTGACTCCCACCAACCCACATTGGGCCAGCGTGCTGGGAAATGGCTGATATCCGCCCATATGAGCGTCTACAAACAATGGCCTCTAGTGCCCAGCGGTACCGGAATCAATGCTGACTGCAGCGCAGGACGAATCGATGTAAAGATTTTTGGGAGAGGCCAATGTCCAGCAGTGAACGTCAATTGGCTTCTGCTGATGATGTAATTTTAGTCAGATGTAGCTGTAACATATCTTTTTCTATACCGTTTAACCTAACATCATAAATTTTATTAAATAGATATTAGCATGACGATTTCAAAGTTATAATAAAATGGATCATACGGTAAACGCTATGAAGTTGGATCTATTAGTATATCAAGTTTTATACTTTTCAATGAATCCTCATTTGGTATAAAATCTACAACAGCAAGACCTATATGTGTGGAGATCAAAAAGGCCCTACGTTTAGCATTAAGCGTATTTCGGCTGAGAATGTTCAGTTGTGGTGGTGGCTACAACAGTTTTTTTTTGCAAACTAGATTTTACTTGTTGCTGTATATATATAAATATATATTTGGACCTTTTCAATGTATATAAACGTTTCATCATTTATTAGCAGTAGGTCCTTGTTACCGGAAACCGTACTAGGCAATAACCATTCCAGCATTTATTTTTGCCATTGTACAGCAGTGCACAAACATTACTGTCTTCCGGTTTGAGGGCGCTCTAGCTAGCGTAAGTACGGGGTCAACAAGACATGACATCTTGTCTCAAGGCGACGAGCACAATGTGGTGCTGTGTATCATCTTAACCACCACCACGTTGTTACGGATAAGTGTATCACTTATCATCAAGGTGAACATTTCACTAATCCCGTCGTGTCGATGAATAAAAAAAAATGTTACCTTTATAATTAAAAAGAGGCGTCTTTAAAATGAATAGAGAGGTATTTATGAAAACAACTTCAAGAGTAGTTGTAGTTGTTGAATTTGTTCCAGTTTTGACTTGATCCACAATGCATGGAGAAACTTTGACGTTGATTAAACCTTCATTATTTAACTTGGGTCAGTCCAGGTTCTGTATGCTTTTGTGATGACTAAGTTGGTTAAAACATTTCATTGACAATGTCGATTTCATGTTACATTGTATCGTTTTACCTTTTTTTTTTGATCGAGCTGTTTTGTTTGTTTGCAGTGGCTGGTGGCGGTCCGTATAGCGTGGCGTTTGGAGGCGCCGGCGCAGGCGCTGGTGGCGTTTACGCGCCGCCACCTTACGACCAGCTACAGCACCATCAAGCCATACCAGCGCTGAGCCAGCAGTTGCCGGTGCGTGTATACGTATACAATAAACCAATTGTAGCTTTGAATATGTATATTACTCGGTCATGAATGACATCGCTCTTATATTTTGATATGTTGCGTTTATTTTTACAATCAGTTGGTATTTACAACTTCATTTGTTCAAAATAACTGTTTTATATCTTAACAGATGTACAGCCCAGCAGCGGCTATGTATGCAGCAGCGGCGGGTTACCCCGGTTACATAGGCTACCCGGTGCAATACTATCCCTATTACCCCACCGCGGTGCAGCCTTCAATACAGCCTCTGCGTCCCACTATTATGATACCGGTTTGTATATAAAATATTATATTTCTTACCAAAAAGATAACAACACCAAATTACAGCAATTAAAAAGTGTTGACAAACAATTTCACCTGTAGGTCCAGGAATATATATCGAGTCTTCTCGAAACTTCTTATAGGACTACAGTATTGCAGAGGCTGCATTCTTCTTTAACAGCATGAAGTTTACTTTTGTATTTTATTATAAAAAAATAGGTAAAAATATAACTTGTTTTTGTATGTAGTCAATTTAACGCTTTTATACTTGTCATCTCTACAGAACGGGTTCGAGGCAAGCGGCCGATTCGAAGGTCTCGCACAGACACTGCTGCCGCCCGCGCCCCCCGGCGTGCCTCCGTCGCCCGCGCACCTCGCCGCCATACAGCCGCATCAAGTGCTGTAAGTATACACACAGTTGGTGTGTGCTTGCTTAAAGAGTAGTAACTGTCCTATTGGCTCAGAGGTGACATGTAATCTATCGGCTCTCTCTTATGGGGTAGAAGGCCGATCGAGCTAACAGGACATGAGAGAGAGAGGACTACAAAATCAGAGCGAGCATATTACTCTCATAAAGATCAAGAACGCAGCCGCGTCTCCACAGTTGTTGCGATTGTCCATGAGCGTCAGTGAGAACTTTCCATCACGTGAACTGTTTTCCCATTTGTCCACGATGCTAATGAAAAAAAACCCAGTTGTAGGATCATAAATTGGACTAGTTAGGAAAATGGTCTTGCAGGCTTGCTACCACTTAAACAAATATTCACATTTTTATATTCATTCTATTAGTAAATGTACTATTTTAACATGTATTTCTTATAAGTTTAATATATTATTGAAATTTAATAATTGTCATATCCTTTTTAAATTTTAACATGTTGCTCGCAGGTGGCGTTAATCTGACGTCCCCCGTCACACCGCACCGACGACGCCAGCCTGTCTGTGCACCAACCAACGCGCAGACACCCTTGCAGACAAAAACCTCGTCTGTTGATAAATGAAAGTTAAATCAATCTCTATACTAAGTTAAGGTATTTGTTTTTTAACCTTAACGTTTTACTGATCAAAGCCAAATTATATTTTTTTACTCATTAGATTCAAGTTATATCAATGGATAGTTAACTTATTTGAATTGTTCATTTAAATTTTTTTTTACAAAAAAGTAGGATCATTATTAGAGCCATTTCTAGTAATAAGATTTTATTCCAAATTACTTCTCTATGACAGAGAAGCCCTCACTTGGATTTGAAATGATAGATCCTTCCAGCGCGTTATGCTGCTGACATGTGGTCCGGTGTAGGTAGTGCACAGTATGTTTGATGGCTTGTCGGTGGGGAATCAAGCTTAGCCCGTTATAAATTTAACTGTGATGTCTTATTTACCAGTTTTAATGTTTGCCTCTTAGTTTGAACGGCTACAGATGCCAAAGCAGCTTGCACTGCTAGCTCTCTATTCATACGGCAGCAGTGGTTCCGTTATTAAAACATTTTTTTGTGTGCCTTTCCAATTAAGTTGTAGCGCTTATCTATTTTGATTGTGTGAGAATTTTTGCTATTAAACTTTCATTAATGGATCACTTGAAGATCAAAAAAAAAATTAAGTAGCAAATATTAAGTTTTGATATTTATTTACACGTTATACTATATCAAATAATTCAATACACCCAATACCTGTCTAAATATTATTTTACATATCTAATGTAATGTATAGAAGATAATATTGTCTATAGTTGTATGTTCTCTTGAATGTAAAGTATATTTGTAAAGGAAACTTTTGGATAATTAATATGAAAGCGGGCCTTGCGAGAATTATTCTTATGAGGTCTGTTAATGCAAATTTTTCTTTAAAACTGCGTTAATGTACACGTTACTTGTAAACATGAAGTATCCTACAGCAATTGTATACAATGTAATGTTGGCTGTCGTGTGAGCAAGTGACGTGTCAGCCTGGTGTCGCCTGCAACAAGTGGCAAACATGAAGACGCGGTAAGCGGATGTGCGCGACGCCGGCGCGTGCGGTGTTGCGGTATAGTATTACAGGGGCCGTGCGTATACCGCCGCTTGCACGGCCACACTGCGCCTGCTCTCGTTGTACTGCCCGCGAGACTTAGCTTCAAACCCGCGATCTAACTAAACGAACAAATTGTTAACTGACTAAACAATCGATACATCCGTTCATTAACTTCGTCATTGATACATTAAATTTCCGCATTTGAAAGTGTCTACCGCGCGGGCGGCACAAACGAGCGGCCGACATAGTTGTGTAATTGAAAAAATTAAACAAGGTGGTTGTGCGTGACACGTGAGAGAGAGTGAGACGGTGTGTACTAGCGAGAGAGCGAATGTTGACTGTTCTTTGATTGTTTAGATGTTTTTCTTTCTTCTAAAGGAGCCGATATGAGAGCAGTTTACATGAATCCTAAAAATATTATCTTTGAGAATGTATTTAGGTAAATTTGAATATATCACGTAATCCTCCATATGAAACTTTTTAGTATTTAGCTTAAGGTTGTGTTTTAAATATAATGTAATGTTTACATGATTATAAAATAACTTGTTACGGAGTAATCGTAATATGTGAAATATTATTAATAAATCCAAAATAGAAGAAAATAAGCCAGGCGTACGGTTATTGTAAGGTGTTCTCATATCCAGTTATTGAAAGATTTACTTTCACACGGATACTCGGGTGAATGTCAGTTGTAATAAAGAAAACGCTATACGGACGGGTTATATGAGAATCTCAGTTGTGCTTTATTATTATTATTATTATATTTATTTGTCGATTTCACGTGATATATTCTGGCAACATTTACCAAGTGATATTTTTTTAAAAATTACCGTACTGAATTAGCAACTTTTACCCAGTCTCTCTCCATTAGTGATAAATAATATATCCCATAAATATTGCATGAATATATATAGATAAATGTAAATAATCCTCATCATAATCATGATTGAAGGTTGTAATGTCTGGAGACATGTCATGTGAAACCGAACAGGATTTGCGGTAGCATCTTAGGATAGTGGTGTTGTTTATAATTGTTTCATTGAATCAGGATTACTCTCAACCTGATCCCATCTGATTTGTCACAAATTATTTATTATATATCAGAAAATGTCCTATTATGGTAATTTCTCTACCATGTCTATTCACTGGCAGCTGGTTGCTGTAGTTAACGTCAGGAACTACACCCGCACCAGTGGTTGTCATGTTTATTTTTTTTTTAATTATTGAAAATGTAGTGGCATTTCTACATTATCATATTAATTTAGTTATTTCTATATTGATTTATGCTATAAATTTTATACGTTAGCAACAATATAGCTAACATTTAAATGGCAACATATTGTCATGGCTATGAATGAAATTCTCTCAATAAATATTACTGGATA
Organism: Ornithoptera alexandrae; assembly: GCA_029030555.1. Taxonomy (NCBI): domain Eukaryota; kingdom Metazoa; phylum Arthropoda; class Insecta; order Lepidoptera; family Papilionidae; genus Ornithoptera; species Ornithoptera alexandrae. The sequence continues at coordinate 1,029,154 of JARDVY010000018.1, forward strand.
TGTTGAGAGCTTCCGATCGCGGCGAGTCTTTTTTCGACTTTGACGTACATAATGACAGTGTTGCCATTTTTAAACGTATCATTATTATTTTTTACAAGATTATATACATGTATATACACACTTTTTGTTATATTACACTTTTTGGTGAATCGATCATGTAGTTTAAACCGGAAATGAAAGTAAATTGAAGCGAGATTCTACATTCTAATACACTTCTACTCGAAACTACGAATGCGTTTATAAATTAAAAAAAAAATGTAATGGCAATCAATTTGAATGTTATTTATTATCCGATTAACTGAACGTTTAGCGAAATCTGTTACGCACAAATAAAATGTATTGGCGTCTGTCTGAACGTTTGATTGCTTGATCATCGTCGCTTGCGATCTGCGTTTCGTAATAGTCACGGAAGGTACCTTAAGTTGTAATCGGTGCATTGCTTCAGTCTTAGCGCAATTGTGTTTATATGAACAAATCAAATGTCAGAAAATGTTCGTTTCGCCCCGGGCCGAGTTTGTAGGGACCATGGCGTGATAGTGGATATCCGTTGTCAAAACCCCCGGGAGCTGATATGTTCGCAAATTTGTCACAAAATGTATACAATTAATTTATCGTCTTCTAGAAGTGTTTCAGCAGCAGTTTGACGCTGAACAAAACAACATCCTATTCATACAATTGATCTGCTTTAATCGGCGGCTGCACAAACTGCTGTTCAAATCCTTCTATATACCATGGCGAGGCAACTACTGTATTAACAACAATGAGAAACGGCTGCAAAGGATAATCGAACAATCTCCATAATCGATTACCACCAATGTGTTTATGAACAATAGAACAAAGAAGGTATTGTATAATCTCTTAATGTACCGTGTGATCTACGCCCCTCGAATAGTTGTCAGTTTACAATCGGTTACAGGCGTACACTATCTGTATTTGTACCACTTGTATTACGGTCCGGAGCACTATCCCCGCGGACACTGTCCACCACCCCGCGGGGTGTGTACCAGCTGGGTAGAGAGAGCTGCGCCCCTCGCGGTGATAGCGCGCCCGCCCCCCCTAACTTCAGTCCCGTTGACATAATGTAAGTGTAAGTGGGTTTTGCTCAAACGTGTGTGAATCTGACGACTTCGAGTCACGTGCAATATATAGCATAATTATTATTTTGTTTCCAATAAAATCTCATAAAATTCCAACGGCACTGCATTTTTATTTAACACTCTTGATAACTGACGCACGACTTCATAACTGTACACCCTTACCGGTAACAACGCAACGTCTATATATAATGTTCATATTTAATGATAGTAATTGATACGTTACGGCCGATGGGACAGTAAGGGTCCTCGAGTGACGTCCGCGTACCAACAGACGTAGTGTGGGGAGCCCTCCCACAAGGTGGACCGACGATCTGGTGAGAATCGCGGGAATCCGCTGGATGCTAGCAACGCGACACCGATTAATATGGAGATCTTTGGGGGAGACCTATGTCCAGCAGTGGACGTCTATCAGCTGATGATAACGAATTGATACGCTTGCCCATAACAATATGGCGTTAGTTAGGATCCTATACATTGCACCGCAATGTGTTCGTAGCCTTACGTTATTGTCGTCTCCGTTACCCCAGTAATTTCACCAGCTATGATGACTTCCAAATCGGAACTCGATAATGTTTGTAGAGTATTGTGTGCCTGCTGCTATAGGCGCTGCTGTGGTTAACTGCCTATACGGTCTTCGGCAACAGAGACCTGCTTGTATTCAGGGTATAAATAATTTACAGGTACTTCAGAATAATCATTCTTCACTCTACAGACGGACGCTTCAACTCAAATCAGAATTTTCAAAGAGAACTCTTACATTAACTCACCAGTAATATAGAGAATACTCCATTATTTTGTATGGATGAGAGCGACCAATATCGGTGTTCTTCAACGTGTTGGCCAAAAGCGTAACCTTATGTTTACGGTTAAGAAACAAAATCTCCTACGTCGGTCATGTACTCCGTCATCAGCGATATGATCTGCAGCTGATTATAATGGGTAAAGTTTCTGGAAAAGGAAAGTGGAGAGAAGGAAAAAGTCATGATTAAGGAATATCAAGGAACGGACTGGCATATCTAGGGCGTCCGAATTTTTCCGCCGAACCAGAGACAGAAAGGACGGTACCATGCTGGTCGCTAACTTTCACTAGTTGGAGAGGCACTTTAAGAAGAATATAGAGAATGCCGATAAGCATTAAGGCAACCTTTTGTAACCTAATTTTAGGTTTCAATGTAGTTTTTAAAATATATATCATAAGGTTATTTTATAGATTATCATATTGTGCTATAAAGCGTTCACGAATGTACTCGCATGTAATTTAGGCATAAACTCGAAATAACAGACAGAAAAATTAACAACAATACCATTTATTTAGTTATACAGATTTTTTACATGTAGCAACAATTATCGGTTTAATTTCGGCTAAATCCTCACTTTGCAATTGTTTAAAAATCTTTACAATAATACTGCATCTAACCGCTAAAGTTTCACAAACGCTTTAAAATACATATAATTAATATTTAATTTAATAACTGGAACACAACAAATATAACATTTCTACACTACGTCACACAAAGTTACGTAACATACGGAAGACCATATATATATAAATATATATAGTTCGCATTGACAATGCAAATGTATGTTAGCTGAATATAGTGTATATGTAAAATTAAAGCACACGTTAATTAGAATATAGCAACACTCAATTCGTTATTGACAAATCGATTTATTGTCTGTGTCAATAAACGACGTAGTTGGTGCATTTTATAAGCTTATGACGAGCTTCGAAGCTATACACTACACATAAATAACACCGCAAGTAATATTTGTATGAGAACTAAATAAACTACATATTTACACATTAACCTTCATAATTTGACAGACAGTTTCAATGCGAATATTTTAAATTATTGTAACATCTACCATCAAATTACCTAAACGTTATGTATATATACATATATATATATATATATATAACAAAAAATCGTTATCGATATATATACGCATTACATATATATAAATTAATTAGTTTGGTTTTCAAAAATTACTATTTGAAATAAATACACTAGTCATACATAATAAGCATCACATACACTACACATCCATCACATACACATATTTTATTAATGCGGCACAAGTTAGGATGATATACACTGCATTACATTGCGCTCGTCGCCTGAGACTTAAGATGTTAAGTCCTGTTACCGCAGTAATTACACTACCTACAGCGCCATTCGAACCGGCGTACTATTATTATTAACCTTAATCTAGTTCTTATTTTACGTTAAATAAAGAAAACTCAATATAAACAAAGATGGCATTACAATTTGACATAGTTTAGCAAAAACGGAGTAACCCATTTATATATATATATATATATATGTGTGTGTATATTTAGGATTTAATGTTTGTATGACGTACTAAATGTATTATCGTTTTCATCGGATCCTTTTTGGTGGTTGGAAAAATCTATCGTTAGGACCTCTTTGATATTCCACAGCTAATTTTTGCCTTTAATGTGGTCAGAGTCCTTTTTGCTAAACTACGTCCAATTGTTCCTAAGTTACCTAAAGTCATTATTGTCTTATATTAAGAGATCAAATATGAAACACAGTGGAATAATATGTGAATATTAAAAAATTACATATTTATATCTGTTGTTTATAAGTTTAATATGCTTCGAATACCAGTGAATAAATCTATATATATAACAAAAAGATACATATGTAAAACTTGTAACTGTTAATTGGCAGAATGGGAGACGTGATAGATATGTTGATATACGATTATAACAATTGCCATTGTTTATAGCTCCCAAGTATATACAAACACTAGTTAAGATATTTTTACTACAATATTAAACTATTCCATACACTAACAGTTCACATCGTTAAAATAAATTATTAATATCTAAGATTAAGTCAATGAATATAGAAACGTATACGTATATAATTAACAACACGTAATTCTATTTGCATATATATCTTCGTCGGTGTCACTCTTAATAGAGTGGTGGTGGTCATAACTTCAAGTGTTGTTGCCTTCACAACCACCACTCTCCGATGGCCGCCTCCCTCGTGTATTCATGTAGCTATGATGAGTTATTTACTGCCGCTTTTATTTAATCAGTCCATCTTATAGGCGATCTTCCTGGGGAACTGGTACCCTCAATGTTTCCTTGGACCACAATTCGCTCAATAGCACAATTTTCGAAGTATGGACTGGTTGCTGAACTCCACATACATACTCCTATATATAGATGAATGTCATAATAAAGTTTTTAATTAGCCCTAAACATATACAATATATATATATATAATTATATAAAACTTTGAAGGTGCAAACAATCGCTTTCAGCCATAATTTTAAATTCTTGTAGAATATTGAAAAGTAACTACAACGAAAAAAAAATTTTTTTCTAGCAATTTAATATAATCATATTCATATGAATACACACACATCTGTATTCAATACCAACACATCACACTACACCGACCACATACATACCGAACAACATACACTAGCGAAACAAAACTATGTGCTAAACGTAAACTTGTAATAAAATAATTATTTCCTAATAAACCTTTTCGTGTATTTTATATATGTTGTCATTACATGATCGTATTAAATACTATACATTACTACTCAACACTTAAATACAACAATATGTTATTATCAATTATACTAATGTATCCTCGTACGTTTTACATATGGACGAAGCGATCGTGGCGGTGTTCGCCCGCACACGTACAGAGGCGAGCTGGTGGAAACTATCAGTGTTACCATAGGACACGATGACCACAGAAGCATTGGGTGCAATGACTATAGGGCACGATCACCAGTGGACGCAGTGGCCATTGAATACAATAACCATTCGACGCGATGACTATAGGACACAACGGCAATTGTACACGATGATCTTGTGACGCTATGACCACAGTGACCAGTCTAGACATACAGTGCATCTTACTAGTGCATATGTAAAATGTAGTACGTCATAAATATACATTTGCAGTGTCAATGAAATATACAACCTTGAAACGTTTGAAGACACGCGAACAGCGGCACATAGGTAAATGTACATTAATGTATAGATTATATATGTTATAGTTATGAGGCGGCTGCCTGCTCATGGACAGCTGTGTTAAACATGAGTTGTTCATAGAATAGTGGAAACTGCGCAGGCACCGGAAGAGATTAGTTACAATGTGGCTACTTGGTACGTGTACTAAGTAGGCGCGTAGCCGTCGCCTCGAACGTTCAAAATCTACGTAAAGCCTTTACGAAAATACATTGAAACAGTACGAAAATATTTATATTAATAGTATTACGAAAATCTTCGCTAGTCCATTTATAAGTTCTAAAGTTTCAAAGGTTTTTTTTATTATTATTCGACGAAGACTTTCGCCTGATGGTAAGCGACTCGCACGCCCCGCCCGCAACAACGGACGCTAGTTAGCACTGCCCCACGTTGCGCTCGTCGTCTTGAAACAACATGTTGTTTCGTTACCACAGTAATTTCATTATCTATAGCGCCCTACAAACCGGAACACAGTAATGCTTGCACAGTACTGTTTGTCGCCTGCAGTATGCATTGCGGAAGTACTTATCCAGATGGTCATCGGCAACAGATAATTACGACTATTGTGGTATATTATATATTTTAATATGTTAAAAATAAGTTAAATAATTAGAAAACTAATACAAATATAATTTTTTATCCTACTAATATTAAAAAAAATAGTAATAGACAGCTACGTTCGTTCTGAAAAATAAAATTCAGTCCCAGGTGGTAGATCTGTTAACGACGACTGTCTAGGTACCGCAGCTCCAAACGGTAGCGTGCAAATATTATCCTGTTCCGGTGTAAAGGGCGCTGTAGCTAGTGTAATTACTGAGGTAACAAGACGCATGTTTCTGTGAAACAAACGTAATTTAGTGTAGTGTATACCAAAATAACTATCTGGACGTTGTAGTAGTCTCGTGGCTTCGTCGACTAAAAAGTATATAGATGTCGCACGCAGAGATGGTCAAACGTAATAGATACAGATTAAAAATAATAAAGTATGTACAGATAAAATAAAATGACATATGACAATGGGAGCAGTCCGACGTGATGTGCCGTCTAATCGACAACGATATCCTGGCCGAGGCGGTCCATCTCGGCGAGCAGGAAGTCGACGTCGCGCTCGGTGACCGCCGCCGACGAGATGATGTTGCGGAAGAAGTTGGGCCGCCGGTCGTCCGGTTGGTAGCCCACCATCAGCGTGCCCGCCTGCATCATGCGCCCCTTCAGCTTCGCGCACACCTGAATTAATTGAAAGTATATTGTAATGATTTAACTGCGAATTATTTTAAATCTTCTTACGCTAACGTGTCTGTTTATAGTGTAGTAGCTACAGCTACACTAGCTACACCACATTGTGCACACTAGCCACATTGTACTCATCACTTTGTGACATAGGATGTTAAATCTCGTTGCCTCAATAATTACACTAGCTATAGTGCCTTCCAAACCGGATCACAGTAATGTTTGCGAAGAACCCACCTAGACGTTCTCCGGCAATAGAGTCCTACCACTAGTAAATGTGTATGTATGTATTTACATATGTATGTGTTTGTTAATTACACCGTAATTTTGAAAATAATAATATAATTTTTATTTAGTATTTTATAAAGAATTTTATTTTAGGTATTAATTTTTTATATATAAAATATTACTGCAATCGTAAATGTATAAACCATTATTAGAAAAGGGTTCTCTAATTTAATAATTAATCTTATTAAATTATGGAACCCTTTTTTAACAATAATCTTCAATCATTAGTATACCCCACCTTGCCGAGCTTGATCTCCTTATCGCGATTGTGCGGCAGTCCGCGCAGCTGCTTGGGTAGGTACCAGAAGGAGACGTTGACCATCTCGGGCTCCAGGATCAAGTAGAATTTGTCGGGTTGCTCCCTTATGCGGCGCACCATATACTCTGACAACTCCATCAGACGGTCCATCAGACGCTCAAAACCAGACGTACCCTTCAAGAATATATACACAATGTAATAGGCATGTCGCTACGTCGTAGCACAATGACTGTTTCATATGCGTTGCTACAACGTAACACAATGAAAGCATGGTATTTATACTACTACGTCGTAGCACAACAGATGTATAGGCAACGTTGCAACGTAGTAGCAAAATGCAGTGGTGTCAAAAATGCTGCTACATCATAACACAAAGACTTAAAATGAACAACGGTGATACGTCGTAGCACAAAGACATGCAATGATCTTTGTTGCTACGTCGTAGCGTTGTAACCTAGTAACACGTGTCTATGTAGAGCGCACGACGTGGAATCTGTTACGTAGCCACGTCGTAGCGCTGCGACGTAATCTCGGTGTAGTAGGTAGTTGCCGCGCACCTTTCCCCGCCACTGGAGCCACAGCTTGAAGATGTCGTTGTGTCGGCCGCACTGGATCACCTTGTCGCCGGTGTCGTAGCGCGGATCATAGATCTTGTCCGTCATAAAGAGGTACTCGGCGGCCATCTCGTTGCAGCTCAGCAGAATGCCCTGTTAATGTTATGTACAATTGTAATGTAATACATACAGACACTCAGACAGACTATTAAGATAATAAAGAAATAATAAAAAAAATACAAACGATATTATTCTATCAACATGACCAGCAGGATGTATGACGGTTGAGAATTTACTCCTTAATAATGAGGGCGCAAGTTAAGATGTTTGAAAAACACTATATTGCATTAGCCTCAGAACATTAGATTTAAGTCTTATTACTCATCGCCTAAATAACTATAACATAGTAATGTTTTCGCTCTCTTGATTAAAAAAAGTGACTGATACTGTGGTGGGCATCAGCATCGAGGGTTTCTAGCAACAGTGACCAGCCAATTACTATACATAACTGTTTCCGTAAAATGGTGATAAATTTGACTGGTAGACAACATTAGAAAAAAACAACTTCAGTAACCACCTTCTTTACTACTCTTATCAAGTCATCATACTTGATCTTACCAAATTTAACTTATCCGTAATCCTATAAAATAACACAGCATACTTCAGCTGAAAAATTATTATTACAATAATTATCTGTCATGCAAATACAGTGCCAGAATAAACAGCTGGGCGCGCAGATAGTGGCACCCTTTGGTGACGGTGCTGGTTGTAAACAAAACGTTTGTTTGGATTTATCGGTAATATGCATAAATTGCGACTACCCCACAAACTGAGAGAGGGAGAAAGAGAAAGCAGTAGAAAACGCTGTTGAACATTTCTCTGGTGGCTAAAACTTGAATTGGAGTAATCTGCTTCAAAACCAAAGTCACAAATATATCATTTGAGTATGCAAAGTTACAATGGGCTAGTCATTTATTAGGTTAAGAGACATTCTTCAGGAGACGTCTATGTCCAGTAGTGGACGACAGTGTCCAAAAAATTCAGGCCAATCCCATATTTCATTTTAGATCATCATCAGCGTATTTATGTCATATATAATTCTTTTGCCTATTGATGTGATGTATAGGTCATCTGATCATGGCCTTCACGATTTGAGGAATTACATGTTTTTTTTTCCTACGACTCCTCTGACGTAGTCAGAGCCTATGTTAACTATACACATTCATTCCAGTTCTCGCTTTTATCATATATCTCTCGCACATTCATTCTGCATACGTTCTATCTTGCATTCATCATCTTTTATTCTGCTACTAATGCGGATATAGTGCCCGGACTAACTAACTAATTAACTAACTAATCATTGTGTCTTATACTACTTTAACAATGTAAATGTAACATCTTAGCCTAATTACAAATTATCCTAGTATTTATACTATCTATTTACAAGTACATGTTCTCTCTTAGTCCATTTTTATAACTCGTCGGGGTTAGTGTGAATGTGATGTGTTGGTGAGGATATTCTGACCTATCCCATCCGTGAAAGATCAAGTTATCGAAGGTTTTATTTGGCCATAATTGGAAATATTCTCCTTCACTTTCCTAACTTTGGAAAAATTTCAAATGGATTGAAGGAGATTTTAAGATCTTCGACCTTAAGGTCAACATTTTAGCCGAGTGTCGATATAAAAATATTTTTTAAAATTGAAGTGAAAGATCAAATTGTTGATAAGGTATATTTTGGCCATAAATAAATAATTCTAACAACGATTCGAACATAGACCCTCTAAGCTCAAGCAACGGCTAAGCAACAAGGCGACTGACAAATTCGAATATAAACAGTCTTTTGCAATAAGAATGAAGTATCAATCATTGACCATTTCCATAAAGTCAAATATTCTCTACGCCAAGTGGCTTACGGAGCTGGTTAAGCCATTCCGACGTTTATTCCTCAAGCAGTAGAAGTTAGGTTGAAGTGGGTCCTGTTAAGTTGCGCCGACAACATTACGCCATGTAAACGTCGGCTCAATATGCCGACCAATAAATTCTCCCAGTCCCCGCCCTCTCTTTTGAGGTTAGTTTTAGTGATGAACTTTTTTTTATAATATGACATTTATCAATTATTTCAGTCCATTAAAAGCATATGATTTAACTTTATAGTTCCTGAGAATAAAATCCGGAGATAAAATCGGAAGTGGCCGAATTTTTTTTATTACTAACAAATTTCTGTAGACAAGGTTCATGATCGTTATATCTATTAAAACTTAAAAAATTCAAATCAATGATTAAAATGTTTAGATCGTGTTAAGTTTTAGTATAGTTAAGTATACCCTTTTCCTTATATAATCATTTAATTTTTTTTTTGAGTACTTATGTAAGAAAAAACATAACAGAGGTAAACAAAATAATGGACCTAAAGCAAAAGGGCTTCTCTTCTAATATTATGTTAAAATCAGTAAGATAAAAATAACAGCTTTTTTCATCAAACTTGTAATATTAAAATAACTTTATAAATAAAAAAATTAATTAAACTAATTGAATCGATTATTACCTATTAAACATACGTAGTATGAAATATTTTTAAATTATTTCTTTGAATTCCCTTTCGTTCTGTGAAAATTTCTCATCTAACATATTAATAAAATATTGTATTTAATGAATGTTAACTAATATTTGTTAATCAATATTTAAAATCGATTTCGTCCATTAAACGATTAACATGTTATCGATATCGACGGTGGAACATCACTTGAAGCGGCTGACATCAGCACGCGCCACTTTTAATGAAATTCCTCTCCCGACACTTCCAAACATATGTTGCCAATTTGGACCCTTCCATTATAACGCCAGCTACAACCCCGTCCTTAGGCCGTAGCTGTTAGGGCCTAAAATCTCTTGTGACGACATTGAACAGTTGCTGTATAGTATATATCTTATATTGTTAACAATAAGGTCTCTTTCGTGTGAGATTCTTAAACAATAATGTTTTAAGGCCAATAATAACTTAGAGGTTATTATTCGCAGATTCGGCGAACGGCGGTGTTGCTAATGGTAGTGCTGCAACAAATTGCGAGTTTTTTTTTTATTAAATAAAACGAACGGAACGTTAACTTAATGATAAAGGTTATGTCGGCCAAAATAACGTGGCACTAAATAGGATGATGTACACTGTATCACATTGCCCTCGTCGCCTTGAGACTTAAGATATCAACCCGAACACAGTACAGTGTGCAAGCATTTACGGCAGCGGAAACAGTAGCTACAGTGGTACCTGCCTAGGCTGTTTCCGGCAACAGAGACCTACCACTAGTAATGAAATGAACCAGAGAACTAATGTGTTAAAATCATCATCTCGATCTCGTGGTTATTGAAGAAGTCAAAGATAAATTTTAGATAATGAGCTGTTTGACCAATGATAAAAATGTAGACCTTACGATACGAAAGGAAAACGTTAATCTTTAATCCTTCCCTTGTATAACTAAATATAATTAATGTTTAAAAAAATACCTGCAATGAATTACATTACGACCCCCTTCCGTTTTGGATAAGACCAGAGGTAGTAAAATTACCCTGACTGATCAAACACAGTCATAGTTTCTGTTGCAAACCGATGAAGGCATAGTGAAGTGACATAGCATATATCCTGCGTCAACATCCTTAACATCATCTCATTATTGCTGTGGTGCAGAACACTTAACGCTGATAGTCCTTGTCGCTTTGCGAAAATCCATAACTTACCTCATACTTGAAGTGCACGGTGGAGCACTGCAGCAGGGTCCCCATCAGCTTATGCGGATTCCAGGTCACCGAGTTAGCTCTGAAACGACAATACATCAGAATATGAAAAGCTTTAAAAGACATTTCATTGACATAACACTCTTCTTTTTTGGAGAGTGTTAAAGGAGGAATTTTGTAAGTCCTTTCAATTTGTATTTCAAATGTATTTAAGAGTGTGATGCGGTGTTATCTTCTATTGACACAGTTGCAGCTTCCTGCATACGTTTTAGGCTAAGCGTAAGCCCCGCTGTTCACTGTATGAGGGTCGCGGTGAGGAGGCTGCCTGTCACACCGTACCGTACAAACGGTACGAGTAACAAAAATTCTATAAACACTACAACAAAATTAATTCCATTTTTTTTTAATAGCAATTTCACTGACGGTTCATCCCTTGCTGGAGAAAACTGCAATATATTTATGTATAAAATAAACCGTGTGAGATGAGAGGAGAAACAAAATCATTTATTTACAACGCTTGTCAAATGCAGGTTGATGATGTTAACTTATCATCATCAGCCGATAGACGCCCAATGCTCGGTATAGGCCTCCACCAAAGATACCCAGATCGATCGATCATGCGCTGCTCGTATCTAGCAGCTTCCCGCGATCTTCGTTTATAGGGTTTATGTGGTGGAATTTGAGAGATTTACCATCACGTTGGGATTCGGGCTGGTGGGAGCCAGAGTTTCATTTGTTGACTACCAGGGTGTACACAAGTGAGGTTGGCTTGGGTCCCGCGAGTCTCCTGGGTCGGATTATCCCACCATAGCGTTAGCGAACCTGCAGTGGAGTTCCTAAAGGAGATCCCGTGACATCTTCAAACGCCGAAGTTGACCACTGAGAGGGTTTTAATAGGTAAAAATCTTCACATAACTATGACTCCCTCCTAGAAAGCAGAGTATTTCATTGAAGATTTCCCCCCTCGAAACCAAAAAAAAAGGTCCCGTGAGTTGTATAATAGATTGGAAATTCTCCACGACCTAGCAATAAAATGAGAATCTATGAATGTTGGTGGCGACGTAGGAAAACGGATGATCAACGGTTACATCAAAAGATCGCAATGGTGATGATGATGATTAAAAAAAGTAGATGCGGTGTGACGACCGGCGCGCTTTAAACACGCCCGGATGATAAACGAGCGCGGGCGCCGGGAGCGGGGTTATGTCGCTGTTTTTTTGTTTTTTACTAAGAGGGTGAGAGTTTTAATTGATTGCCGGAGTTCATGGCTGAGGAGGGTGGCTTAGATTGACGGATAGACTGGGGGTACGCATCTGGAGGAGGCTGGAGATCGTCTTTTTCCTCTTAATAGTTTCCAATCGTCTTATCGCAAGGTTCGTCGTTAAGTGTCCGTTTGAGGGTAGTAGTAAAATCCGTGGATGTATTAGAAAGCTCCACATTCTCCTCTCCTTCCCTTTTAATTTTTAATATGCTACATTGAAAAAAAAAATTGTTTTAATAGCTTATAGAATTTGCATAAATACATTACTGGTTCTACTGACTGCGATAAATATCAACAGTGGTGACCAGAATAGTTCGAGTTAATTTAGTTAAACTAGTGGTAAGTCTCCAGCAGTGGCAGGTCTCTGTTCCCGGAGACCGTCTAGGTAGGTACCACTGCAGCGCCCATTGGAGCCGACAGGTAGTGATGTGCAAACAGCTAGGTAGCTAGTTAGTGTAATTACTGGGGTAACGATACTCAACATCTCAAGGCGATGAGCACAATGTGGCGCTGTATATATCCTCCTGATTAGCTATGCTGTTATAGGCGGGCGCGAATCATTTACCATCAGGTGAACGTCCGACGCTTAATTGAAACAAAAAAAACACTCAAGTATATAAACAAACAGATAAAAATGATGTGTTTGTTTGCAATATCAAAATAACAAGTTAAATATGTTACATGGATGTATTTTCATCATTATCAGCCGACAGACGTCCACAGCTGGACATCGATCGATCCTGCGCTGCCCGTATCCACCTGCTTCCCGCAACCTTCACCAAATCGTCCTAGTGGGGTCGGTGGGTGGTGGGAGTGGGTGTGCAAACTGCGTCTGTATTTTACTTATGCCAAAAGAAGTAAATTTTAAATGTTGCTCTACCTGGCCGTTTGTTGCGCCGTTTGGGCCAGATAAACCACTTTTGTCGGAACAAACATTTCCTTAATATGAACCACCTGTATATGGAATACGCTGACAATAAAGACTCTTGAATACACGACGGTATTAAGAAATAAATAATCACTATGAGTGTGGAGACGTCGTGTTCATTTGATGTGGAGTGACGTGCGAACTTTCAGGTTGCTGTACCGCGCTGCCACGGCATGGGAGAGCTTTAATCCAACCCTTAGGGCTGATACACTCACATTTGTGTATCTACATACATACACCACACTTCTACTCATGTAGTATAGTAATAGTACTAAAAGATGTAAACCTGGTGGCAGATCTGTTGCCGGAGACCGTCTAGATAGGTACCACCGCAGCGCCTGTTGCAGCCGACAGGTAGCACTGTGCAAACATTACTGTGATCCGGTTTGAAGGATCAATAGCTATTACTGGTGGTAGTGTCTCTGTTGCTACAGACCGTCTAGGTACCACCGCAGCGCCTGTTGCAGCCGACAGGTAGCACTGTGCAAACATTACTGTGATCCGGTTTGAAGGATCAATAGCTATTACTGGTGGTAGTGTCTCTGTTGCTACAGACCGTCTAGGTACCACCGCAGCGCCTGTTGCAGCCGACAGGTAGCACTGTGCAAACATTACTGTGATCCGGTTTGAAGGATCAATAGCTATTACTGGTGGTAGTGTCTCTGTTGCTACAGACCGTCTAGGTACCACCGCAGCGCCTGTTGCAGCCGACAGGTAGCACTGTGCAAACATTACTGTGATCCGGTTTGAAGGATCAATAGCTATTACTGGTGGTAGTGTCTCTGTTGCTACAGACCGTCTAGGTACCACCGCAGCGCCTGTTGCAGCCGACAGGTAGCACTGTGCAAACATTACTGTGATCCGGTTTGAAGGATCAATAGCTATTACTGGTGGTAGTGTCTCTGTTGCTACAGACCGTCTAGGTACCACCGCAGCGCCTGTTGCAGCCGACAGGTAGCACTGTGCAAACATTACTGTGATCCGGTTTGAAGGATCAATAGCTATTACTGGTGGTAGTGTCTCTGTTGCTACAGACCGTCTAGGTACCACCGCAGCGCCTGTTGCAGCCGACAGGTAGCACTGTGCAAACATTACTGTGATCCGGTTTGAAGGATCAATAGCTATTACTGGTGGTAGTGTCTCTGTTGCTACAGACCGTCTAGGTACCACCGCAGCGCCTGTTGCAGCCGACAGGTAGCACTGTGCAAACATTACTGTGATCCGGTTTGAAGGATCAATAGCTATTACTGGTGGTAGTGTCTCTGTTGCTACAGACCGTCTAGGTACCACCGCAGCGCCTGTTGCAGCCGACAGGTAGCACTGTGCAAACATTACTGTGATCCGGTTTGAAGGATCAATATCTATTACTGGTGGTAGTGTCTCTGTTGCTACAGACCGTCTAGATAGGTACCACCGCAGCGCCTGTTGCAGCCGACAGGTAGCACTGTGCAAACATTACTGTGATCCGGTTTGAAGGATCAATAGCTATTACTGGTGGTAGTGTCTCTGTTGCTACAGACCGTCTAGGTACCACCGCAGCGCCTGTTGCAGCCGACAGGTAGCACTGTGCAAACATTACTGTGATCCGGTTTGAAGGATCAATAGCTATTACTGGTGGTAGTGTCTCTGTTGCTACAGACCGTCTAGGTACCACCGCAGCGCCTGTTGCAGCCGACAGGTAGCACTGTGCAAACATTACTGTGATCCGGTTTGAAGGATCAATATCTATTACTGGTGGTAGTGTCTCTGTTGCTACAGACCGTCTAGGTACCACCGCAGCGCCTGTTGCAGCCGACAGGTAGCACTGTGCAAACATTACTGTGATCCGGTTTGAAGGATCAATAGCTATTACTGGTGGTAGTGTCTCTGTTGCTACAGACCGTCTAGGTACCACCGCAGCGCCTGTTGCAGCCGACAGGTAGCACTGTGCAAACATTACTGTGATCCGGTTTGAAGGATCAATAGCTATTACTGGTGGTAGTGTCTCTGTTGCTACAGACCGTCTAGGTACCACCGCAGCGCCTGTTGCAGCCGACAGGTAGCACTGTGCAAACATTACTGTGATCCGGTTTGAAGGATCAATAGCTATTACTGGTGGTAGTGTCTCTGTTGCTACAGACCGTCTAGGTACCACCGCAGCGCCTGTTGCAGCCGACAGGTAGCACTGTGCAAACATTACTGTGATCCGGTTTGAAGGATCAATAGCTATTACTGGTGGTAGTGTCTCTGTTGCTACAGACCGTCTAGGTACCACCGCAGCGCCTGTTGCAGCCGACAGGTAGCACTGTGCAAACATTACTGTGATCCGGTTTGAAGGATCAATAGCTATTACTGGTGGTAGTGTCTCTGTTGCTACAGACCGTCTAGGTACCACCGCAGCGCCTGTTGCAGCCGACAGGTAGCACTGTGCAAACATTACTGTGATCCGGTTTGAAGGATCAATAGCTATTACTGGTGGTAGTGTCTCTGTTGCTACAGACCGTCTAGGTACCACCGCAGCGCCTGTTGCAGCCGACACACAGTACTGTGTAAACATTACTGTGATCCGGTTTGAAGGACGTTGTAAGTTGTAATATTACTGGGGGAACGGGACTCAACATCTTATGTTTTAGGCGACGAGCGCAATGTGGTGCTGTGTATATCGTCCTCACTAGCGCCACGTTGTTGCGGGCGGGCGTATCACTTACCATCCGGTGAACGTTCCGCTCGCCTTTGTAATATTTTCAGTGTTTCTCATATATGTATTTTATAAAATAAAGAATAAACAAGGTTTCATTTCATGCAAACAGCCACATATGCCCTCAAACTAATTGAAGGTAAAAATAAATCATGGCAATTACGCAAACGAATTCTAGCGACAGCTATTACCAGTAATAAAAATTAAGATATATACTTTTTTTATTTATCTAAACGATGGGTCATGCGAGCGGTTCACCTAAGTGTCAGTGATGTATCCGCACATAACGTGGCGCTAGTTAGAATGATATGCATTGCATCACATTGTGCTCATTGTGTTAAGACGTAGAAGGTTGAGTCTCGTTACCCCAGTAATTTCACTATTTACAACGCCCATTAAACCGGAACACAGTAATGTTTGCATACTACCGCTTGGCGGCAGAAATGAGCGCCGCGGTGGTACCTAGATGAAGATCTCTCACCAATAAATTATTATTTACTAGTAAGTAGGTCACAGTAAAATATTAGTTATTCTCTGTTTTTATTTATCTGTTTTTAATATAATAAACAGTATAATTCGTGAAATAAAAAAATTTTAGGAATTTTGAATATATGTGCAGAAGTAAATACAAATCACTTATTTATTTATATATATGGTTTATGACTAAAAAGGAGTCATTTAATAAATTCCTGAAATAATCGAGATGAACGTAAAGAAACTGTAATAATATACATAATGAAATCTATATCTATTAAATAATGAAAATGGGTTTCGTTTGTTCGCCAATCACGCGGAATGATTTATAGATGGTTCTAGACTATTTATTGTTTGATTTTCATAGATTGTACATAGTTTAAATATCTAATTAATTATTATAAACATTTTCATTTGGTATTATTTTCGCGGTTGCTATAGAAAGTCATTTGCTGTTACTGTGATTTTATGTTACGGTTAGCAAAACAGGCGGGAAACAGTTAGTGTAGTGTATACATATATATATAATATGTTACATATTTAATTGGTAAGTAACCCGACGGGCGAATGTCTCACGCTCGTCGTACAGTGCTGGGCGAACGGATTTCCTTTTTGCTACCCCTCCAGCCTCCCTCTCTCCCGTTTCCCCCGCTGCCACCGTCGCCGTCGCCGCGCCAAACTGCGTGGTCGTTTAGCGCAGCGGCCATGATTGATGGCGGCTAATGGCGGCGGCGCGGGATTAATTCGATGAGCGGATTTGTATGTAACGCGCGACGCGGCGACGGCGCGCCTGCTGCGGCGCCGCAAGCTAATTAATATTATTTGCATGCGAATGTAACGTCAGCAGCCGACACGGTAGAACCATAAATTAACATCTCTTTCACCTATCAACCACACACTCACATTTTATTTTCACTTCACCTCATGGTTTTAAATGAAAGAGAGGTCACGAATAATGAAACAAACTCACCCAAAATACTTCAGCCTCATGATGCTGGGCGTCGTATTACTGCGTTGTTGTTATGGCGGCAGATTTTAAATATGACAGCTAGAAAAACTACTTCACGAATTAAATATGGCGCTTTACAATCTAATCATGGAACTCTCGTGTTTTATTTAAACCACTGAGGCGACGTTCAGGCAAGCGGCATGAAGTTGAACAGTTATTGTAGCGTTTTGACACCAGTAACATCGAAGTCATCGCCAGTGTGTTGCCTGCCCTTAAAATCTTTTTAGGCCCTGTTTGAAGAACTTCATGTTTTAACTGACACAAGACACTGTTAAAAGATAAGCGCTTAACCACTGCAATACAGACGTCGCATAGTCATTTAATTTCTATTAATGTTCATCATAGTTAAAACACTAATTGGATAACACAGGATATCGATAAAATCTAATTCTTTCCGATAGCTGCTTTCAAGCACTCTTAGCTCCAAGTCCACTTCAAATATACTCGATGAATCGTGAACGCAGACTAATTATATATTTTCACAGCTACTCTATGGAGTAGCTGTGAAAATATTCTAAACCATCTTCCTTTCTAACATTACCGTGGTCGCATTAGCAGATATTGTTCAGCATTTTAACATTCCAAAGTTTTAAATAACCAGTACACCATTTAGTCACAGAAAGCACGTAGACAGTAGCTACACAACTAACTAGTACACTAACCTTTCGATGCCGGTAAGGCGAGGATGGCGATACTTCTTAGAGAACAGCAAGCCACCGCCCCACGCAGCCTGTAGAAGACACCTCATTATGGACCATATAACGGCAAAATTAGTACCTTGAATAATGGTGACTACCACTCTCGTGGTCAATCTACCGCCAAAACAGCATCGCTGTGTTTCGACTGTCGCACTTAAGAGAATTTAACAAAAAGTTGAACGGTTGTATATGAAGAATAAGTTTGTATTCTTAAAGTGCCTCTCCAACTAGTGATGGTTGGCGATCAGCGATGAAGTTGATTGTATTTGTATATAATATTTTTTATATATTTTCTTCTATTTTCAATTAATGTATTATTAAATGTATATATACTAACGTCGACGTGCATCCACATATCATATTTCTGGCAGATGTCAGCAATCTCGGGTAGCGGGTCAAAGGCGCCCAGCACAGTGGTACCGGAGGTCGCATTCACGAAGAAAGGTACCTGAACGTAAGCATGATGATTTATTACGAATTTACTGTATACGTAGCTCTACTGGTGTTGTTGACTGTGTTGGCACTGTATAGAAACACCACAACGATAATTCTGAAGCTAAACTGTAATGAGCAAACATCACTACATATTCCGGTGGGAAAGTTGTGGTGTAGAGCACAGTGTTGAACACTATCATCCGAACATAACTTAACCGGCGTCATATTGGGTTCGGGTAAGTATAAGTTATCATCAGGTGGAAGTTTTACTTCTCTGGTTGTTTAATCAAATACAATTGCTGATCTTCTCTGTTGTGTTGTTTGGTATTGTGGGGGATGCTTACGTTGCCGCGGTCCTTGTGGTAGCGCACCAGCCGCTCCAACTCAGCGGGCAGCATGCGCCCGCGCTCGTCGGACGGCACGCACACACAGTAGTCGGTGCCTAGCCCGCACACAGACGCACAAGACTTCACCGAATAGTGGCACTGCGCACGAACAACATTCTTTTACTTCCTCAATTCCTACCAATACACCTCTATAAACATTCCGCTCATTATGGTTATCATCATATCAATCCAGTTACTTTAATAGCATGGTAAAGTGCAGGGGTGGCGAGTAAATAATAATAAATGCAGCAATAGAAAACACTATATTGCTAACGAGTTAAGTTTTACCAAGTACAGAGCAAGGCACTTTGTTACTAAGAACAAAATCAATAGCCCGTGTTGGTTATACGCTGATCCAGAGAGATCCAATTATTGGCTAAAATTGTATACTCCATAATCACGTACTGTTCCAAGCTCATGAACACTTTCTTTTTCCTTATGCCTAAAAATGCTTGATCATTATGGTTAAGTATACGATAGTGTGATCTTTTGTTTGTAGAGGCGCCATCTCTTGAGAAATTTTGTAAGTTCTTGATACAATAGTTAATTTACCAGAGTATGATGCATGATGCATGATGGTGTTACAACATATCATTACATCCACAAACACATCCTGCCTCATATACACCGTGCAAATATTATAACGAATTAAAATTATAAGTCTCTTTGATATTGCATCTACGTAACTATAACATCACTAGATTAATCTTTAATTACTTTATTAGATCATTATCTTCTAAGAAATAATTTAGCGAGTAATATAATAATAGATTTTGTAAATTATTAAATATATAATAAATATTTTTCTTAAATAGTTTCAATGTTATTAATTTTAAAAGCAGACTGTTTTTATTTCTAGATTCAAACAATCGATGGCCGTCCCTAGACATAGGTCTCTTGTAAGACCAGGTCTTGTCTTGAATTACCTATGATAATATACGTGTTAATATAATAACAAAAATATTTGTGTCTATTTTTTATGTTCACAATCAAGAAATTACGAGTACATCTGGATTTCCGCCCTTGAAAGGTTCAATATTTATAAACATATTTGTAAACAACCTCCCAGTTGTTTATGGTAAGCCACAGTTGATGTATGTCAGTTTTAATAGCCAGAGCCAGAGATAGTGCATTATATCAACAAGAGCAGCGTGGGAGACTGTTCGCCAGGTAGTGTCGCATCTGGTAACGTTCGTATGGAATCGTTGGGTGTAAGTGGCATGGAACCGGCCGCTCTAGAAATCTGAAGTGGGGCGTAAGGAAAAATGTTAAACATAAAGATAATACTAATTGTAGTTGTACCTGATCCGAGGTGAACATCACCAGTTGGCCGGGGATGCTGGAGAGACCCTTCTCCTTGTACTGGGGGAACTTGTGGTGACGTGCAGCCAGGAACGCGTACAAGTTCGAAACCGAACCACCTTAGTGCATTATAAGATCGTTTAACAAATTGAATGATATTTCGTAGATTTTAGCCGGAAACAAAAGAAAACTGTTACAGAATTTAAATTCATTTAATAATATAATTATGTAGAAGTTACCGGGAGCTAGGATCGAATCGCCACACTTCCATCCGATCATGGACCTCATCTTCTCCAACACCACGTTCTCCATGAGGATGAATACCGGCGCGATCTCGTAAGTAAACATGTTGGTATTGGCGGCAGCGGTCAGCCATTCGCCGGCCAGCGAGATGATGTCCAGTCCGCAAGAGAGTTGGTTAAAGAAGTGGGGATGTCCTGATATAAATGATGGTATTCTTAATGTTAGGTTTTCCAATGGTTCGCTTACGGAGGTTAGTGCATGACCCATTCATACTATACTATACTATAGGCCGACGTAATTTACTACCAGATGAACATTTTAAACATCTCATCGCTTTGTCTCATAAAAAAAAATCATTTTTACGACCTCTATACAACATGAGCATTCGCTAGTAATTTTTATATAAAATTAACCAATAATATTTCATTGCTTATGTTTTTTATTAATTTGTGAAATAGAAAAAACAAACGTAAAACGTTGATCCTTCCACATTTAATACTAACAGTATTCACGCCACACCGCGCCTGTGACGGAAGTTATAACACGCGCGAACGCACAACTATTGCCGATTTGCGGCCGGATGTTCCACCATCTTGTACGTGATTTGCGCCATCACAAAGAAATAATATAAACTATTTATTTTTAACATCAATGAAAATAAATAATAACAATTTTAAATAAACAAGTCTATTTATTTCGTTATAAACATTTGCCCTCATTTAAAAAGATTCCGGATGACTTACGTAAATATATTTTTATCTTTTCGGTCACAGATAATATAAAAAATAGTTTTTGTTAATTGTCACGGCCTTTGTGTTTTTAATTAAATGATTTTATTAAGTGTTTAATGTTAATAATCAATTGAAAGTGTAACTCTTCTGCTTTATTTTACCAATGAGAATAATCTTTAAACAGAAACGACAATTAAACACAACAAGTTGCCATAATAAAAAATCAGAAGTGTTTGTAAGTGCAGAAATGCTATTAAAACTTCCCAAAAATAAAACCGATAAAGCTCATTTTCTCCCATTGAAAAACTATAAAACGATGAAGTGGTGACAGCGGGGCGCTGGTGGGTCCCCGGGGGCGAGCTATCGGGTGCCGCAGGCGGGGGCAAGTAAACAGAATTAAATCAAAACTGGTGGGAATTTAAATTAGCTGCATTGTCGTCCGCGATGCGGCTTTGGGGTAAGTGTTGGGTTTATGATTTGTGAGATTGTGTGTACTCATTGTCCGTTTTCACTGCGAAAATATATTATTTTCCAGTAAAGTTTTTATATTATAGATGAGTGTCCCAAATGTGTAAGGCTAGATGAGAGAAGCTCAGCAAAAAATTCGTAAATCTGACTACCAATCTCCACTGTTAGAGAGATATTTTCAGAAGATAGCGCATCTCAATTAAGTTCTTGACAAGCTTTGCAAAACAATTTGAGTTTATTAATACCAAAATACTGCAAACCGGAGGATTGATCTTTGCAATTTGTCTTATAGAGTTTTTTTTGGTATATGTATGTCTTATAATACTTATTCCTATTTTTCATTGCATCATTCTTTAATGCGGTTTCCGTCAAACATACATAATAAATACGGGCCTGTACTTAGCTTCTTGAATTAAAAACTGTTCAACTTGAACATCAGCTATAAATTACAAACATTACACAAAACCTTATGCGATTTTGGTCGCTATAATAGATACTTTTAAAGCTTAAATTTGCAAAATCTGACAGGCATGGGGCTGCCACAACAAAAATAATATTAATTCGTCAAGAGGAATTTAATATAATCCCCTCGGTACGCGTGCAGATGGGGTCGCAATTAATTCGGGTTCGCCAAGTCAGGTGTTGCTATAATTCCGATTTAATCTGCATTTTAGAGGGCAACAATAGTGAGGGTTGATTTTATTTTTAAGTGAAATAACATGAATGCTTGTATTGAAACTCTGATAGGTAAACAATTTTTTATGCATTTTTAAATGCAACATGTCCTATGACGTTTACCTTAAATTATGTACGGAAGAAAGGTTAATGTATGTTATAACTAAGAACTTGATAATGGTGACGACGTGAGTAAATATAACAATTTCATTTAATTGTAATAATAATTTAAAGGAAAACAAATTATTGAATATTGTATATGAACACACTTTTTTTCTCCTATTTTTATACACTCAAAAAGTTTAAGTAAATTTGATTTAAACATTCTCCTTTGTTACGTTTATTTTTTATCTGTTGTTATTAATTTATTATCACAACAAAAAGTAGAGGAACATAAATAAACTTTTTATGAGATCTCCTATCGACGCGTCGTGAACAGAAAAATATATCGCAAATGATAACCCTTGACACGAGAGCGCTTTCCAAGTCAATACAACAGCTTCTCAAGCCCACTTATCTTTCACCGCAGCGGTCCCACGGGGCACTCCCCCGCCGTACTGCAATGGACGTATCCTTCCCGAAAACTATCTGGATATATTGAAAACATTACTTTATATTATACTCTATGTTTAACGCCATAGGACAAGCTGGAATTAATATAATAAAGTTGGAAATTTGACACGTGGCGCGATGTCACATTGACAGTAATCAAGCCGCCATTGTAGTGACGTTTTGTTAATGCATTATAATAATAATAATAATAAGCCATTTATTTGTCTAAAAAAATTATCTTATATTCTGTGCTCAATCTCTTTTTTTATATTCTACCAAGCGACGAGACGAACAGGACGTTCTCCTGACGGTAAGTAATACATCTGACCATAATGTGGCGCAAGTTAGAATAGTATGCACTACACCACATTGCGGTCGTCGCGTTGACATAAGATGTTAAATCTCATTACCCACTACAGCGCCTTTCAAAAACACAGTAATGTTTGTCGATTACAATACACGCTGCGGTGGTCTTCGACAACAGAAACCTACCACCAGTAGTTAACTTCATTTGTTTGTATGAATGTACATGTTCTTTTATTACGTCACGTAAAATATAATAGTCTGACCCATAATCATAGTTTCTCTTTTTTTTTTGTCACAAATAGGTTGAAGCCCAAAATAATCGGGCGTTCTTAATTTGACAACTGGAACACGGTTATGTTGTTATGGGGGGCAGATATACAATCTAAACGTTGCAGAAAGTTGGGCTCATTCATACATCAAACCGACTGCCAAACCAAACTTCAAAACTTGGGGCTCTAGAACCAGGGACTTTCGATTTACAACGCAATAACTAGTACGCCCAACAATAATAAATATCTTTTTCTATTACGGTCTACTCTCCTCCATAGTAATCTCTATCCACAAAGCCGAGGACTCCATAAAAATCAATCCATAACTCGGAAATCCTAATCTATATTCAACAACGGGCTAACGGACAAGGGGATGATCCATCAAGCTATGTTAATACTGGTTTCAATAGAACGGGAGATTGCGAGGAGGCCGCGAATAGGGTGCCCATGTGTATAGAACCACTTCCTGTTCATAACTGCGGCTACACAACAGTTACAAAATTATATGTAACAGTTAATATAAACAAACATCAATATATATATATATATATATATATATATATATATATATAATGAAAATGGGTTTCAATTGTTCTCTAATCACGTGAAAACTAGTGAACATATCGACACGGGAACATGAACATTCGACGCGGATTGATTTGTAGAGCCCATAGACTATTTATTTTTTGGATTTCATACATCTTTCATCATTTCATTTTTAATTAATGGTTATATACATTTTTATTTGGTATTATTTATGCGGTAACTATAGAAACGGTTGCTTTAGAAAGTATAGAATTTTATATTACGGCTACCAAAGCGAGAGGGGAGCAGGTAGTAAGTCAAAAAAAGTTTTTAATAATTTAAAACCAATATTATTTGGAAGTTTATTTTTCGATTGCATTATTACTTAACCCACAAATACTGCTAAAATATTATACTTTATGACATAAAGTATAACATAAAGTTTATGTTAATAATAATTACTATATTTTGTCTGTCTCACACTTACGAGAATACAGTAATGTTTTTTTTTAGTTACTATTATAACGGTGAAATATAAAAATTTGATAAATTGGAAAATATGTTATGGATATTTTAGATGTTATATTATTTGCAAGAAATTTTAAAAATGATTTATAATAAATTTAGATACCTTTAAGATTAAGTTTTTTACTCAAAATATCGTTATACTAATAAGAGTTAAATTTAAAATCTGTAAATTGTAAACTATGGTTATGTGTACAGAAAGTCTGGACACCTTACAGCGGTGGATTATCCAATGATTTGCGTGACATTAGGGCCCTGCGAGAGCCTCCTGTAAATCAACGTGGATCCTCTGGCCCGACTTTATAGGGCACTTATTGTTTTTACTACTCGGGTTTGCTGAATATAAATAGCCGGATTTAAGTATGAATTTACTCACACCAGATGACAGGGCAGGCAAATGAAAGGTAAAGAAATTGCTGAGATTTTTATGCAGTAAAATGAGACTTTATTGAATGATGTAAGTAGAAAAGCTACGAACCTGTTACATTTTATAAGTTCGGAGATGAGATTAGGAAGTAAATGTTATATATTGACTCACCTAAGTCACTGTAGTTGTAGTAACAGATTAAATATGTTAACCATTTTAGAGGCTGTTGGTAAAGGTGAAAAAGTTACTTTATAGTGAGATCTTTTATTTTCTAAATGGAATAATAGCTACATTGTCGTTATAGGTAACACAGAAAGAATTACTCATAGAATCTTAAGTAGATTTCGTAGCAAATTATGACACCATTCGAGTTGAATTTTAGTGAGATTACATTGCTTATTTTCATCTCTAATACCTCGAATATTTGAATACGTCTGTTACAGTAATACGATACAGAGATACGTAATATTCTTATGGTTCCATAAGGCCTAAAGACTCGAAATTTCATCGGCTAAGTCAGCTAAAAACCGATTTTACGAAATGTTAGTTCCAAAAGCATTTACGGGGATGTTAATAACGGGAAAGTGTCCGGGAAGCCGCAAGAATGTTTTTGACAAATTTCAAGTAAAATTTCAAATCTAATTCTATATTACGACCTGCAAAACGGGCGGGGTACAGCTAGTAACTGTATGGGCGCTTACAGTCGCTACCCTCCCGATGATCCGGAGATTGTCCCGGAATCAGAAGATCGATGCCCCATCGCCCGCATCCCGCAGCCCGCCGCCCGCCGCCCGCCGCCCGCCGCCCGCCGCCGCTCGGCCGAGCGCGTAATTCGCGCCGTACGCGAGCGCCCCAATCTCGCACATGGACGGGCTCCAAAGCGCGCACGGATTACTTGAAAGCTTTTGTCTAACTTAATGGATGTCTGAGACGCCATGCTGTCCCTCCTGAACAGTTCAACTTCTATATTTTTCATCTACACTAACGATTGACCTCAATTTCACATGGTATATAAAGGTTATGCCGTGGATGATGGAGTGCGTTTACTCTGTATACTCTTACACTCGTATATAGCCAGAACACAGTAATACTGTTACAGCAACAGATTCAATTTATGATAATGGCAGCTCATGAGACAAGCACAAAGCAACCAGCAACTAAACTCCTAAACACTTGGCTTTGAAATCTAACCGATGATGTGACTTGGTAAATAGTTAACAGCGCCTAGGATAAAGAAAAAGTTACAACTTTTCTTATCAATTTCATATCAGATACTTTTCCATATAATTCACAAACTTGTATAAATCGTTTATCTTAAGTAACCAGGTCTCAAACTTTCACCACCATCATTATCATTTTAACCTAATCAATCACGACCTGTGCGGTGTCGATAGCACCCAATGAATCCTTGCGATCTTCAGCAAATTACCGGTTCGCCTGAAAGACAATTGTCTCACCCGGTTCTTGCATTACGTGGTCCACTTGAGGAGGTATTTGTCTCTGCTACTTCAGCTTAACTTGTTTTGTCAGCTACTTTTGTTTTACGCCTCTCTTCATTCCTGATACGAATTCTTAGAGAAACACTTAGCATAAACCTCTTCATAACTGTTCCTCGTTAAGCGATTTTGAGTTTTTTTACGAAATCTTTATTTGAGTCATCACTAGCGATCACCAAAAAAAAACAAAAAGAGCTACTCTTTGATATATGACGTTACTCTGTGAGACCTTATGTTTCGAAGAAGCGTTGGGATGCAAATGATAGAGCTATCGTTGAATCCAATTCATCACCACAAATAAACTAGTTTTGTTCCTGGATATGAACATTTAAGATTCGGCGCACGTTCGCTGCAAAGTTTTGCGACAATTTGGCTCCCATTGAACGACGTGTAATCAAAGAGCATTGTGGTGGCCCAACTGCAACCCCCACGCGGCATCAAACAATTCAATTATGTCCACAAATGGCCCGAGATGATCGCGAGCCGTTGCTTACACTCGCCCGAGCGGAATGGTAGCTATTTGAGAGGGGTAAACACATCCGCTATGACACACGATCAAAAAAAGGGGTTTTGTAAAATTAAAATAATTCCCTTCTCCTTGATTTATTAAAGAATAGAGATCGTTTCGTAATTTGAAAATAAACCGTTGTTTGAGTTTTTGTTGGAAGGTACTTTAACATTTCATATCAATAATCCTTTATTTGGATTTTTTCCACAGTACTAAAAATTTCATTTTAATTTTAAAACTTAAAACATTTTTTTGCGCTCTGAGGTGGCAGCCCTACTACCAGACTAAGGCACAGTCAGCTAATCAATCGCTTGTTCAAAAATCTTCTGATTATAAAAACTGAAACAATGACAACCCGGACCGATTATTAGGCAACGACCTTTGGCGTGAGCAGAGGAGCTGAAGAAGATCGGGAAGACGTGGGAGGAGATTAAGGGTCAAGCCCAAGACTGAACGTGATAGGGAATCACTGTGGATGCCCTTTGCCCCATCTTGCGGCCAGCGAATGTTAATGCTTGAAATAAGAAATTTTTATTCATAAAACAAGGTTATATTAAAAATTAATGAGAAATTCTAAATTAATATTATTATAGACAGAAAGAAAGAGGCAGGAAAACTGGTCAGTAGGAAAATCCTTGCGGAACACGTCTATGTTCAACAGTTGACGTGTTCTGGCTTTTCATATATCATATCCTATCGTTTTCCACCACGTGAAGATGCTCGTTGTTTTGTGAAAAAATATAAAAATAAAGTATAAGTCCACAGTAACATTTTCTACACAACCAAAGCTCAATAATTATTACATTGGAAAATATCTTCTGCAATATAATCGCACTTACCCGTCTTAACTTGATTTTTCAGAGTGATCTTGCAGTCCTCCAGCAGCTGTTTCAATGGTAACGGATCCTCGGGCAGGTGGAGGTCGAGCACCTTCTGCATGTCTTCCGGCATCTTGAAATCTAAGATCTGTTAAACAAGAAGCCTGATTTTATATTCTGATTTAAACACTGTTTTGGGTTGGAGATATGTATTTGAACAATTGCTCTGACAGGCTCTAGGAGTTCTAGTGATATCCTGGATTTGAAGCTTTACAAGAATACTGCTGTGCATATAAAATTAAATAAAATTTCTCTTCTTAACTCATCTTAACTTTTAAATAACGACCAATATATATTTTTGGAAGTCAGAAATGCAGATTCAATATTATTCAAGAGAACTACGCTGCGTATATTGAATACGAACTGAAAGCAATTGGCCCCAAATGAACGTTGGACTTACCTTCTCATTCCTGTCGTTGACCTGCTGCACGAAGTCCAGCAGTACGTCCACGACGCGGGCCAGGAACTCGCGAGTCTGCGCGTTGGCGTCCTCGCGGTACGGCAGGATGGCTGCAAGTTCATTGTCATCAAACATTCTCAGTAGCTCATAGGGATGCGTGAGACATCTATCTCTCGTAGCAGTTCGTAGAACTAGCGATACTGCTACGTTATCTGTTTTAGAATGCATTTTTTTTATTCAATTAAGCGTGGATACGAGCGACGACGTTCACCTGATGGTAAGTGATACTCCAGCCGATAACAAGTGGCACTGATAAAGATGGTAATCTATACCACATTGCGCTCATCGCCTGAGACAAGATCTCTTGTTACACTAGCAATTACACTAGCTACAACGCCCTTTAAATCGGAACACAGTAACGTTTGCACACTACTGTATGTCGGCTGGTTTAGGCATTGCGGTGATAGCTACCTAGACGGTCTCCGACAACAGAGACCTACCACCACCATATTGGTCTTTATTGGCGGAGACCAGACGGTCTCTACTAGAAACTGCGGTGGTACCTACCTAGACAGGCAAGTACCACCGCAGCTGCTATTGCAGCCGACAAACAGTACTGTGCAAACATTACTTTGTTTCATTTTGAAAGACGCTGTAGCTAGTGAAATCATTACAGTGACGAGACTTGATATGTTATATGTCAAAGCAACGAGCACAGTGGTGCAGTGTATATTATCCTAACTAGCGCAATATTGTTATGGGCTGATCACTTACCATCGGAAGAACAGCTCGCTTGTCTCGTGGAATAAAAAATAAACAATAAACACGAGAGTGGACGTTCCAGAAGGAAAGAAGTCGACTAATAAAGTACACGATACTCTAAAAGAAGTGGAAGTTCTGTTTGTATTGTTATGAGCCATCCATCCGTCCTCCGTGCTTTGTCAGTGCTCGTTCCTTCCTATTGTTCCGGACATCGCGTTGTAATATCTGCCTTAACCCTCGCCAGCTGACGCACGCCCTGAAAGCGACTGATTAAAAAGTCACCGCTTTCAATATCAACCCTCGCGATGTCCAAGAGTTCCAGCCTCCTCAAAGTAAGGGTGAAACACAATGGTGTACGATAACTAAGCATTTGTCGTTTCGTATTTTGATTCCTTATTATACTGGGCTAGAATAATACGAGTACGTGCATATCTTTAACCAACGACAAAAAGCAGGTTCCCAAATGGAACCATATCTTCTTTTTATCCTTTATGGGATCTTAGAGGATGTAACTTTTTACAGAGAAGGATCTTTTATATGACTTCTATAGTTTATGATCACATCTTTAGTTCAATAAAATTTTTAAAGTAATATTCAAGACTAATTGATGAACTTAATTTAGAATGAACGTGGATGGTTATAAGGGTAGAGGCAGATCGAAGGAAGTGTGGATGGATTGTGTGAAAGATCACATGTGTAAGAAGAGTGTGAACTCAGATGTGACGGCTGATAGAGGGATGTGGAAGAGAAGTACATACTGTGCCAACTCCGCACAGGTGGCAAAAGAGCAGGAGAGAGAAGATTCAAGATTAATTGATAAGAAAGATTAATCCTGTTTAAACTTCATCATAATAAGCCGATAGACGTCCCAGCTGGACATAGGCCTCCCCAAAGATCCTCACATTGATCGGTCGTCCAGTACTGCCTGCAACGCCGGGTACCAAGGGCCGTTGAAACTTTGTAAGATCTTAATTTTTTTTTTAGTACGCTGCGATAAGATGGACTGGACGTCATGATAAGCCTGCCCATAACAACGTGACGCAAGTGCGGATGATATTCGCAGCATCTCATTGTGCTTGTACTATAAGATGTTGCTTTCGGTAATTTTATTAGCTCCAGCGTCTTTAAAACTGGGACACAGTAATGTTTGTACTGTTGCTGCTGTGCTGCGGTGGTACCTACTTAGACGGTCTCCGGAATCAGAGACCACGGTTTCCCCGCTGCGCCTTTGGCCGAAGCTGCAGGAATGCTTTCGCACACTACCGCAGTTCCGGTAACGTTGACCCATCAATAGGCCTCGATATTATACGAGGTTTTTCATGGGAGGCCCAAGACACAGTGGTTAAGCGTGGATGATATTATTCACGCCTTCTTGAGTCTTAATGTACTGGGTATCTGATTTCTCCGTATCCACTACTTCCGCCTGTGTTAAGGGGGTTGGAGAAGGGAATGATCCCTTCTCATCCAACACTCGGGTCTCTGGCTACGGTAGGCGAGGTTAGAGGCACTTTCTCTCACCCACTCCGCAGCCTCCCTCTGCGACATAACTTTTTCACAAAACGCAACGCAGGCGTTCCATGACTCTTCGCTTTCCACCATTGCCCTGATAAAAGAGGGTAGAGAATGACCCCTGCCAACAAAATCTACGCGACCTCAATCGCCTGCCCGGATTAGAATATCTCCACCGCTACTCTACCCCCGGTGTGTCGTAGAAGACGACTGAAGGGGAACAACATCAGAAAAAGAGCAGTTTTCTTTGACATCTTCACTAGCATAGGTTGTATATAGACCAATGCATGCTTTGGACAACGCGTGACCGACCAATGTGGAGATGTTTCGAAGAGGCCTGTATCCAGCAGTGAACGTCAATCGGCTAACGATGATGATCATGCTTTGAGCTCTGTATAATTGTTGTAGTTTGAATAAACCAAAATTATTTAAATTATAAAAAGTATCCAATGACCGAGAGGACTGAAGAAGTGATTCGGAAGACGTGGGAACCCACCGCGTTATACTCCCAAGAAAACTACCCAACTATGAAGAGTGATGGATGGAGGTAGTCACGACCCTCAAATATGACGAATACGATTTAAGAAGGCGGATTCCAAGTTAATTGTTTACTTCATCTTCAGTCTAATTTTCTCATAAAATAATATAAAATTAAAATCAATCGATAGCCTATCTTTGGCAATCCTACCTATCTTCAGTTCGAAGAGGGCACCTAATGATGATGATGATGATCTTTGGCAAAACAAATGTATTACAACTTACTGTCGTTTTTGTTTCATTACAGTCATGTGACCCTTACTGGAGGGTAGAAAACAACAAAATTCACTTTACACAATCCTCAGTTACTAAGTGTTTCGGCCTAAAGCTTCCCACCCTCCGGAGCGGCTGAGGACCGACGGCGTCATAATCCACAAATGTTAATACCATCGGCCGCCTGTCAGACGCACGCCGTCCCATCCGCCCCTCGCGAACTGTTTGCACGTCGATAAAAAATCACGGTATACCGTAACTCTTGCCAAATGTTAAGTAAAAGCTACGTCTGTATTCTGGCCAAGCAAAAATAGTTACTCGTTACCGCTAATTTCTGATATTAATCACCCTTCTGCTGCATCAGTATTTCGTGAGTTGGCAGTTAACGCAGAACACGGTCGATCCCCGAGCGCAAGGTGGTAACCTTTCAACCACTCATAATAATATTTAGTACATTTTCTAAAGGTTTGTTAAGATTTCCTCTTCTTCTTTATCTTAATGCGAATCTTACAAATTTTTTCACAAATCCTCTTCCTCATCAATTCCCACAAAATAAATTAACAAATATCCTGTTCCTCTTCCTCGTATGATTCCTTTCTTCTACGAGGAAAGGTTTTGTCGTAATTGTAAAGACTTAACAAATATATTTTGCTCAAAATGAGTAATGCATTAATATTGTTATTCATTTCTGCCTCTCTTCTGTTTCCTTATAACTCATCTTCAAGCTCATCCGTAACATCGGTTTTTCCTTTAAAAAATCATCATCCTCTTCATCACGATTACCTCATTTCCCCTACATTTTTAAATGATCGCCCCAGTCTTATTTTTCGAAAGATGATGCTGTACCTTTTCAACTCCTGTAATGTTTGTCGTGGCAATCATGAATTTAAATTGATGATCATGAAATCGAAGTTCAGTTTTGTAATCACAGAAGTTTCTAGAACAAATATTACGAACATCTCGCAATGAAATTTTTCTTGACTCAAATTTTGATTCATTTCAAACATTTTTGTGTGTTCAATGAAATTATAACTTAATTTGTATATACATAAGGTTAGTTTTCCAAGTGCTGCTTGGACTGGGTATTGAAGTTGAGACCCCTTGCGACGGCATTTATTTATCAAACATTACATCACATTCCAGATGTTACTGCCAACCTTCGTCCCGGATTCTCATCCAGACAGATTTTGTATTTATTCCTTCAGCACTAAAGTGTACAATGGGTTGATGGCGTTAAGTAATATGGGGAGAGAGATTTGTGTGAACTTATGTTTTAGACGTCATAAGCCGATTACCATCGCGATGTGCACTTTAAGAATGTTTGTTAATAGAAAATATATTATCTATACTTATAATGACATCCTCTTTATTGAAGTTTTTTTTAACTCAGGAAATTATTTACGTCCATATTTGTATTCAAAGTCCTCGAATGGCAACCGCGTACCGGAAGACACAGTGTTGGCAGGCCCCCCACTAGGTGATCCAATGATCTGGTAAAAGACCGATCGAT
This sequence comes from Ornithoptera alexandrae, assembly GCA_029030555.1. NCBI lineage: Eukaryota > Metazoa > Arthropoda > Insecta > Lepidoptera > Papilionidae > Ornithoptera > Ornithoptera alexandrae. The sequence continues at coordinate 1,061,982 of JARDVY010000018.1, forward strand.
GTGAAGATTTTTGGGGGAGGCCCGAATCCAGCAGTGGACGTCTGTCGGCTCGTGATGATGATTAGCGCTACGCAACCAAGCCTTTTGTTCAGCTTTTAGGTTATAATTTACAGAGGGAAAATAATTATTTTAGTATATTCTCTTAACTGTAATCATACTAACAATTTTTTTTTAATTTATGGTTAAATTCTTATATTCAAAAACTCCATACCAACCACATAATCTATATATACATATAAAATATCATATATATATAAAATATTTCCACCTATATAGAGACTTATCATAGTATCTTTGGAGCGTAGTCATAATGCTTGGAGACTTGAAGTTTGGTAGGAATATACCTTTTGCCGAGTATAGATCAGCTAAGATCGAATTTTACGAAATATTACCCCTGAAAGGGGTTGCGGAAGAGTTGCGACCAGCATAGCGGGCGGGGAACAGGAACAGTTAGTGCGATGGAAAGGCCTGTCACCATCAATTGAATTTTTCGTCTACATAAAAACAAATTAAACATATCCTTTCCATCCTTCGTTGTATTATTAAATTATAACATGTTAGAGGTTATTTCATTTATTTGATATAAGTAAAAAAAAAGTATTACAATAATTTCATTAACACAAAATAGTGGGGCACAAATTGCTGCAGACCGTCTAAGTAGGTACGACTGCAGCGCCTGTTGCAGCCGACACACAGAAATGTGCAAACGTTACCGTGTTCCGGTTTGAAGGGCGTTGTAGCTAATGTAATTACTCGGGTAACGAGGCTCAACATTTTGACTCAAGGCGACGAGGGCAATGTGGTGCAATGTATACCATTTTAACTAGCGCCACGTTGTCATAGGCGGGCGTAAAACTTACCATCAGGTTAAGGTCCCGCTCGTCTAGTCGCTCAATGAAAAAAAAAACAATCGATATGGAATTGTTATAACGCGCATAATGTTGTTTAATCAAAATAACAAATATTCCGTTAAGGGTGATAGTATGAAGGTATTTCTGGAATTTCACTTACAGCCCCTTCAGTGGCCCCTCATCCCCAGTACCCTTGCCGATTAAGCGCGGTGCACGACTCATTGTATTCGCTACAATAAACAAACCAATAACCCAGTCGCAAGTGGGGTTGGGTATGGTAGCTCAGCATCGCAACACTAACACTACTATAACTGTTATATCATCATCATGGTTATCATCCGCCGCTGAACATAATTTACCAGGAACTCGAATATCTGGTGGAGGCAGATATTCTGAAGAAACATTCAAGTTCCACGAAGAATTACTTTCGTAGACACATGGCATGCTAATGTGGTGGATAATTACCCGTAAATCCTTCCACATGAGATAAAACCCATATTCCAACAATGAGGATATAAAATGGGCTACTTATTAAGTTATAACATTCTCAGTAACATGACCATCACATTTAATACTGGGTACTGGATCTTCACAGATTACATCTCCTGCTATAACAGAATACACTAAATATCATACACCAGTCTTTTGTTCGTTGTATATGGATATCAATCATCAGCTGATAGACGTCCACTGCTAGACAGGCCTCCCCCAACGATCTCCTCATCGGCTGGTACACAGTATGGCTTCCGGTACCGTCGAGTTTCATATGGAAGGATTTGGGCCATTTCCCACCACGCTTGTCTAATACGGGTTAGTGGGTACCAGAGCATCGTTTGTTGATTAGCAGGGAGCACCACGAGCTGGTGAAGTTGGCTGGGATTCCGTGAGTTGTGGTGCGGGGCTCCTCACACCCCCTATGTCTGGCATCAGACAGACATAGATTTGTGTGTGTATAAAGAGAAATCAATATGCTCGTAACGCGGAATGGCGGGAATTGATAGAGCGCGGCTGGCGCGGGCTTACCGGCGGAAATTGATACATTTTCCTATCTCGACGTACAGTTTGGGGCTAACTTATTGCGGAAACGGAATATTAAATACATTTATTAGATATATTATTTAAATTCAGACTCTTTATATAAACACGAGTGGCCTGTTTCATGCTTATAAAAACTTATCTAACAGGCGAATTATCAATTGCATACACTCGAAAGTATCAGACGATAATTGAAATTTGTTTATTATTCGTTATACACATCTATTCTTTTAATATATCTAAGTTATTAGATATTACATAAAAACACGTGCCTCCATTCGATTCTTTGATTATACAAGAAATAAACTAACAGATGATTTATGATTGAGGACATTTTATCCATGTTGGCATATGTAAGGGTAGGTGTTCAGTACGTGGAGTTTAACGTGAATAATTTTAAGAAAACCTTGATAGTATCGGAGGATTTAACAAATAAGTTCCTCCAGTGGGAAAATTAGAGAAAAAAAATTATATTTGTAAGTTTAATAGTTCATACTTTTAAACATAAACTACTCAAGTTTCCATCAGGTGAGGATTCTATACAGGCAAGTCTATTCTATGAAAAAGGTAATAATATCTATGAATTCGTTCATTAATTTATAGTACATCGTCAGTATATAGTTGTACATATTGTAAACACTTCAAGACTACTATAGATATTGAAACATAATTAATTCTAAAGTAAAACGCTTCAACAAAAGTAAGCGTCGCGTGAAGTCCATTTTATCCCATAATCAAAAGAGAGTACAGCTCCAACGTACGGATCCTCACAAATGAGGGATTTGGAGTAAAACCGGCATCATTACCGCGCCGGCAGCGGGATCAACTTGTCCCGGGCGGGGGTATTTACGACCCCCACGACCCCCACGAACCGCGAGGGTCGGCTCCGTAAATATGGGTAATTGCTACGGTATGAAGTGTGCTTAATGGATTTGGAGCGCGACAGTACTGTTTCATTTTAATTGAACTTTTTTACTTACATCCGAAATAATATAGTTTTTATAAATTGGGCGTAGTTTAGAAGAAAAGTCTCGACCCACATTGTAACCAAAAATTAGATGTGATATCAGGGTCTTAACGATTGGTTCTTTCATCCATCAAAAATAAACATATGATACACATTACAGCCCGTAACGTTAAACCTGATTTAGCGAAAACGACACAAACCCATTTCTCTCAATAACCAAACAATACCTGAGTACATATTACGAAACCGGACGGATAAAAGTACATGTCACCCCCCATCCGCCCCTCGCATTATAACGATGCAGGAATATATTGAGTGCGTCATCATCATCATCATCATCAGCCGATAGACGTCCCCAAAGATCTCCACATCGATTGGTCTGAATCAGGAGTACTTGTATTTAAACTATATATACTAGGCACTGCTGCTGCATACTTGAAAGGAAATACTAGGTTTCAATAGGTCCTGCGCTACATCGATTCATATAGGATTTGGGTCATTTCCTACCATGCTGGTGTAATGCGGGTTGGTGGGAGCCAAAGCCTAGTTTGTTGACTAGCAGGGTGCACCACAAGCAGGTGAGGTTGGCTTGGATGTCGTGAGTTGTTGTGCCGGAACCTTAGTCGTCATACAAACTTTAAATCTAATATACTCAGAAAAGAGAAGTTATGGGTTAGGTCGTTTCTCCTAAACTAGGTCCAACTTAACAATGGTGTCTGTGTATCCATCTAAGGTCTAAACTAGCAAACTTATTATGGGACTAACTACAAGGATTTTGGACTTTCTCTCATAGAGAGATAGTCAACGTAATTTACCCAATACTCTGATGAAGTACAAGTTAACGGATGCCAAATGTCTACGAAGGTTGTTATTTATGGAACATGTTATCATCAGTTAATAGACGTCCACTGCTGGACATAGGCTTCCCACAAAGATTTCTACATCGATCGGTCATGCGCTGTACTCATCCGGGCTTCAACAATCAGCATGGCCTCCGTTATCGCCGGGCACTGGTAACCGTCGGTTGTAAGGGTTCATATGGAGGGATTGGGGCCATTTCCCATCACGCTGACCCAGTGCTGGTCGGTGGGAGTCAGAGCCTCGTTTGTTGATTAGCAGGCTGCACTACGAGTAGGTGAGGTTAGATTGAGTCCCGTGAGTTGTTGTGCGGGGGCCCTTACACCGCCATGCGCGTTTCCTCAAAATATTCCTTTACCGGAAGCTCAAGCTCAACGAGTGTTAATCCTAGGTCTATTTGATTCGCACAGAGCATACGAACACACCAATAGACTGAACTATCTCCTATGATATACATAACTTCAAATACTTTGGCAAACAATCAATTAAACTTTTGGGAAACTTACAAATTAGTACCAAACATGAAAGACCACTCCCCTGACGATAATCCTAGCACCCTACTTTTGGGATCTCTCCCCGCTCCTGACTATGTTCCCTTTAAGTTGAAAGACTGTTGAACATCGTAGTAGGAGTCCTACTCTGCAACTCAAATTTAATTTAATAACTATATATATAGAAACCGTGTAGGTAGGTAGCACCGCAGCGTCTTTTCCAGCCGACAAACTTCACTGTGTTCCGGTTTGAAGGGCGCTGTTGTTAGTAAAATTACTGGGGTAACGAGACTTAATATCTTGTTTGACGACTGCGTGTCTGATCCTAACTACCGCCACCTTGTTATAAGCAGGCGTATCGCTTACCATCAGCTGAACGTCTCGCTAGTCACGTTGCTTCGTAGAATAAATGAAATCCGATGGGGATGGGAATAAACACCACGAGAAAACCAATACGTTTCAACACCAACAGTTTTTGTGGACACGTCATCCACTAACTCGCACTTAGCTAGTGTGGTGTATTGTCTCTTTTTTATGGGAAGTTTAGAAGTCTAGGTCTCCCAGCAGTGATAATATAACGTGGGTTGTTTTGTCTTGTACGTAGGGACGATGCTTATGCTTGTCGGTCTGCCTGTGACGTCACAGCGTTCATACATCATTTTCGTGGTATGGTTCTTAAAGAACATTGAAAGAATTTTTTTTTATTCAATAAAGCGACTAGACGAGCGGGACGTTCATCATCACCTTACTGTTGATGGGACAGCCGGCAGTCCTTCGAGCAATGTGCCCTGCCCACTGCCACTTAAGTCTAGCAATTTCTTGGGCTAGGTTGGCTACTTTGGTTCTTCAGCGAATCTCCACATTTCTGATTTGATCGCGCGGAGAAACTCCGAGCATAACCCTCTCCATTGCCCTTTGGGTGACTTTCAGCTTTTTTATAAGGCCGATAGTAAGGGGCCACGTCTCGCTCCGTATGTCAGCACTGCCTACACGCACGAGCTGAAGACGTTCACCTGATGGTAAATTACACGCAAGTCCGCGACATCGTAGAGATAGTTAAGATGTTATACACTGCACTATATTTCCCTCGTCGTCTTGACACAAGATGTTAAGTCTCATTAGTCCAGTAATTATACTAGCTACAACCCCCTTCAATCCGGAACACAGTAATGTTTGCACCATACTGTTTGTCGGCTGCGGTGATACCTACATAGACGGTCTCCTGTAATAGAGATCTACCACCAGCACTGAATGAAAACCTTATGACACTCATCTTCCTTATTTAATTATCAAATAAGTTTTGTTATTATAGTATCTTTTTTTTTGAATTTGATGTTTGAATGTATCGTAAGTAAACGAAAAACGATAGATATGGAAATCTTCAGAGGAAGCCTATGTCCAGCAGTGGACGTCTGTAGGCTGATGATGATGAACGTCCTGCTCGATTCATCAAATCGTTAAATTAAAAAAAAAGTTTAAAAATTAGTCCTACTCTGTAACTAATAAATAATCATAAAACACAAATCCACCCCTTAATGCCAGAGACAAACAACCGCAATTTCTTTAGTCTATAGTCGTAAATAAAAAAAAAACAATCACTGCGCGTGGCCGATGAGGCGGGGGAGACGGGAGAGGCGGGGGAGGCGGGGGGGGGGGCGGAATGCGTTCGTAATCCCTTCAAATAAATTTTGTGAAGCGGGCAACACTGCGGTATACAGAGCAGTAGAAAAAACTTTATAAATGTTACATATATGTGTATATGTAATATTTTTTTATTCCACTAGTGACAAGACGGACTAGACGTTCACTCGATGGTAAGTGATGTGCCTGCTGATAACGAGGTAATAGGATGATATATGCACTACATTGTACTATTCGCTTTGAGACATAAGGTATTGTCTCGTTACCGAAGTAATTTACTGACTACAGCGCCCTTCAAACCGGAACACAGTAATTATTGCCCAGTAATGTTTGTCAGCTGCAATAGGAGCCGCGGTAGTACCTAGGTAGTCTCCGGCAACAGAGACCTACCACCAGTACAGTCACTAGTCACATGATTGAAATCCATTTTATTTTGTGCAATGTTGACATTTTATGTTCTATATATTATTCTTGTAAGGGTGTGAGGGTCCCCGCTCAGCATCACCTGGGACTCAAGCCAACATCACCTGCTCGTGATACACTACGTTAGTCAACAATCGAGGCTCTGGCTCCTATCAACTCGCGTTGAGCCAGTGTGGTGAGAAATGCCCAAAGCCGCTCATATGAACTTCAACAAACGTCGAGTGCTAACCCTAGTGCCCGGCGGTACCCGAGGCCGTGCTGACTGTATGTAGAGATCTTTGGGGGGGGCCTATGTCCAGCAGTGGACGTCCATAGGCTGATGAAGATGATTTGATTAATTTATATTTTTAATCAATGAATTTGAAACTACCTTGGCAACGTCATGAAAGTTCAACTTAGAACAGGTATCAGAACAATATGGTGAACGGGTACCTAAAGTGATTAATTACTTCACTTTGTGCAGGCACTTAAACCCGTCACTAAGTCATCATTAATTATGCTGGTAATACAAGCCATTGCGGCTTCTGTTGCCGACTGTACAATCAAAGAAATACTTTTATAATTATATTTTGTTCGACGAAGCGACGAGATGAGATAGGCGTTCACCTGACGGTAAGTGATACGCTTGCGCATAACGAGGTGTTAGTTAGAATGATGTACACGCGAATGGTGTTACGAAAGATATTGTCTCGTTACCCTAGTAATTTTACCAGCGACAGCGCCATTCAAACCGGAACAAGGTAATAGGTGCAATAGGAACAGCTGCAATAAAAGCTGCGGTGGTACCTACCTAGATGATTTCTGTCAACAGAATCCTACCACCAATGGTGAGTTAATGCTAAGACGGCGCCGTAACACCAACATTACATGAGAGCCAGAAAATACGTTTCACTATCCACGGTCACATTTACTGGTGGTAGACCTCTGTTGCCAGAAACCGCCTAGGTAGGTACCACCGCAGCGTTTTTTTCTCCCGTCAAAGAGTAGTGTGTTAACATTACTGTCCGATTGGAAGGGCGCTGTAGCTAGTGTAATTACTGGGGTAATGAGATGTATGATCTTATGTCTCAAGACGACGAGTGCAATACGTAAGGCCACATTGTTATAAGCTGGCGTATCACTGACCATCAGGTGAACGTCGCTTCATGGTATAAAAAAAATTGCCATTTAATATCATTGATAACAGATATGGTGTTATGTCATTGCTGATAAAAAGGTAACAGGCGGACAAGTATCATATTACAGACTTGAGCTTATCACAGCTTCCTGCCTGCAACGCCCCTTCCGTAACCGGAAATTATGCGCGCGTGCGGGTAATGTCGCTATGAAGAGGGTGAATTGAAATTTAATACGCAACAACATTATTTATATAAAAAGATAGAAAAGATATATCGATATAGAAGTTGACACGCTATAGGGAGTGACAACAAAATGGATGAAAAAAATCTATTAATTGTTGGACTAACTTTCCATCTTTGTCAAGAACAGAATATTTCATCATCAACCGACTGATGCACACTGGTGGAGACTGACCTCTCCCAAAGATCTTTCAACTTGTATCAGTCCGTCGATGACGTCATCAACGGTCTATTTAGGCAATGCTTTATGAGGTCTAAAGGATCTAACATTCTTTCAGCTGGTGCTGCATCAAAAACCATGTTCGTTCCTTCTATGCGAGAAGCCGTGATGTCTTTATTTCTACATGTCTGCCAGAGTCAAATGTATATACATGCTTCCTGCTTTGATAAATGTGGAGATCCGCAGAAGAACTAAGGTCACGGACATAGCCCAAAAGATTGCTATACTTAAGTGGCAATAGCAGAGCAGATTGCTTGAAGAACCGACCATCAATGGGGCAGTAAGGTCCTCGAGTGACGTCCACGTACCGGTAGACCTAGTGTTAGGAGGCTTCCCACAAGGTAGACCGACGATCTGGTGAGAACGGAACCCACTGGATGCGAGCAACGCGGGTCCGATCGAAGTGAAAATCTTTGAGGGAGGCCTATGTCCAGCTGTGGATGTCTATCGGCTGACGATAATTATGTTGCATCCTGTTTGCAGTTGGATTCAATAGTTAAGTAAAGAAAATTGGAGATCGTTTAGGTTCCAAACGCACTATGGTTAAGGACGGTTACGATATCTAATAGGTTACCAATACAGTGGCTGCAAGTTTCTGAAAATAGCCCGTCAGTTGATGTTTTAAAATTTAAGATAAAGAAGATAAAATTAAAATTATAAATAATACTTACAATCGTAGTACAGATTGCCAACGGCGGAAGTCAACTTCGGTGTGCTTTGACCGGACAGCGACGCCATTCTCTCTCCCTGCATACAAAGTCCGAATCAATGTGGATCATAAAAAAAAACTACTAAACTTTTTAAGTAATCATGAAACTGATTGAAGCTTTCGTAATCAGGCTTTAAGTTGTTAACTTAGCGAATGTTAAGTATAATTAGTTAATTATAGATTGATAGTAAACTATAAATTCATTCTCGGTCTGATGTATGCATTAACCATACAAAACCTGGTATAACATATAGCAAGTCGTATTTATATTTTTTTTGTAATTTTTTTTTAAATTACACTTTAATTAATATATTAATAATAGTTTACTTTACTTTAATTAATATATTTATCTATACAGAATTAATTCAATGTAGGTAATACATTTTCGTAATAAAGCATATTAATTATAATTAACACATTCATGCAAACAATAACTTTAATTTAAGATTAATTTAATGTATTATATTTATTGTAATAACATCATCATCTTCATTACCATCAGGCGATAGACAAGAACCAAAAATCTGCATGGTGATAGGTCCATCACTCTCGTTCAGCGGTTTCCCTCGACCTTTATCAGATTATATAAGCGGTACTATTTAAATCTCTATATGTATATATAATAAGTAATGTCAAAAAGCTGTGATATCAATTAAAAAGCAAGAAAAAAAGGATCATGCAGAACTAAGTTGTACGAAGCGTAAAATCAATATGGCGGCCAAGATGACGTTACAAAATGGCGGCTAATATGGATGTGAACGAACCAACTGGATATGCTCAGCAATTTGCTTGCAGTACGAAAAAAAGCCGTCCAAAGTTAGCTTTGACATTTTTGCTAACTTCTAGTTTTGGTTATTTCTAGTCTGTAAAAAGAAAAAAATATTTGTTAATTCGACTTTGACTAACGAGCGGCAGAACTAGTTTGATTTAGAACGGCTGTGCTTAATGTGACTAGTAGTCAATGCGATCGTTATAGGAGTACTGTTATATATCTAGAATATAAAAATGATAACTAAAAAATTACTCTAAACATTTTCTAAAACATACATACAAATACATATATATATATATATATATACGAACCTCGGGGGATACAGTCGCCTATGAATATATGTGATAAACCAATATTCTCTTTCACTACTTGTAGGATATGTTCTTGGTGGAGAAACAGATAACTATGTGGGAGAATGGGTCGTTGACGATGAAATGCGAGAACGAACTGTGTTCGCGGGATGTGGTATGTTTGAATATGTTTAACATATATGGAAAGAAACTTTATAGTTTCTAAAGGGATTCTACAGCTTTGGAAGCTGGTGCCACTTCTCCAGTAGAGTTAGAGCTAGACTGAAATCAGCGAGCGGGCCTTCAGGGGCCCAACTCGGCGCAGGCGCGCTGCGAAAGGTCGCAAGGTAACCGGGGTTGGACGCTGGTAGGAGATGACGGGTGGAGGGTGACCCGTTTCCCGCAGGTCACCCCCACACCGAGGCACTAATGCATTTAGAGATCGCTCTTCGTATACTGCGAATTATAGATCTCTACAGATAGTTGTGTTCAGATACAAATTAAGTTTCTGGAATGCTTCGTTGAATAATTGGTGACAAGTGGACGTGTGCTGAATGTTTATCGTACACCAATTTATATCACCACTGCTTTCCTTATTCAGTGACTCACTTATAATTTTTTTTTTTGTAATTTACTGAACCTTAATTTTAGTTATTAGTGACAATGAAGCCGAAAATGATGAAGTGTTCACACCTTGAATAGCTCTCACGTGTTAAAAGACGAAGTATGTCAAGAGTTTAGCGGCAAAATACTAACAATATGTATATTTATATGGACGGGCATATTTAAGGCGTCCGAATTGTTCCGCCGAACCAGCGATAGAAAGGACAGTACCGTGCTGATCGCCAATCTTCACTATCTGGAGAGGCACTTTAAGAAGAAGAATAACTAACTAAATAACTAACTAATAAATAGCTGTTCCTCCTGCCAATCTCACGCGTGTAGCTTTAGGATAGAACCAGTTATTGTTTGTAAGAAAAGCCGTAAACAAAAGGGAAACGGTTAAAATATCTTAAGGTTTCTTCCTTTTATTGCTCCTTGGAAGATATTTATACATAACAATAACTTATATCTCGAAAGATTTACTGGTATCGGAAGATACGTACGTACTTATGATGTACAGCCACTCTGCATTTAAAATCTACTTCTTTCAATGCAATCATCATCAGCTGATAGACGTCCACTGCTGGACATAGACCATAGGATTGGAAACTGAGTTAAATATATATAAAGAACTTGAAGCCGATTGAGTTAACAAGTTAAAAAGAAAATAATACGCCAATACTAAATTACACATACATTAAAATGTACTAAACACGGATACTTCATCATCATCTGTAGCTGATTTTTATTCAACTAAGCGTCAAGACTAAAGGAACCTGGGAAGTGATACGCTTGCCTATAATAACCTGGCGTTGATTAATATGATATACGCTGCACCACATTGTGCTCGTCGCCTTGATGCATAAGATGTTAGTCTCACTACCAACAGCCCTCCAAACCAGGACTCAGTAATGTTTGCACAATACTGTTTGTTGGCAGAAATAGGCCCCCCTGGAACCAGTAAACGTTCACTGCTGGACTTAGGTCATATGATTGAAAACTGAGTTAACTGTATATAAAGAACTTAAAGCCGATTCACTTAACAGATTAAAACATTTTTTTTTACAATTGTGTTTGATTATGGTTTCTTTTATAATCATAATGGGAACAACTTTAAGGTACCTTTCAAAAGAAAAGTAAGAACGATCGTGTAAATCTAATCCACTCTGTAATAAATTATATGTGGTAATACATAAACAAGGAAGGTGAAAAATATACACATCCATAACAGAACACCTTTTGTTGTGAGTGAAAAGAATCTTTTCCTTTTCCCATCCGGAACTTTGCATACGGAACTAAAAAAAAAAATATTTATAGCGGAAAACTAATTACAAGAGCAACCTTTAGTTTTAAAGGCAGTGAATGGTTCTACCCTCCACCCACACTCCCCTCCACCCACGCTCTCTTCGCCCATACAAACCCATATTGAGGAGTTAAGTAGCTAATTTTTTATTCATTTAAGCGACAAGACGAGCGGACTGATGGCAAGTGATAACCTTCCCATAACAACGTGACGCTAGTTAGGATGATATACACAGCACCACATTGCGCTCGTCGCCTGAGACATAAAATGTTGAGTCTCGTTACACCAGTAATATTAGTACCTACAACGTCTTTCAAACCGGATCACAGTAATATTTGCATAGTACGGTTTGTCGTCTCCATTAAGAGCTGCCATGGTACCTCTCTTTTTTTCGCGAACGAAATCCTAAATGTTTTCTTGCTTCTGGTGGGAAGACAAGGTTATGTGGAGCTTCTATCCACTAAAGCCCTTCGTCTCCTTCAGTGAACTGGGAGGGGCTCCGGGATCTCCTACGCACCAGTGCCCTCCACACTCTAGTGAAAACCTCCCACGGAAAGGCAAATCCCTCCCATAGCACCCACGCTGTGCTACGGTAAATACAAAACCACCATGCATTTGCCGTCCTCCTAAGGCTCGCCTTTTGAGCTCTGAGGGCCTCCACCGTCAAAGCCGACGAACCCAAAGACCATTTTAGTGGCCTTGTACGACAGGCAATGAATATCTTAGTCCTATTCTTAATAGCCCGAGAGTGCAAGGTTGACGGGATGGGGCTCATGTTGCAATCGCCCCGCGCCCTCGTCCATGAACGGAGTCAGCTCTCTCCCACGGTTGTACCTACCTAGACGGTCTACGGCAACAGAGACCTACCACCACCAGGAACCAGTACTCTCTGGATTTCTCATATATATATATATATCACTTTTATTAAATATAAAACTACCTGTGTCGAAAATTCGCAAATCGCTTGCTTTTTAGATGTCTGCTCTCCCGTCTGTCCCGCTTTCTACAATGTTTACGCACGGTTGCAGGTAAGACTACTTAATGATATAAAAAAAATACTTTAAATTGTTGCAACAAATGATCTACTAACAATTGATCTATTGAATAAAAAATATTACGTCTCTAAAATTGACACAAAAATAATAACGATAACTATTACGGGAAATTCTCTAGCGGCCATTTTGGAAATATTTTAAAGTTATGACAATTCCAAAGTATTATCTGCGCCGGGCATACTTGCTCGTAACCACCCCCGCTCACCCCCACGCCCCACCCCAGCACACCACACCGCTCGCCGCCCAAAGTTCACCACTTTGGTGGGGCGTGTGACGTCTATGGGCGTCGGCACGCCCCTAGCAATCGATATCGCTTCGGCGTCTTACAGCAGCTCATGAAAGACTCACATCTTCAATTCTCTGATGAAGCGTCACCATTGGTAGCCATTTTGACTCTTACAGCTCATCTGATACTGGGCTTGTCGACCCGGATACACGGCCTGTTACATTTTACTAACTAAAAAACAAAAAAAAAATCATTTAATTAAACTAAGATTATTTATTATCATAATTTTTGTTAAAACGACAATTTTTATTGAAAAGATTAAGCAGAACTGATTATTTATTTATTTATTCAAGGACGAGGCGAGCAGGACATTCGCCTGATGGTAAGTGATACTGCTGCTCATAACATCGTGGCGCTAGTTAGGATGTTATACACAGCACCACATTATACTCGTCGTCTTGAACATGTTAAGGCTGGTTATCGCAGTAATAACACTAGCTACAACACCCTTTAAACCGGAACAGAGTAATGTTTGCACGCTACTTTTTGTCGGCTGCTACGTTGGTACCCACCTAGACGGTCCACACAGAACAGTCTTATGGCTTAAGACGACGAGCTCGATGTGATGCAAAGTATACCATCCTAGCCAGCACCACGTTCTTATGGACGTTTACCACCAAGTGTGCGACCGGCTCCTCTCGTCGCATAATAGAAAAAAAAAGTATCAATATTATTTTCTATAAATAATATAATTTGGTTCAATTCCAAGCACTCGATATCGAAGTCCGCAATCTGTGGTGTTCGCGCAATCAGCGAGGGGTGCGGCTGCCCGATAACTGTAATCAGGTAAAAGCTCGCTCAGGTGAAAGCCTGCTATAGTACATGTTATCTCGAGTGCTTGGCTAAGTCCGCATAGAGTAATAAATACTTTTTTTGTTTTGCAAGTATTCAAAATACCCTGATTGTGGGGGGAGTGGGGAACGAAAGAGATTTGTACTTACTAAAACCATCTCGGCGGTCATTACCAATGCAAGAGACGCCAGGATCTCATACCGGTTACATCCCAGACTAAGCGCGTCCTACGGATAACCGTAATCTCAGCACCTTCCCAGTCTACCTCGCATTTATCGCTCACCCCCGGATAATGTACCGGTTGCTCCGTGGCTGATACCACCTCCATATTTCAACACAACCGGCTAGCCTATAAACACTATAATTTCAGCCTATTGATGCCCACTGGGGATATAAGAGCTCCCGAACAGCAACTCACGGGATCCAAGCCAATCTCACCTGCTCGTGGTGCACCCTGCTAAGCAACAAACGAATCTCTGACTCTCACCAACCCGTTTTGGGCCAGCGTGGTGGAAAATGGCCTAAACACCTCCTATATAAACCTCTCCAAACGCGATATTTTAGAGAGGCCTATGTCCAGCAGTAACGTCTTGCGGCTGATAATAATAATGCCCACTGCTGACACTCCTACACAGATCTCCCTAATTTTAACGATAAATAATGGTCAGCTTCTGCAGAATGTTGGTAAAGACCACGTTCAATGCTGTTGCAATATTCTTGCATTTGTTCCACTCTTAGTTACTTTTAGCACTGGAGTAGAGTGGCGAAGGGATATCCTAACCAGTCTCCCTCAGAAAAAAAGTATCCAAATAATTTATTGCAACCTCTGTTTCACATTACTCTATATTCAATTCCCGTTTATCTGATGCAGAGCTCACCGGCAGAGAGTGCGAGGGTGTGACACTGCGCAGTTCGTGAACGTAAGTACCTGCTGAATTTAATTTACATTCTTCAATAAACTTTTTTGTTTGAGGAAATCTTTGGAAATATACTTGTCTCCTGGGGAGAAATCAGAGTTTTTGGGAGATTTTTACCCACTAAAACCCCCTCGGTGAACATCTTTAATGTTTGGAGATGTCGCGAGATCCCCAATCGGAACGCAACCGCGGATTTACTTCAACTAGTACTGACAATAATACCTATGTTTGTAACGTTGTGATGCTTAAACAACTGAACTAATTTCACCGAATTCTAGTCCTGAAGATAAATTAGTTCTTGGAGATGGATGTAGACTAGTTTTTTATTTTAAATTTGATTTTAAGACAGCGGTATCGGTGGTAAAAGTTTATACGACGAACAATTCATAGTAACAGGTTGAGATACAGGTGTACTTGCTTGTGTATCTGTACTTCGCAAAGATCGCTTATTGTATTTTTTATCTGTTATATCATGACCAACTCCTCAACTATCCACCTCCGAAACATTTAAATTCTATAGCGTATTTTTAGTAATTATAAATACCATTAGTCGTTGATGTGCCACTGCTGAACGTAAACCTTACGAAGGTTATAAGAAAAACTGCCATCTTTTCCGTAGAATGATTTTCTTATTATTAGCTTTATAAGACGTCGACGATTACATAGCTATGAATAGATATTCTACTCTATCTCCCACGCTGGATGAGAGGAAATGTATGAAGTAATAGAAAATAAGAGGTATTATAAACATCTGAAGCGTACTTGTTAGCTGAAAGGGCTGTAAATTGATTCAATCTACCGAAGGCATATCGAGCAGCTATGTGCACACGGACTGTACATAGACTTGGTAAATAAGCGCTGCCGATCAATACTCCACTGATCTCCATCCTGCTCTAACATATCACGCCGTCTCTTTCAGATCAATAGAGCCTTCCTTCGTTTTAGTAATTCTATGATGCTTTGTTCTAAAATATCATATCGTCTATTTTATAAAATTAATTGTTATGTTTATCCGAGGATGCGGGAGATCCCAGCAGTGGGAAACGTTAACAGGACTGCTTATATTATATAAGGTTATCTATTTCCGCGATATTGTGTCTGAGGTATTTAAGCTTGCGATGGTGGTTGAAAGTCAAATCTGTTATAATGATTTTATTAGAATGTTATTACCATTGCAGCGATAGTTGGGATGATGTACACAGCGCCACATTTTACTCATCGCTTTGAAATATAGGATCTCTTGTTACCCCAATAATTTCATTAGATACAATGCACTTCAAACCGGGACACAGTAAGATTTGGACGCTGCTGTTTCAAGGCAGAAATAGGAGCTGTAGTGGTGCCTACCGAGACAATCTCCGGCAAAAGAGATTAACCGCTAATTACAGCGAATAGTTATATTAACATAGTAACGTTTTTGTATAGCAAGTAGATGTGGGGGTTATGCCGAAGATATAATCTCATGAAAAAGGCATACTGACGTAGAGGCTTAAGTTTTGCAATCTAGGGCGGAAACATGACACACGACTCGTAGCAGTGGCTGGTACTGACGAGAACAACCAGTTTTCAATTATTTTTATTAACCCTTAAACTTAATATAGCTACGCATAATTATCTCCTGTGTAGGAGGATAGTTGTTAAGATGAAAGTAGAGACACAAAAGACAGTAAGTTCCCTTGCGACCTTTACCCTGCACCCTATTTTGTAAAGTTGTTTCCTGTCCTTATATAATGGTGATCGTCATTATAATCATGAAGAGTGTTCTTTAAACTTAAGTTTAGGGGTCAAATTGAGGAAACCAATTGGGTCTCCAGCTACGATTTAATGGGGATGGAAATGTGTTAACCAAGTCTCCTAAAATTTGACCAACGTCAAGCCTTCTGAAAGAAAATTCGTATTGGAGTACTACTTATTCCTTTTTTGCCTGGAGATCGAGATGAAGGTATAACATATTAAATCTATGTATGTGTGTGATTTATCTTGCGCGTGTTTATAGATTAATAACTTATTTTCCACTCTGGTTAAAATTATGTAAGTTCACTTAAAAGTTATAATATGTACTGTAAAAAGTTTTACATGCGACTGTATTCATTTCAATTTCCAAGCTACGACAGAGTTCTGTTTGCTCCAGTTTGCAATGTCTTGTGAATAGAAATTTTTACGAGAAACGGAAATAGCTGTAACGGAAGCGAGCTCATATTTCCTTATCTCATGTGTATATGACGGATGCTTCGGCTTAACAAACAAAATGATAAGTAATTAATCAGATTAGAAAAGCATGACAGTTTTTGTTGGAACATTCGACTGGTAACTATCGCAATAATTCTTAATATGGATAGGACCTTTGACAAAAAATGGCACACAGGTCTGCTTATCATGCTGGTAAAATAAACTTGGTGCAATACCAACTTTTCGTACTATTTTACAAATAATGAATGAAAGGATGTGTTATATTTTAACTACCTCCGGAGTTTGGTTGGTGCTAAGGTTTTTTGACTCCGACTGGCTAAGTACCAATTCATACAATAAGTACCTCGCCATGTTCCGGCTGTCAACACACGAGTACGAGCCGATCCCCTGCGAGCATGCTCCACCATTCACAGATGCATTATCACGTAACAGCAACTAGATAAAGCCGAAGCTTTAAGAGGCGTCTACATATTTCAGTACTTAGACTCGACCTAGTGTTATTAGTACCATCGCGTTGTTCGTCCGGTTTAGAGATATAAAAACATGTCTATTACATTTTATTGTACAATATTTCATAAAATTTTTACATAACTTAATAGGTTTCGTATTTCTGCCAACTCTTTTGGATATGAAATAATTCTTTGTACCTGCGGTGTCGCGGGTGGAAGGTCAAACACAACAGAGCTTTCATACTTAACTTTAAAAATTCCCCAGTATTTAAAAAAAAATTTAATGTATTTAAACAGATGTTTTTTTTTTCAATTCTACAAAATTTTCAAAATGTTAGTATGGGATATAACTATTAAAAATGATAACCGCACACTGTAATCTCTTGAGGAACCCCCGATAGGAAAGACACTATAAGACTTGATCATTTTGGATAAAAAAAAATTAATATCTACACCAGACATATCAGTTTGACTACCCTGTAGTCTCGAGCCATTAAGAATAACACTAAGGTAAGCCCTGCCTGTCATAGAAATCGATTAAAAGTTTTTTCGGGTTAGTTGGTTTTGATGGTGGCCCTCATAGCTCACTAAGGTCGCCCGGGTTGAACAGCAAGTACGAGGTGGTCTCATTTGTCGAAGCAAAGGGGGGGTGCTGGGGACGGTTACAACACTTCCTGAAAAGTGGTTAGGCGCAGTGTGGGAAGGCAAAGCACTAAGGATGACCATTGAGAGGGTTTTAGTAGACACAAGTCCCACATAACCATGCTTCATCCTCCCTTTCAAAAATAGGCTATTTTTTTTTACTCATCTATGTTTTCAAATAATTCGTTCCATAGACAATGGGCTAAGATTTTATCTTATGAGGACGATGATCAAGCATACTCATCTACAAAACTCTATGTCTAACAACAATTCTGTTAAGGTAGTGCGATGATCAGGTACAGCCGGCGCTGGTGTGGTCGCGGACATGTGCGACAGCATTCCCGTAGCCCTGCCGTGTAGCAACGGCGGTGAAACATAGGGGTTTTAGTCCGTGCAAATCCGACATGTCCTGTCTGTCTGTCCTGTCTCTGATCACGCGAAGGCATTTCTCCCACATAACACAAAGAAAAACTGCGATGACCGGCTGCACCAGTTCGAATAACCCTCCACTATCCAAACTACCACTAATGTATGCGTGTATGTAGAAACGAGAAAATAAGTAAAGATAAAGTTAAAAGAGACGTCTAAGATAGAATAGGAAAATAAATAATTATAAGTATGTAATAAGAATAGAGAATTAAGATGAAAATAGAATGTAAACAAAATGTAATATTAAGAAAAATTGTGATAATAGAATAAGAAAGAATGTGCAGTAACAAATAGGAATAAGAAAACTGTAATTGTAAAGATATAATGACGGGTGGCTTCACTAGTTTAGGGAGAAATTAATGCAAGAGGGAATTAGAATGAAGAATGACGAATGAAGAATGATAGAGAGTTGAAATGCGAAAGCGGGAAATGCAATGAAAGAAGGAAAAGGAAGAAAGAGGAGTATGATTAGGACAGAATAAAATAAAGATGGTAAAGAATAAAAAGATATAGGCCCCGTCCCAACAAAACTGGGAAATTGCTGTTTAAAAAAAAATGTATGCTTGTGTAAAAAAAAGGAGTTTGGGAATGTTCATAAATGTTACAATGGAATATATGTATCGTTCAATATGTTATAATAAAGCTTCAACCAACGAAGCTCCAAGTATCTTTTGTTTAGGAGCAAACATTAGAAAAACAAAAACAATCGCTAGCGACTGCTCAAAGAACTTTTTTTTTTAATTTGAACCCTTTGTGACGCAGATGAAGGCAAAAACAATTCTAACCCTCATGGGCGTGTCCTGCATAACATGCGCCCTCTGCAACCCCAACGCCAACGAATCAGAGGACATGGCGCTCAAGTCACAGCCAATGGGGCTGGGAGGCGCGGGGGCCGGAGAGGGAAAGATGGAGACACCGGAAGTAGTGCTCCAGCTAAAATACGACAAGGGGGAGTTGGATAGAATATACCTGACGCAGTTTCGACAGAGGGCGAATGAGTGGGTGCCATCAGTGCCTGCCCGGAGGGATCTGTGCGCGGACCTCTGCCACGCAGGTCCTTTATTTATTTTTTTATATTTTATTTTCCTTGTGTTGTTTCTTGTTATGTTGCGTATTATCCGTCGATTGTTAACGGGGAACAGAAGTCACGCACACCAGGATCCTTAAACCGAGCTAGGTGAGTAAATTTTTTTACTTTTAATACTAGTTGAAAATTATTTGTAATTTTTTTTGTATGAAGTTCAGAACGATGTCATCAACATTATAATTTTATGAGTATATAACAGTAGTTACTATTATAAAAAATACTAAAACACGGTTCAGAATTATATATAGCTTATACCTCTTCCAAATTCGCATTATCTAATGTATTCAATGCAATAAATTAACTTTATATATACTGATAAACATAAAGGTTATCAGTACATATAATTAAGAATATTACTTTACATTTTTCAGCTTATGAACAGAATACTATATTATATTATATAAAGAAAATAATGTTCCCTTACCTTCTTTACGTTTCTTATTATATACATTTGCATACTTACATATACATTATATTTATATATATATGAAATAATTTGTTTTAGCGGATTAAATATTTAATAATATATATAATATCATAATGATTTATGAATTTGTGTTTATAATGTATTTATAATAAATATTTCTTCTTATTAAATGCCTCTCGAACTAGTGAAAGTCCAACTGTCTCTGGTTCTGGGGAACAATTCGGACGGCCCAGATATGCCAGTCCATTCCCTGATAATCCTCAACCATGACTTTTTTCTTCTCCCCACCTTGTACGCTGCACTGCGACCCTGTAACTTGTGTCAAGGCGATCTACATGCCTGCCATTGGGTTGAACGGCCTACTTACAGCTTCATATACAACAATTAAAAACTTCCAACAGGGCTCGGCGGCGATGCCTGCGGCTCCAATTGCCCCCAAATGATTCCCGTGGGACTTCAGTCAGCCCTCAGCAATGGCAACCAGTCGGAAGTGGAATACGGCGAGCCCCGGGTCTACGTGTGTCCAACGCTTTGCAATAACCATCTCGGTGAGTGATTTAAAATGACAATTGTATGTCTTAGTCAAAATAATATGCATTTAAAGAATCGGTGTGCATGCAGGCGAACCGCTGTGCAGTTGTGCAGAGAAGAAACAAAAGGAAACGGAACAGCGCATGAATGTGAACTGGAACGCTGTTTGCGCGGCCTTCTGCGTCACAGACGGATATGTGCTGGCAGGTAAGGCTGTTGTACAAACTGGTATAAGAATGCAGGCATCCGCACACGCATTCAGACTCCGAATGGTTGATTTCTCGTTATGAGAAAGGACCATTTGTTTAACTAACACTATCACTAAAAAGGCGAATATCTGATTCATAGTCATACTTATGACATGGGTATGGTGAGGAAGATTACTATGGATGAAGTAAGAACATCAGTGCAAGGTATGAAGAATGGAAAGGCTGTTGGGCCGGATGGAATACCAGTGGAGGTATGGAAGTTGTTAAAGGCGGATGGAAAGATGTGGCTGACTTTATTCTTCAACAAGTTGGTACAAGAAGAGGCGATCCCGGATGAGTGGTGTAGCAGTTCACTGGTACCCATTTTTAAAAACAAGGGTGATGTACAGCTCTGTAACAACTATAGAGGAATAAAGCTCATGTCCCATAGTATGAAAGTGGGGGAAAGAATCTTAGCGGAAGGACTGAGAGGAGAGCGAGGTAGTCCCGGAACCAATTCGGATTTATACCTGGACGGGGGTCTACGGACGCCATTTTTGTTTTTCGCCAACTGCAAAAAATACAGACGTGCGCATAAAAACCTGCACATGGTGTTCGTGGACCTCGAAAAGGCCTACGATAAGGTTCCGCGAGAGGTTCTGTGGTGGACTCTGAAAGTGAAAGCAGTGCCTGGGAAATACCTGCAGCTTAATCGTGCTAGGTACTGTCGTGCCAGTACACACATCCGGTCCACTGCTGGCGAAAGCGTCAATTTCAGGGACTTGGTGAGCCTACACCAGGTGTAGGCATTAAGCCCGTATCCCTTCCTCCTGGTAATGGATGCACTGACATCAGACATACAGGAGGAGGCACCCTAGTGTATGCTTTTTGCCGACGACATCGTACTTATCGAGGAAGACGAACGCGAGGTGCAGAGCAGGTTGGAAAAATGGCGAAATAAATTAGAGAACGCTGGGCTCAAGATCAGCAAGACCAAAACTAAACATTTGTTCTGTGACTTCGGCGGTCCCACCAGCTTTCTTCCAATCGCCTTAAATGGTGTATCCCTACCAACCTGCTCCCATTTCAAATACCTAGGTTCACTCATACGATGCGACGACGATATTGATCTAGATGTGAGAAGCCGAATAAATGCAGGTTGGATGAAATGGCGACAAGTCATTGGAACGACTTGTGGTCCACGAATGCCCCTCAAACTTAAGGGGCAGATCTACAAGTCGGTCGTTAGACCTGTCATTTTGTATGGATCTGAGTGTTGGGCCACCAAGGGTTCGGATGAAAGGAGATTACATGTGGCCGAGATGCGAATGTTAAGATGGATGTGCGGTGTCACGATGATGGATAAAATTAAGAATGAGTATATTAGAGGAAGTCTGAAAGTTGCGTCTTAAAACCTCTGTGACTGATAATTATTCTATAACATAAAATTTTGTTGTAATAGTGACTTCCCTTCTAGGATTAACATTATGATTACCTACTTAAAACTTGGACATTAATAAAACTTTTCACCAGGCTGCCCGTCGTGTCGAAAGAACGATCTTTCGACAATTACTCCCCAACTGGCCTTCACCAGAGTTCTGAACACCGCGGAGGGTTGGTCGTCCTGGTGTAATGTCCAATGCCGTCAGGGTCAGGGCGGCGCCGCATGCAACTGCGACCGAGGTCCTTTCCAGTAGACCAGGGTATGATAAACAAAGTAACGGCATTCCACGAAGATAAGAGAACGAAATGTTGACAATTACTATTTTATAAAAAAAAACAAAAATATTTCTCTTCCTTTCTCGCGCTTTTTCTAATAAAATGTATATTTCTTATTTAAATGTAATTTAAAAGAATATAAAATAAGATATACAAAATTATTTATTATAATACAATTATAATAAGACATATCAATTCTTTTAAGTATACAAATGGAAAAAAAACATTAACAAATTTAATTTCATTTGTAACAATAACATTTAATTATCTAATAATTCATTAAAAATATTAATTGATCTGTTACTGAGAACTAGGTAATACTTTCGAATAATTTCCAAAATTTAACTAATATTTGCTGTAAACCTAATTTATTTACATCTACAAATATATTATAAAGGAATATTGCAATATTTAGAAGTAGTTACTTAAGTATTTTTCTAATCACTTATTAAACATTATTTTCATTGCTTTATTTTCTTTTATTTTTTTTTTCTTCCTTTCACGCCTACCAGTCAATTAATCATCGAGCAAGTTATTGTGATTTCATAAGAACTAAGAGAAATTGGAAAACAATAATCACAATAACTGATGGTCTTTGAAATACGTTTGTTTCGACTCCCTAAATTTTTCAATTTAAAAAAAGTCGTGTTACAGTAGATAGTCCCGGTGTAGCCGGAGTTACGGACACTTAGTTATATCAGAGTTTTATTGATTTAAATATTGTAAATATATTCATATTAAAGGTATATCGCTTTTAAGATATCGTAATATTTAGACACAGAGATAAAGTATTTAATTTATTATAAAAAACATAAACAACATTATTTGCAAAGTTTTTAATTCTTATTAGCTATTCTCTTAACTGCTTCAAATTTCATAATGTTTTAATTAAAATAACACTTACCTATTAAATAAAGCAGCAATAGAAACCACTCCCGAAATAACTCCTTGTGGAGTTACAATATAATTAAGAATTTATTATAAATAATAATAATTCATTATCTGTATAAAAATATTGACCGTCTCTTCGGAAATAGCACACTATATAAATCTATAACTGCACTACATTCTAATTAAAAAAGTTCTAATTTAAATTTAAAAAAATTCATAACGATTAATAAATCACAATAATAAAAAAAATCTAACAAATTTTAAATAAAAAAAAAATAAAACTAGTTAAATTAAAAAAAAACTAAGTCATCCATAGACATTCGCGCTCTTAATTGGAATGATTAAAACTCCGTATGATGTCAGCAGAGCTTCCCGCGTATCAATTGACAGCGCTCTTAATAACAGACTTTAATGAAAATAGACAGATATCAAACATTTTTTTAATTACTTTTTGTTTTGCGTTGCCAAAATATTGTGTTTATTTTTTTTAGTTATATTTTGTATTTTGTTGATATAATTTAGTATTAAAAGACAAAATTTTATAACCTACAAATAGATCTAAGATATGCAATGAGAGTTGCAGTTTGATTATCAAAATTCATTTGTAGTTACATGCATTTAGGCACATGCATGTAAATACATGCATTTATGTAACCATCTAATATTTTTAAGATTATGATGTCATAATATAGTCAAATGAAATTTCTATTGAAAATTTTTCAGGTTCACACATTAGTATTAGGATTAGTATTAAATATTCGTACTTGATGTGAATGATGGAATGAGAGAGTTTAAAAATGTTTATATTTTCTTACTTTCATTTTAAAGGACCTATTCTCAAATGTAAGTATATCATGGTGAACAACTCATGACTCAATTAAATTAAAATATTCTGATAAATTTAAAAACACTTGACTGAATTTTGATGTGACCTGCATATAGTCCTTGCGAATACAATCCTACAGACGCGTCCCAATTTGCAATCTACATACTGCCTTATATATTATGATATGAATAAAAGACTTTTTCTGACCTCAAAATTCAAAAATATGAAAATTTCTGGAATATGTGACTTTTTTTTCTTCCAACGTTGATTGGTGAATAATAATATCAAAGTATCAAGTACGCATTTTACGATTAGTCGTATATTACCAGAATCATAATCGTTTAACTGAAATTTACCCTTTTTTTGACAACAGCCTCCGTGAGTAAACACTTGCCTTTGTAATATGCAGATCCAAGGTTCTATTCCGGTGAAACTAGTGGCATATTTTAATTCGTAAGGATTTTTAGACCCCATCTGGCCTATTTTGTTAATCTATCCCCCTTATTATATCGTTACGTAGCAACAATCAACATATGAATATTCAGGATGAACATGCTTCACCTTCCTCGGCCTCGTTAACTTTTATTACTTTGTGAATTTAAGGACAAGTCTTACCACATTTTAGGTTTAAAAAAAACACAGAAAGCGTGCGTGGCAGTGTAAATGTATTAAGTGGAAATGATTGCAGCAAAATTTTAAGGTTTTTGTGTCTTTCTTAAATTAATGATTTATTTTCTGTGTAACTATAAAATCGCTATAGGTAGTAGTAGGTATTGATCTAAAATGCAATTTTTATTTAATTATAATTATAATATTTTCAAACAAATTTTAATAGTATATAAATAACTTATAAACTTTAATATGAATAATTTTCTAAATCAAAGATATATTTAATATTTTTATTTTTACTAAAAATTTAGGTTTTTATTTATGTTTTTTATGTTGTAAAATTAAAATTAACTTTGTACATGCTTATATGTTTTACAATATAAGACTCCAATTGAGACATGGTAGATCATTTTATATGAAAATTGTGCTTAAACAGATTTAATTAACATATTTTGCTGCAATGATTTTTTAGTATTAGGATACAACCAAGAATAATCACAATAAACAATATCACGAAAGTCTTCCAATAAATTTAAGTATTGTAAATATGCTGTATATTAATAAATTGTTAACAATTCTTCGTAAATATATAGTATAGGTTAGTTTTTTTAATTAAAAAAAAATAAGAATAATCGTAAAGTATTAATAAACAATACTAAAATATTTTTAGTAGCCGCCATTGAAAAAAAATTATAAAAGATTAAAAAAAAAGGTTTCTAGTAATTGTCTCGCGCTTTATCGCTATGTATAGTGAAATGTAAACGCACAATGTTTATAAATATTACAGAAATATTATATAATATATTATTATATAAATAACATAAAATAATTAATAAGATGTTGGTCTTAGTAAACTATTTAGTTTGAATTAGAACATAGATTGAGGCATATATAAGTTTTCATTCAATGTTCTATAATAGCTTTTTTATAGCACGTTACTTTAATAAAACTTGTTTCCACAGTTATTAGTACGGATGTTCTTAGTAAAAAAAAAATTGTTAACATATTCATCTTACTGCTAGATATGAGCCTCTCCGAAAAAAGTCCCTCAATCTTGCGCTGACTGCATCCCGCGGCATCCCACAATCTTTACCACATTGTCAATCTTGTGGAGGGCCTTTCAAAAGTTTTTTAATATTGAGAGCATTTATTTCCTTTAGTACTATGGAAAAAAAATAAACAACATATTAAAAACTTCATATTAAAAAAAATATCGAAGTTTGGCTTTAATGCATTTTTAGTGTATATGCGTTGTATATATTTTAACGCATTTTCTCATATTATACTCTTACTGCAATTTTTACAAGAATGTAGATAACTTTCTATTTAAAATAATAAATAGATAATTTATTACATATCCCAAAAATTTAAAAAAAAATAATAATGTCAACTAAATTTCGCCTAAACATAGTCATTACACATCCGCTGAAAATTAGCTAAATCGCTTCAAAATAAGTAACGACACAACGTGTAAAGTAATAATGAGATATGTATTTGTTAACATTAAAAATCTAGAATTTCTTGCACACGAAGCTATAATGAATTTTTTTTAAAAGAAAAAAAAATATATCTCTTATTGTACCCGCTACTGAAACTAGATCCCTTCTTTTACAAGGGAAGGGAGGGTCAAGACCATTTATTCACTTGTATTTTTTTTTTTCACTTTTATTTATTCACAATTAAGGGTTGAATGTAAACTTTATATACTTAAACTTGAGAAGTTCCGTAACCATCTGTAAAATGCATTCTTCTTTTCTCCTATACAATGAAAACGTAACTAACTAATAATAATTTATTATTAAATCACAAACAAAACCCAGTCATTTCTTTTAATACATACCAATTAAATCATATATTTATATATGCTTATAAAGTACGATATTATAATTGTATATACTATAATTGCTTATAAAACTAGTAATAGCACACATTTTATTTTAGAAATTATAACATATTAATAACTATTAATAATTAGCATATAAAATGTATGAATATAAGTATTTGCTAAGGAAGAAAGCTGCAGTGCTGACAATAAATACATTAATATTTCTGATAGTCCCGTAAGATAACTTAAGTGTAGGTATTTAAGTTACAATTAAGATAGTTATTAGATGTTTGGCTTTTTATAACGACATTTGTGGCGTCACGGTTAGAATCGCCGACAACAGCAAACTTTTCGTTAAGGTACGTTCTTTATGGATATGTTGCAAATGATGAACTGGTTGAACTTGAAAGATAATGTTCACATTTATAAACCACTCGAGGGACCGATTCACCATAACGAAAAGCTCGCTGGTCAGTACCCGTCTTCCTCAATGTTATCTGCAAAATGAGCTCACATCCACCGACACAATTATGTAACATAGTGATCATCCAACTCATTCTCCACAAGAGCCGGTAATAACAATTTAAACATAAACTTTACTTAAAACGTCATATGCTTACATATGTTATGCTAAAGCTGTACAGATCGCTTTTATTAAATAATACTAATGTTAAAGCTTAATAAGAAATACACGAAATAATATTTATATCATAATTATACAAAGAAATATATATAAAAAAGTAAATGAGTATCTTTCAAAAAATCTGTAATGAAAGATATTACCTTGCATTCCTTTAGAAAGTATACTTTGCAAACATTTTTCTGCGTCACAATTGGTGGTAATATATAATAATTGTATTACTGAATATTTCCTGAAAGACGCAAGATGTGCGCAAGTGCCGCATTTTCCAACCCCTGTCCGCTCACACACACACAACTGTCCCGACGACGACCACGCAATCCTGGGACATTACGAAGCTGCAATTCTGCTGTAAATCTTCGAACAAAAAGATGTGCTCTCCTTATCATGATCATCTCGTTATTATAATTAATTACAATTCCAAGTTCTGAAACACTATTTATTCATTTATTCATATTCTAACAAGATCTATTCATTGAATTGTATTTTTTTTTTATATCAAAGGAGTTCTGCGCTGCTTTCGCGGGATTTCTTTTTACTCAAAATCTATTAATAAATACTCGTGTATAGATAAGAAAGCATATTACAAATAAACATACAATTAACTATTTAAAATTTGATGCAAGTTATTAAATATTGTTAAATTTACCACTCGGTTCTACGTGATTAAGCAATGTCTATGTAATATAAATGTTGTTTTTTCTCGCATCTTGTCGTTTATTAAAGCTTTTGCTTTTTCCATAAGTCTATTATAATAGGTTGTCCAGAAAGTTCGTGCCGATATTTTAGGACAATTAAAACGTAGCTCATTTAAATATTGATATACATTTATTAAATTATATAGGTACCATTCTGCTCCAAAACCTTTCTCCATCTTTTGTGTAGCTCGAGAATTGCATCCTTCCAGAACCTCTTAGATTTCTCTGCAAAAAATTTGTCCAAATGGGTTTTGGTCTCAACCAAAGAGGCGAAATTTTTTCCAATAAGAGAATTTTGTAACGATCGGAAAAAGTAGAAATCTGACGGCTCAAGGTCTGGCGAATACGGAGGATGGGGTAAGACATCCCAACCAAACTCCAATCATTTTTGCTAAATCCTCAAAGATACATACGGTCGCGCATTGTCGTGATGAAACACGACGCCCTTCCGATTACATTCACGGTATGATATTTCCTTGCATGCCTGCTAATTGACGTAATGTCGAGCGTGATTGTTCTGAATTTCTGTTCTAATCATATATTCGTCTGTGGTGGAGGGCCAACTGGGCGTTCTTAATCTTTCAGGTCGAAATTTCCAGCTTTAAACCCTGTAAGCCACTTCCGCACAGTTCTTTCGGCTACAGCATTCTCGCCGTAAACAGTGCATATCTTATTTGCCACTTGTGTGATAATATTTTTCTTTCGGAAAAAGAAAAGCATTAAATGTCTATAATGCAATTTATTTGCCGCCATATTCTAAGGCGTACAAAACTGATAAAAACTAACGAATCTTAACCAAATGTTTTTCCAAATATGGCTGAAGCTACCCCTTTTAGAATATGTACACATGTCATTTGTTTTCAATAATTGCGATATATTCAATCAGATCTCCCACGCTGTCTACCGAAAATAGGCACGATCTTTCCGGACAATCTATAACATTTTTACCACTTACTTTAATTAACTCGATTATCGGTATATTAACTTATATATTGTTTTCACATAACGTATGTTTTCTGGCATAATAAAATTCTGTTATTAGTTGTTTACTTATTAAATATATTAATATTAAGAATCATTAACAATTATATTGCGATAAATATTCATAGGAATGCAAAAACTTTACTTGATAAATCTGATTCGACGGCTGTATGTAGATCCCAACTAATTTGAGATATTGAAGACTTCAGATCTCACTACCTTCTAGAGAAACATCAGAGTTATCCCCTTAACAAAAAATATTTATCACTGCTGTGTATCGTATCAATATAATTATTTATCATTAAAATAAACTAGCGTTTAATAAAAATGTGTAAATATTTTATTTTTTAAACAAAGCCGTTTAATTAATAATAATTGATCACATCTATTCGAAAGTACATTCATGTTAACGGCAAAGAGTACTATGTTCAGTAAAAGGTACACAATGTACTTCTACTCGTGGTAGGTCTCTGTTGCCAGAGATCATCTAGGTAGGTACCACCGCAGCTCCTATTGCAACCAACAAACAGTAATCGTCCCCGCGGGGGCAAGGATGGGTTATGTCAGGCTTGCATCGACTAAAACACCCACGATGTTCCGCCTCATCGCCTGATGGCAGGGTCACTGGAACGCTTTCGCTCACAACCGCAACCCTGCCGGCGTTGGCCGCTATCGCAGCCCCACCACGGGAGGGAGGAATGAACCCTCCCTTTCGAGGCCGCGCCGGAACATGCAGCGCGTTCCGTCCTCGGCCTCCTGCAGTCGCGCGGGTGACCGGTTCCCCCGAACCCGTCGCCCAGAGACCATGGGCGCCACGGGAGAAAACCTCTCCCGGCTCCCTGCGGCGGAGAGATATTGGACCCGCCGCTACCCGTTAACCGACAAACAGTACAGTGCGAACATTACCGTGTTCCAGTTTAATAGGAGTTGTAGCTGCTGAAATTACCGGGATACCGAGATTCAACTTCTCGTCTCAGGCGACGAGTGCAATGTGATGCAATGTATAACATTGTAACTAGCGCCACGCTGTTATGAGCGGGCGTGTCCCTTACCATCATGTGAACGTCCCGCTTGTCTCGTCACTTAATTGTATAAAAAAAATGTACAATATTGACACAACATACTTTGAAATATTTAAAACTGTAAAACATTCCACACTTGAAATATTTTTGTCTCGGGCACCTCGTGCCTATATATCATTATATTATTATGTTTATGGCACCTTATATCATTGTTTACACTTATTTTGTTCCGTTGCATAATATATATATAAACATTTAAGCAACGAGACGACCGGGACGTACCTGATGGTAAGTGATACGCCAGCCCATAACAACATGGCGCTAGTTAGGGTCGCTTGAGACATAAGATGTCATAAAGATGTGGTGGTACCTACCTGGAAGATCTCTGGCAACACAGACCTATCGCCAGTGAAATGAATCAATTATAATCAGTTAATAAATTAGCATTGGCTAAGCTCGAACCTATTTTTACTGTTGATTATGTGCAGAACTAAACTTATCGTGTAAAGTGTTGAACATAATTTAAAATAATGTAAAATACGAAAAAGCATCAGGCAAGTTAAATTTCTGAACTCCGGGCGCCGAACGGGGGTTGCGGAAGAACTGTTTCGCGTTATGCCGCGACCCCCGTGCTTTCTTTGCGGAAGTAATGGAATACCGTGTGTACGCAAAAAATGCATTTTATCATTTATAACAAAACTTATAGCCGGACTAGGTACAATTAGGCAGTTCGGATTTAGAGCCTTCAATTTAAGATTGAACAGCCCATACGTGTTATTATTATTTTATTTCATTGTAATTACTTTTAATTACAATGAAATAAATTCATGCATTACTTTTCACCTCGATTATCGTTATTCATATTACCTTCATGATTTTGTTTTCAAATTGTGACCAAACCGTGTCGAATATTTGGCGCGCGAACACAGAACTATTATAATATCATTTAAGGCTGTTGACGCCACATGCATTTTATTTACAGCTTAACAAAGAAAAAAACTACTTCATTTGATTTTATTTATATGTGTTAATATCACTAAAGCAAAAAAGAAAGAGAACATCATTGATCCGATGTTTTTAAATTTGTGTTGTCTGTTTCCTTTTTATGTTTGTCATTGCCCTTGTGATGATTGCTAAAGTACTTTACAAAGTAGAATGCAGTAATGTTAACATACTACTGTTTGGCGGTAGAAATAGAGGCTGCAATACCTAGTAAAATTACCGGTGGTAAACAGATTCATCATCTTATGTCTCAAGGCGACGAGCGCAATGTGGTGCAGTGTACGTCACCTTAACTAGCGCATCAGGTGAACATCCCGCTCGTTTCGTCGTTTCGTTAAATAAAAAAAAATCTAAACTTCCTTCAGCACCAGAGAACCACCACTAGTAAATCATACCAATACTAAAAATGTAATAGAAAGACCATGATATTAATAAAATGCAAAGTTGTAGAAAATTTTTATTATAGTCTTGTTATTCTTTTAATTTAATTGTAATTATTTTTTTTAGCATGGTTAACCAATTATGTGATTATTTTCATAGTTTCAGTAAAGGTACTTAAAATGAAGAAATATAGTACTGTGCGTAATCTTTGTTTTTCAGTGATCTGTCGTTTCCTGTTAAGCTGTCAGTTTGAAATAAATTAGTCAACACTAAAAATTGAAATTTATTATGTTTATATTTAATTTTAATTGCATTTTTGTTAATTTTAGTATAGTAAACTATCTTAAACGAATGAAATACATTACATGACATTATATACGATGGAAAATAATACATTCTGTTTATTATGTGCACATCTCAAATGCTTCACCGAATTGACGATGATTGAAAAAGATGAAGAGATCTTACAGAAAACAATGGAGAAGTTAACACGTCTAAATATTCTTTACCCAGATTTTAAAGAAATTCTTCCTAAAACGATATGTTTTTCATGTATGGAAAGTCTAAATAAAGCTATTGAATTTGTAGTGGAAGTTGAAAAAGCACAGCATGATTTAAAGAATTTTTATGAAAACCAAATAAAACAAGAAAAATGCTCATCCGATGAGGACCAAAAGAAAGATTTAGGTAACCAATCAGATTGTAATGTACATATTAAACAGGAATTTGAAACACAATCAACAGATAACAGTTCAGTGGTATCAAAGAATTTGAAAGTAAACAATAAAAAGTTAAGCCGAAAAAAAGTTATAGAAAGAGGACAGAATTCAAACATTTCTCCTTTAAAATACCTCAAATTGACCTGGGATGATTATCTCTGGACCTGTGCATACTGTGAAACCCAATTCTCTACTATCAAAGAACTTAAAATTCACTCTATGCAATATCATCAATGTTGTAATGCATTTAAATGCAATGACTGTAACATAAGAAAGTTACATTTGAAGCAGTTCATTGTTCATGTTAAAAGACATAGAAAATATCTCAAACTTTCCTGTTACAGATGCAACAGTAAATTTATGTTTCCGCATGAGTTACATATGCATATGAGAATAGCGCATGCACCTGGAACAAAATTTGTTTGCTTAGGTTGCACTGCAGAGTTTCAAAGTTCTGCTGAACTTGATGAGCACAACCAAACATTTAACAGAGATAAGCGTTCAAGAGATATACCCATTGCTCTTAAATCTGTAAATAGCTTAAACTGTGTCATTTGCAAGAAAACTTTTAAAACAAAGGGAACCCTAAACACCCACTTATTGATACACACAGATAGAAAGAGAGAACATACTTGTGAGAAATGTGGTAAATGCTTTTTAAACAAACAAAACTTGGCCGGCCATATGTTGATGCATGACAATGTGAGACCTTATCAATGTGAAATATGTAAATACAGTTTTAAAACTTCAAAGCAGCTAAAAGCCCATGTAGGCATACATAATGGTGATAAACCACATACATGTGATCAGTGTGGACGGGGTTTCCGTCTCCAGAGACAACTAAATTCTCACAAAATTATACATACCGATTCATTGCCTTATATTTGCAATTTTTGTAACAAAAAATTTCGCTTTAAAACAATATTAAATCAACATCTACGCCAGCATACAGGTATAAAACCATATTCTTGTGATGTTTGTAAGAGAGATTTTACAAATTGGCCCAATTATAATAAACACATGAAAAGACGGCACGGTTTGGATATGGCTAAAAAGAAAAGGACTCCCCAAGGAGTGTATCCAATTAACCCATCTACTGGACAAATTATAAAGCATGAAGAAACGAATGAAACTCTTGAATGGAAAAATCAAATATTGCAGAGAAAACGTAAGGGAAGACCCTCTCCACAGCAGAAAGGGAACAATACTTTAAAAGTATTGAACAAAGAGGAGTTAGAAATAAAAGTAATCTATAGTTAATGTTGCGATTATATTATTAAAAATAAGGTTATGTTTGAAATTTAATTTTATTTTATTGATTAGCAAAATATATTATAAAAGTAATCATAAGTTAACAGATTTTTTGTAAAATTAGTTACAATGTAAATAAATATGAATTCTGTTTGCAATTTCTTTTATTTATTTGTAATGTTTACAACTCATTGCAATATTACTATTTTAGACTTAAATTAAGACCTGCATTACGTTAGATAAGTGATTGTAGATATCTGACTACATAATAAATAAAGTAGTGTCAACTTGATTTTAACTGAAGACAGGATAGTAAGCAGCAAAGCTAGTATTTCTATGTGCCGATTCAAAGAACGCTGTAGCTAGTGAAATTCCTCGGGATAACTAGACAACACTATATGTCTCGAGCTACAAATGCAATGTGCATGAGTAGCAACAATCAATGTCAAAAATAATGTGGGAATTTATTTTATTTTAATTCCTTTATAATAATATTAACAAATACACGTAAAACGTTCAATAGGTTTTTTTTTATTTCTTAATTAAAGTTCCTGAATCTTGAAACAATTGGATTTTATAAATGAGGATGAAACAAGCAAGTTTTTTTGCAAGCTTTCCATCATCATTATCAGCCGATAGACGCTCACTGCCTCCCCCAAATATCTTCCCATCGATTGGTCTGAATTAGGTGCACTTGCTAATATTTAAACTATACATTCTATGCAGTTGCTCGCATACTTGAAAGTAAATACTAGATTTCAAAACTTGCTGTTATAAATACCTTAACTAACCGAAGTTATTATCTGTGACGAACAGGTATTGAAAAAGCAGGTTATGATTTGTTTTGTATGACAAATTAGTGATTTAGTTAAACGTCAGTATTATGCATTTAAATTAAATCTAATTCAAATATAATGAATCAATAAATTAACAATGACTGAGGTTGAACCAACCCATTTTTACTGTCGATTATGTGCAGAACCAAAATCATCAGGTAAAGTGTTGAACATAATTAAAAACAATGAGAAATACAAAGAAATATTAGACAAATTAACTTTCCTAAATGTGACCTACGTTGATATGTCTAGTAATAACAATATCTTACCTAAAACTGTTTGTTTTGTTTGTTACGATTCTTTAAACAAAGCGTTTGAGTTTCTGGAAAAGGTAAAACGATCGCAGGAGATATTATTAAATTTATTCACAAACAATGATTGCACGAAGGCGGAACTATCTGATGAAGATAGAACAGCATTTGATGATTACGTCTCACCGGATTCGGTTGCAGAGCTTTCGCCGTTAATAAAAGAAGAGGACTCACTCGACGATACGAAGTTATCTATAAATATAGACAATATTTGTGTTAAACAGGAGCCCAAACAGGAGGTAGCGATTAATAAAGTACAAGAAATTATTGCAGAAAGTAGTCCGTCCGATAAAAATGTTGACAAAACACTTAAAGTCCAAGACATACTTGGTGTGACTATATGTGATGTGCCATATTCATCAGACGTTACAATATACGCCAGAGAAGTTACAGATGGAAATAAAAGTATAGTTCCTCAATGGAAGAATTATCCATGGATATGTGCACACTGCAACATAGAGTTCTTAGATTTATCAACTTTACGATCTCACTCTAAAATAACACATGGAAAGTGTAATGCTTTTGTATGCATTGATTGTAAGAGTTACGCAAAGGGTGATTTTGAATCTTTCATAAAGCATGTAAGGAGACACAGGAGAAGACTGAGGTATTGGTTAGTCTTTTTGGTTTTTTGACAAACAGCAGTACAAAAGTTGTTTCCTTCATTATACCTTTTTAGGATGTAGATTTCCTTTCTAGACATTGTATCTTCTAATTTATGCATACATTTTAAGTTAAGTCATCACTGTATCTCATACTGTACCAGTTTTAACATGTAAAAAGCTATTGAGATGAAACCTATTGTGGTTACCCTAACATTTTTTTATTTCAAAAACATTTTTATTAATTTCAGAAAGAGATGCCACTATTGTGATGCCCAAGTCACTGAGGACTCCCTGGACACACATGTTGCACAACATCTTGTGAAATTTGAAGTCCCTTGTGGACTCTGTGGAGAAATTTTGAAGAATGAAGAGGCTTTACAGAAACATTTGGGTGAATACAATTCTATAAAGCCAAAACGTAAACCCCGAAGGAAACGTGGCACCCCAATCACTGTCGCTGATCTCACTTGCGAATTATGTAAAAAGGTTTACAAGAATCCTAACAGCTTACGAGACCATATGAAAATTCACACAAATGACCGCAAAAGAAACTATACATGTGATAGATGCGGTAAAATGTTTTATAATAAAGGCACCCTGACATCACATATTATGTCACACGATCAAATTAGGCCGCACATATGTAGAATATGTAACAAATCATTCTTATTTCCAAATATGTTACGGAGACATGTGGAGATGCACTCAGGTATTAAACCATTTTCCTGCGAACAGTGTGGTCGTTGTTTTAGACTGCAGTACCAACTAAACGCACACAAAATTATTCACACTGATGCGATGCCCTATGTCTGTGTATATTGTAATAAAGCATTCCGTTTCAAACAGATCCTTAAGAATCACGAACGGCAGCATACTGGTGCTAAGCCATATGCTTGCCAGAACTGCGGTATGGAGTTCACTAATTGGTCAAATTACAACAAACATATGAAACGCAGGCATGGTACTGATACATCTAAAAAAAAGATTACTCCGGATGGTGTATTTCCCATTAACCCTGAAACAGGGCAGATTGTGCAGTTGAAAGATGCTGGTACAGAGGAGTGGAAAACGAAAATAATGATACCAGGGAAGAGAGGAAAAAAGAAATTGATAAAGAAAGAAGATCTAGCATCATAGAAGAGAATATTGGCTTGTCGATGATGTTAACCATCACAATATAAATTCATCACAAACTAGTTTTTTTCATAATCTCTACGTTTCAATTTATTTATTAGTTCATGGCATAAAATTGATTCAGCTTTGGTTGTTAATTTGTAACACCCTGGTTCGATCCAGTGACCCCATTTTGTGAAATTTGGTCGGTGACAGTTTTTCTAAACTTACCTAGCTAACTACCATCCTATTGTAGACCTACCATCGTAAAGTCTGTCAAAATATTGGAGCTGGAATTTTCTAAGTGAGTATTCTTCACCATGATTATTTAGCTTCAATGTCAATTGTGAAATTGAGGTTGTTGGCTCATTGTAGGGAAAATATTAAATAAATTCTTGGTACTTTAGTATTATTGTTAATAGAAGTACCTTATGTTATATTTATTTAATTAAAATGACAAAGTAATATGTTAATAACATATGGACAGATCTTAAATTATTTAAAATATATATTATGAAAAAAAAAATCGGTGAAAAGCTATTCACTTAAAATTATTAAAATATATTTTATATATGAAGGTGTAAACTCTTTTCTTATATCATTTACTCCTCTCTTTTACTCTACTAGAATGATTAATCATCATGTATACATTAACAACTGCGTAAATAAATAAACCATGCTCCCTGTTCTTTTAAATGGGATTTTCTCATCAGGAGAAGGTCAAGACTGTTTTCCCACCGCATTGGCAAAGTGCTTGTTGGTGAATGCGTCATGTCACAACTAACCAAAATCTATCAAGCTTCTAATAGACTTCCAGTATTTTATCGGCTATAATACCAAAGGAGGCGCTGTGAGCATCGCATCATTATCAGCGGACAGAGGTACACTGCCGGGTATAGGCCTCCCGCAAAGATTTTAACATCGATCGATCCTGCGCTGCTCGCATCCAGCTGCTTCCTGCAATCTTTACCAGAATGTCGAACCACCTGGTGGAAAGGCTACTGACACTACGTCTTCCGGTACACGGTCGCTATTTCAGGGCCTTGGTGCCCCATCACATCACATCTCAGCATCGTATGGCATAAACATATCTCTATGTTCAATCGTTAGTATTGACTGCAGATCTTAGCTCGCTGGCCTAATGGATAGAGCGTGCGGCCACCATTCCGAAGGTCGCGGGTTCGAATCTCGGCATGTACCAATGATTTTAATACTTAAGTTATGTACATTTGTGAACTTTAGTAACAACAGTAAAATACAAACGGCGAAGGGAAACATCGCAAGGAAACCTGCACATGAATTAGAATTTATTCCAAGATGTGTGTGAAGTCACCAATCCGCATTGGGTCCGCGTGGTGACTATGGCCCATCGCCCTCATATTGAGGGTAGGCCTGTGCCCCAACAGCGGGCACGTAAATTGGCTGTGGTGGTGCACATCAATGTACAATACAAACAGTAGTGTTTGCACACCGTCGAAGTGATGCCGGATTCTTTCATTACAAATCGTGATTGAGCAATACCGGCCTTTGTATGTAAACAACCTACACAAGCCTTTTCCAAAAGTCTCACTGCTCCTGTAATTATAATAGCGACCACAGCACCCTTCAAATCAGAATACAGTAATGTTAACACATTACTGTCTAGCGATAGAAATATACATTGAAATGGTACCTATCTAGATTTCTTTCAGCGACACAACAGAGACCCAACTCCAATAAAAACCTACTAAATTCCAAAAATGTATTAGAACAACCATAGAATAAAATTTAAAATAAATACAACAACAAAGAAATTGTTATATTCTTATGATTTTAATTTAATAACAATTGTTTTTTTTTTAATCTCATTTTTAGTATACTGAATAACGGGATTGATAGAAACAGACATTAAGTCAGATTTTCAGAGTACATCCCTCTTCTAATATACAACTATTTATTTTTGGAGTATGAGTTAATACTAGTTTTACATTTACGAAATAATAAAAAGTGTTTGTATACTAATAATATATATATAATGAAAATTTATTTTGTTTGTTCGCGTCAATCATGTGAATACTTGAACATTGAAAGTATCGACACGAGAACATTGGACGCGGAATAATTTGTAGATGGTTATAGACTATTTATTTTTTTATTTTCATAGATCTTCTAACTTTTTATTTCTAATTAACTTTTATGAACATTTTAATTTGGTATTATTTATGCGGTTACAACAGTAACGATTGCTATGGAAAGTAATTTGCGGTCATATTATACACAATATTACGGCCAGCGATTCATACATAAAGTATAAGTCTTTTCTGTTAGGACTTGATACGACTGATG
This sequence comes from Ornithoptera alexandrae, assembly GCA_029030555.1. Taxonomy (NCBI): domain Eukaryota; kingdom Metazoa; phylum Arthropoda; class Insecta; order Lepidoptera; family Papilionidae; genus Ornithoptera; species Ornithoptera alexandrae. The sequence goes on from JARDVY010000018.1 coordinate 1,100,250, forward strand.
ACTTAATAAGGGGAACAAAACATTCAGAGCTGCTACTGTTTCGATAGTATAAGGTAGGTAGTATAATCACGGTAGGTGTCGAACCTTTGGTAAATTGCTTGATTATATTTGTGAATATTATCGCGTTCGTAAAATGATGCTAAATATTTTGAATACCCATTTACATTATTAAAAATTTCACGTCGAAGTACAAATCACGCTCCTAAAATGTACCATAGGAAAGATACATTTGAAGCAGTTCATAATTATGTTTAAAGACAGACAACTGAAGGTAGATCTCTATTGCTGACGACCGTCTCGGTAGGCTGCAGCGCCTATCGCAGCCGATAAACAGAACTGTGCAAACATTACTGTCTTTCAGATTAAAGGGCGCTGTACGAGTAGCTAGTGTAATTATTGGGGTAACGAGACTCGACATCTTATGTTTCAAGGCGACGGGCACAATGTGGTGCAGTATATATCATCATAACTAGCGCTAATATATGGGCAGGCGTATCATTTATAGTCATCTCGACTCATCCCTTCGTTGAATTAAAAATAACATGTGACTAGTGAGAGCGTTCTCATATTGAGAGTAGGCCTGTACCCTAACAGTGGGGACGTAAATTGGCTGTTAAAAAAAAATGTGACTAATGCGTAAGGGGTGACCGTTTCCATAGACAATTAAATTATACATACCAATTCATTACCTTATTGTAACAAAAAGATTCGCTTTAAAACCATACCAAACAACATCTACACAAGTTTTATACAAGTATAAAGCCGTATCCTTGTGATATTTTCAAGAGAGATTTGTACAAATTGGCCCAATTACAATAAGCACATTTAAAGACGGCACGGTTTGGCTAAGAAGAAAAGGACTCCCCAAGAAGTGTATTCAATTAACCTATCTACTAGAAGAAAGCAATGAAACTCTTGAATGGAAGAATCAAATTTCGCAGACCAAACTTAAGAGAAGTCCTTCTCCGCAGCAGAAAGAAAACAATACTTTAAAAATTTTAAGGAAAAGGAGTTAGAAATAAAAGTGAACTATAGTTAATGTTGCAATTATATTATTAAAAGTGAGGTTATGTTTGAAATTTTATTTTATTGATTAGCAAAATTAAGTTATAGAAGTAATCATAAGTCAACAGATTTGTGTAAAAACAGTTACAATGTAAATAGACATGAATGTTGTTTACAATTTTTTTTTTATTTATTTGTAATGTTTACATTTCATTGCAATACTGCTATTATAGACTTAAGGCCTGCATTACATTAGATAACTAATTGTAGATACCTGATTATATACTTAATAAATAAAATAATTGTGTCAACATGGTAAATCTAACGGGTGGTAGAAGTTTGTTGCCGAAGACCAGGTAGGTAGTTACTACCATAGCTTGTATTCTATGTTCTGATTTAGAGGGCGCTGTAGCTAGTGAAAATCCTGGGGCCACTAGATTTAACATCATATATTTCAAACTACGGACACAATTTGGTGCAGTGTATATCAACTAGCGTATCACTTACATAATCTAAAATTAGTAAATAATTATTAAATTTTTAAATAACGCGCCGTGTATAAAATGTGTGTAGCAAGATACTGTCCCGTAAAATACCTCCATTCCACCATCTTTGGAACCTCCATGATCTCTGGCGGAGGATCTTTGGCACGTACATTCATCATTGTCCATGGCACCATACAAGCTTTATGTTATCGTGCTTCCTAACAACCAGATTTAACGTAAGGAAATTTTGAATTAGCCTAATTATTCACTCAAAACTAAGTAATACCTACCAACTCGCATTTGGCCAGCTGATGGATAACACGCATCGACTCTCCTCGTGGGTGGAGGTCCTGCCATTGGGAGCATTGTTTATTTTATATATTTTTAAATAATAGCTTTAATATGTAGAAATATGTAAGTGGCCGTACTGTCACATACTTCCCAGAGAAATATTTAGAATAAGTAATTAGCTATTATTTATAATAATAATAATAATAATTATTTTGTCAAATATTAATTTACATTAGTATTTTGAACATTATATATAACGTTACTATGATTTTAGGTTTTAAAATTTAATTAAGTGTTAAAAACTACAGTTATATATTTTAAGAGAATACTCGTATAATTGAAACTCATTATGAAGAAGGACTCCGGCGGTTTTAAAGTTGGTAACCATACGAACTTAGTTCGATAAACACTTAAGGCTACTATTTATATATAGCTAGACGGGGTGGGAAAATATATCACATTAACATATTTATTTGTGAGCAAATAATGCTAAACACCTCGGAGATATCTTATCGTCAACGATTTTTTTACAAGTTGTATTTAATAAGCCATTTTCCCTTAAATATACGATTCTGTCCAATAATATAAAATTTTCAATTACAGGCTGCAAATGGTTTTGTAATAAAATGAAAATGGCGGCCTTTTTAAATGTCAGCGGCGATATTTCGCGCCAAATTGACTTCAGCTCGTCAACCATGACTTTTGGACTTGTTGCCTCGTTCCGATAGTTGAGTTCAGCAGCTTGTTTCGTTTCCAATAAATGATCACTGTCATGAATAAAAGAAAATCCCTCGGTACAGGCGTCGTGTGCGTAACTTTCGAAATTATTCTCGATTGCTTTCACTTTCACCGCTTTTCGTTTTTTCCTTTTTATTTTATAATTATCTATAATAATAAAAAGTTTAAACATAAGTACCATACTACTAATAGAATTTTTTTTAAGGTAACTAAAATAAATATTTTTCGCTGTGGAAAAACAATTTCTCCGTATTCGGCACAATGTATTAAGGGTGCTTAACAAAGGAGTTTGAAATTGTAGAAAACCCTCATAACCCTATATTCCCGATATATCTTACTAGGATATTTTCTAAATACTTCACTAAGATATCACAAACAAAGGGTTGTCACACTCACATAAAAATAGGTGCCGCGATTCTAATCCGTATAAAATTTTTAATGTACTTACGTTTATGTGCGTGTACTTGTAAAACGGCTCTCGCAAGTAAATTAAACACTAAATTCTTAATGTTACTTTGACATATAAGATAGGGTTGCGCCGCCAGCCTCAGGAATGGTATTCTCATATATTCGAACCCTCCGGTTTTTAAATACATCTCCTTAAGACAATTGCTGAGCGGGAAATTTACAAATCTTTCATCGGACAGATTATCTAAACGCATTTTATGGTAACAGCACGGCATCAAGATTATAGATTTTGCTTTAGGCATTTTCAGAAACGTGTTCATCGCGTCAACTGTTAAATCAGCGCAAGCGTGGAGGCCGGTCAGGCAAAAACCGTTACAATTTGGAAATTTATCCTCCAAAAATCTTTCCAAGTTGACGTGAGATTGGTCGGTGATTCTGTGCTTTACGAACTTGACGCTGTCCGTAGAATCAATGTGGTATTTGTTTTGGCGTTTCTTCGCTCCCACGTAATGATTCACATTACATTCCAAACCGAGGACGTTGTACCTCGTCCTATCGTAAATAACTTGATCAAGATATCCCTGCAAGTAATTATATTAAACTTAACGAGGAATAATAACAATTAATTAATGTTTATTAGAATTCAGTTACAAAAAAAGAGAAGACAATATGAACTCCATTCTGTAACATCTTCTATCCCACGGCGATGATTACAATGTGGTGTAATGTTTATCATCCTAAATAGCGCTACATAATCACAGACAGGCATCACTTACGATTAAGTGAGTTCTGTTCCTCATGGCGTTTTTTTTGAAAATAGAATAAGCGTAAGTTTGAGTTCATTATGAGTGTTTACTGCCTTTATTTAATCAATTTATGTTAGAGTTTATGAAAGAAGGTGTAATAAACAAAAACGTAATATTTTTTTATTCATAGAAAGACAGTCTTTCAAAAAATCAATTAAACATAGTACGACCTCAAACCTTTAAATAATTCGTAATTGTGTGTAACATTTAGGAAACAAAAGTAACTCACCAATCCCGATCCAAAGTCGACGACTGTATCACATCCAAGTTTATCACAAAGCTTTCCGATTTCATTCGCCAAGTAAATGATTTCATGCTTTTTCTTTGGGCCCAGGGGCACGTCGATCGTATATTGGACATTTTGCTCCTCAACAAAATAATAATCTGTATGTAATTTATCGAGTTTATCAAAAAACTTATCAATAAAAATGTTGCCCTTTATTTCGCTGCGGACATCGAAATCATCTTTATAAACATCAATGCTGTCGAGATCATCAACCCTTATGCCGTCTAAAATACCTTTCACCAGTATGTCCGTGTTGGCGAAATTATACAACTGTTGATATTCTTCAAAGAATTTTGTGCATTGCTCAAAATAGGCCTCATAGTTATCAAAATATTGCGGCAGAGTCATTTCTTACATCTGAAATTAATATACGAAATAACAGTCAGGAGCTTAGTCGTGGACGATAGTCATCATCACCATCAGCCAAGTGTAGACGTCCACCCAAGATCTTTACACCGATCGGTACTGCGCTCCCACTCCACCAGATCGTCGAGCAAAGCTTTGCTGTTAAAAATATAATTTTCGTGTAAAGTATCCATGTCTATCTGAATGGAATAGGTTTAAAAATAAAACAAACTCTCTGTTGTAATGTAGTTTGAGGAATCGAAGATATTCTGCGAGAATAATGGCTCATCCACCACTAGTAAGAAGTTTTATTATTGTTTTGCAGTTAAAACTTATTGTCGGTTTGCTTTATTGCATTAAAAACATTTACAATGATCAACGGTTTTATATTGGTTAAAAAATTAAAGACCTATTAGCACTAGGATTTTCTTATTCAGTTAGTCTATCAGATCTTTATTATAACAGTATAATACTTGAACGTTATCCCATCTGATGGTAGGCGGGTATGTACCCGTAGTCGATGATAAAACAATATTTCAACTATCACGTCATGTTATAGCGGAAACAGTCTTCCTGACAGATTTCTAATCATTATTCCTTCGTCGGTTTCCCTGCGTAATCGAATCAGAAATGAAGAGATCCGCAGAAGAACTAAGGTTACCGACATAGTCCAAAAGATTGCTAGTCTCAAGTGGCAATGGGCAAAACACAACGATCGAAGGATTGATAGCCGATGGGGCACCAAGGTCATCCAATGGCGACCACGTACCAGAAGAGGTATTGTTGGCAGGCCTCCAAGGTAGTCCGACGATCTGGTGAAGGCTGCGGGCAGCGCACTATGCCTATGTCCAGCAGTGGACATCTGTCTGCTGATAATGATGATAATTCCTTCATCTCGTTAAGAAAAACGAAACAAAACAGATACTCCTACCGCAACAATTAGGATATGAATAAAGTAAAATAATTTAAATTAATATTATTTATTAACAGTCTTAATATTGTTTTCGAAAACGTTACAGTTTTAAACCACATCATTAAAAATAATTAAATTCTAAAATATAAAATAAAATGCTGGAGAGTACAATAATGATAATTCTAAGAAACAGACCCAGTAGGAAAAAATAAGTATGTGGTCGAGAAGAAATATTCTCCATCTACCCTTAATGTATTAACACCAAATTATCAATGGGACTCCCTGGACAATTATAATTTTGCTTCACCAAACACTTTGCAATTTCCCCGTACACCAAATTATAGTCCTTTTACTTTTAAAAGTAAAATGATAAAGTACAGTCTTTCCTATGTTTCATTGTTTAGATGATCAGGTTTACTGTTGTGGGCCACTTAATTTCTTCCATACTTCATCATCCTTCTGCATCTGTTGGGAGGCTCCATCTCCGATCACGCATTTAGCCGCCCAACTGTCGGACGTTAGATATTTATGGCACACTTCAATCAAATCATCCTTTGTCACGGCCAGCACTCGCTCTCTCTGTGTTTGCCAAATGTCAAAGGATAGCCCATAAAGGAATAAGTCTATACCCTTCATATATTCCACCACCGGTTGGTCCATCTGCTGCAATATTGACAGTTTAGCTTCAAACAGATTTTGATCATCCAATAGGCTAATGTTCTCATTCATCCACTTAGTGGTTTCATCATATATATCCAAAGTTTTACGAGAGTTTGGATCTCTGTATGAATAGAAGTTGAAAATTCCATCTAATGTCAGCAGTGCACCTCCGCCATATGCACCATTTTGTTCTCTGACAATTGGATGGAGATATTTAGAAGTCAAAAACCTGGACAGCACTCGAAGTTTTGGATAATCTGAATCAGTGTAAGGTACAGTTTGAATTACTTTTGCACAAAAATTGACAGGGATATTCATAGAGATGTGCAGACCTCTCTTTTCTTTTGGTGTTTGTTTAGACTCCACCCAGTTGATGCGGTTCACATCCTTGTTCTCATCAACATTACTCAAACTATTGCAGAAGTTGTCTACATTATTATACAATTCGTTATTTGTGCTGCTGTAATGAAAGGCTGCCCTTAAGTTGTTACCTGTGAGTACTTGCTTAGCAATTTCATCCACCAGCATTTGTATTTCATTGATGTTATATTCCTTCTGAATGCTTTGCATGTTCATCACATGGCTTAAACCTAATAAACTTTCCTTACACTCATCCACGGAAGAGATCAATGATCTAGCAGATTGCATCGCGTACGTGTGACCATTGTCAATAATTCCGCTGGTTAGCGATGAGCAGTAATTATTTAAAAGCATTGTCATTCTTTCTTCATTAGCAAAATTAGGCTTACTGAAAATTTCAGTCAATATATCAAGCATTTTAGGTAAGTTCTCATCAAGACAATGGCTACTCAGCAGAATTCCTTGTTCATACTGGCCATGCTGGTCTATATGCTCAGTAACATGGGTTATAAAACTTAATCCTGAGGTACTTTTGCTTACATATTTATCGAAGTCTCTGTAGTTATAAGATTTTGTATTAAATTTATCAATAGAGTAGTTGAAAAATGGCAGCAGCTCAATTTGTTTTCCATTTAATGCTTCTGTTCCTAGAACTCCTTTGAAATAAGTAACACAATTAGTATTCGCTTCACAAAGTTGTAAAGGTATTGATCCAGAAACAGTATGCTTTAAAGGTGGAGCCGTTTTAGTCAGGGTTATCTCATTGATTTTCAAACAAGGCAACACATCCAAGTTTTGTGGCTTTTTTTGAGCATTCGATAATTCTAATCCATCCTCATAAATTTGCTTCCTCTCTGTTTCAGTTAATGCTTCAACTTTCTTTTTCAGTAATTGCTGTTCAGCTGTATTGAACATCTCATCAAACTTTGGGTCAGGCTGCATTGTCATAATCAATTGATGTTTGTTGGACAAAAAGAATTTATTGATAACATCCTTAACACAGTCTTGGTCTTTAAGGTTTGTCTTCAGTTTTTCAAGCAACTGGTTTACTTTTAAAGCATTTAATATGGGTCCATTATGGTTCCAGAGAGGCATTAGATTAAATAATAAATTAAGTCCAAATTTAGGTGATTGATGTTTAATTGCTAATTCAAAACCATGCAGTACACTCTCAATATGATCTTTCTCAAAACCATTCTCAAATATTTGTCCAATTGTTTCATTAGCAATATTTTCAACTAATTCAAAGTTTTTCTCCTCAACATCTCTTAGACCAACTACGAACAGTGTATCCCTGATCTGGTTGTCATAGCCAGTTAATGAGTTGTAGCCACCCGATATGTTCTTCTCAATAAGGCTCTTGTAGAATGCTGAATTAGGACCAATTATCATTAACTCAGAGAGTGCTGTGAGCATAAATGTTTCATAAATGTTAGTAATGTCAGACATCACATAACCTATCGCAATTTGATTTTGCTTCTCTATTGGCCCCCCATATTGGTCAATTCTACAAGAAATTGATGCTCTTTTAGGCTCTTCCCATCTACTTTGTGGTGCAACAATAGTAGGTTTGGGATCTAAGTATTGATATTCACTTAAATATACTTCATTGAGGAATTTTAAGTTAGCTTCTAGGGGAAAGTTTCCATAAGAATAAACTCTCGCATTACTAGGATGATAATGGGTAGCATGGAAATTCTTTAAATGTTCATGTGTCAGCTCTGGAATGCATAATGGATCACCTCCAGAAACAAAACCATAGGTACCTTGTGGTAATATTTGGTTCATGAATTTCTGTCCAAATAACGAACTTGTTTCTGAAAATGCACCCTTCATTTCGTTATAAACTACACCTTTAAATACCAGATCAGAGGATATATTCTCTAAATTAGAATGTTCCAACCTCCATCCTTCCTGTAGAAAATCAAGCCTGGCTAAATTAGGTCTAAAAACAGCATCTAAATAGACTTTTTGAAGATTTCTATAATCTACCTCATTTTGTGATGAAAATGGGTAAAATGTGTAATCAGGACCTGTCAAAGCATTCATAAAGGTTGCTAAAGATCTATTAAGCATTTTAAAGAAAGGATCTCTTACTGGATACTTCTCAGAGCCACAAAGGACAGTGTGTTCTAATATATGAGGAGTGCCCATGGAGTCTAAAGGTGTGGTCCGAAAGCCAATAGAAAACACATTGTTAGAATCATCTCTCTCTAAATGTAAATATTGAGTCTTTGTTTTTTCATGTGTGAGAAAGTAAGCCATCATATTATACTCTTGGATATGTTCCACATCAGAACATATAAAACCATGTGAAACTTTTCCTGGTTGTAGACTTTTTCCTATAAATTCTTTTTTCTTCAGTATACTTCCACTGTACCCTCTATGTAATAAGAGTAGGCGATTTGGTACTATTCCAAAACGATTGAGTCTTGAATACATTTTTCTTGCTATGTTTATATTTATCCTGGAATATAACACATCACTCACTGTTTAAGTAAATCAGAATACTATTACTTATTGTAAAATGTTAAGCACTTATTTATCATATAAAGGTTACAATTTGTCCTTAGTTGGGTTGAATTGTTAATATTGTTTTAAATTGAAAAATTATGTAATATTTTTACCGTTTAAGAATTTTTAGACATGATTAGTGGAGAAAAAGGAATTACGCCTGTGTACGTAGCAACATGCATGCACACCGTTCGTAGCTTATGACTATTAAATTATATCAAGGCCCGTACGCGAGTCTACAATATTTAATAATAATATTGTTTTTATAAAGCACCGTATTATAGTAAAATTTTCATAAAATGACACCGGTCGATGGAAAAGAAACAAAAGCATAATGATGCAATGTTTATACTTACAGGAATTCACACGTATCGGAGTAGAAAATGCGAATCTATGAAAATTTTTCTTATTTACGTTTAATCATTCATATTTCAATATACTTCTTAACCTTTTGATGTTTTTTATAGCAATGAAACGAGTTACGAAAGGAAAATGCTTATGGGAAAAATGGCAATGACATTAAATTATTATTGCCTTGCCATGTCATACTATGAAAAGTTCTATAAGATTTTTTGATACTTAACTAAGAGCAATTTAAAATTATTTTAGTTGGTTACATGTATTTGTGAGCGTAAATTCAATAATAATTACTGAGGCGTTATAAGTCCAAATTTATATATTTTATATTGAAGTGTAGAATACCATGACTAAAAAGCTTATAAATAAAAAGGCTTATGAATAAAATTAAAATTTTATTACTAAACTATACTGTCAATATTAAAAGGGAGACAATACATTAAAGACCAAAAAATTAAAACACTTTAATTTAACAGTTTGACATTGTCGTTATCTCGTGGTGGATCTTAGGTCCTTTTAAATACGCAGATCTGCACGTGTTTACGTGTGGAGTCTGCGTGTAGTTATATTTATTTAAAACAATAACAAAATAAGTCGAAATGAATTTGTACAACTTTAAAAAGATTGCAGTGGTGCCCACGGCAAAGGTAAATTTAACTTAACTACATATAATAATTTTTTCTAGTTTTTAATAGAACTAACCTAAAAACGTTTCATTTCTAGGACTTTATCGATATTATACTATCGAAAACGCAAAGGAAAACACCCACAGTTGTACATAAACATTATAAAATAACACGTATACGTGCCTTTTATATCAGAAAAGTGAAATTTACCCAACAAAACTTTCATGACAGACTATCGAGGATTATACAGGTAAGAATCATAAAGAAACTATCTTGTAATGTACATCTAATTTATAACAATCAAATTTTCTTAACACCTCATACAGTTCTATGGGATTACAATCTGTTAATAAAATGTAGTGCAACAGTTCATGTCTGTTACATGTAACAATTGCGATTTTAATCAAGAATATACAAATACTTAAATTTTTTTTTAATAATATGACAAAATATTATTATCTTACTACATAAAGGTATAGTCAAAGTATATGTAAGATCACATTGCACAATGAAATGCAATAATTGTCATAAACCTAATTATGATTATTTTATTAACATAAATTTAAAATATAAGTTAAGAATACTATAGTTAGAGTTATACTATACCTCACATACAAATTATGTTCCAGGAATTCCCAAAATTAGATGATGTCCACCCATTTTATGCAGACCTTATGAATGTTCTGTATGACAAGGATCATTACAAACTTGGTCTTGGACAACTGAACACAGCACGCCACCTTATCGATAAGTAAAATCTTTATTTTTTCAATATAATAAGTACTTATAAAGATTATTTGCTATAACACTAATTAATGTTTTTCATGTAGCTTATATACCTGGTAAGGCTTTATATTCACTAATTGCTTGACAAGACACTGCTGCAGGTCTTATCACTTGTCAAACAGTAGTGAGCAATTATTACTGTGTTGTCGATTGGAGGGTGTTTATCAAAGCATTGCACCTACTGGTATACTTATCCTGCAGTATGTTATATCTTTTATTAATGCCAAAAATGTTTTTTTTTTTTTTAAATATACTTAAGGGATTTGACAAGCAAGGCGTTCACCTGATAGTAAATGATACACTGACTCACAACAACATGGTGTTAGTTAGGATGTAATTACACTAACTACAATGCTCTTCAAACAGATACACAGTAATGTTTGGCGGCAGAAATAGGTGCAGCAATGGCCTCCTCCTAGATGGTCTTGTGCAACAGATATACAGTTGATATGTAATAATGACACTAATTTCTATGCCTCAGGTACTCATTCATAGGTTACATTGTGTTCTATTTTTTTTTACAGTGTAGCAAAAGACTATGTAAGATTACTTAAATATGGTGACTCTTTGTACCGTTGCAAACAGCTCAAACGCGCCGCTTTGGGTCGTATGGCGACCATCATGAAGCGTCAGGGTGCAAATCTTACATATCTAGAACAGGTAAACTGTTTAGTCATACTTGCAAATATATTATGTTACGAAAGTATCCTCTTTATCAAAATTTTATATTTTAATGATTGAAATTTGATATGATAATAAAAACCTGAAGAAGCAAAGGTCAATGTGGTCAATTTTATACATTACTTACTCGAATCTTTGTTTCAACCAGGTGCGACAACATTTAGCCAGGCTGCCGTCAATAGATCCCTACACACGCACAATCATCATCTGTGGTTTCCCCAATGTTGGCAAATCTAGCTTCATCAACAAGGTAATATTTCTTAATTATTAATGTCAGGTAGGATTCTCCTGATAGAACCTCAATCACATTAGATAACAACAAAGTTACTTATCCAAAGACATATGACTACCAATTTTGCTCATTAATGTTAGTTACCTATATTCTTTATATTTTGGTTGATTCCTAAAATAATCTATAGCAGAACTTTAGTCCAGCCTTGTAGCATGGAACTTCCAGAATGGATATCAGTACTACATGTTGCACTGTTCCCTTGTTGGCACTTTAGAAATCAGCCGACCTAACCATGACACTCGTATTGTCATTTTATCAATATAACAGTCTTGCTGTGTTCTGGCTATCAATACATGACACAGTATTTTCGACGAGCGTACTTCCCTGTCCACAGTCTCATTCTCATTGGACACCGTTTAAACTTGAGAAAAGTATTATTGCCGTTATATAAGAAAATATGTTTGTAATTTGATGTTGAGTAGAACCAATACAGCAAATAAATGGCCTCATTTTATCACTTTATATAGATATTTACAGATAATTTATTTAACTGGTCACATTGCAGATAACCCGGGCCGATGTTGAGGTGCAGCCCTATGCGTTCACAACCAAGAGTCTGTATGTTGGACACACCGACTACAAATATCTAAGATGGCAGGTACTGGTATACTGCAAATTACATATGTGATAGATAATTCACTTGAGATCTTCCGTTTATCTTCGTCTTTGGGTTTCTGTGCGAAAGAAAGGAATATCCCCATCAATACATACACATACTATAAAACACAATTACACTACTTAATGTTTCTATTGCTGGAGCTTGGCATCTTGGCACCAGGAAATTCACACTGGCTAAATGCAGGACACTAGATATTCTCTGTAAAAGTTGTTGTTCTTAGAATATCTTGTCAGGTCTCTACGCAATGTTTTTGTTTATACTTATTTATTTTTATTCACAAAATATGTGATAATGGAACTATTATGTCCACATTGACAAAGTGTTAAAAAATATTACAAAGCTTATTCATCATCATCTTCGGAATCAGACTACTTCTGTAGGATGAAACCCTTTTCCAAAGACCTCTTACTCATTAAAATCAAAGACTCTTTTAACAAGCAGGTTACCTCAGTCTAATTTTTTCATCTTGCATTAGTAGTTTGTTTTGATGTGGAACTCTAGGTGATAGACACGCCTGGGATCCTGGATCACCCACTAGAGGAGAGAAACGTGATAGAGATGCAGGCGGTTACTGCGCTCGCGCATCTCAGGGCAGCCGTGCTGTACTTCATAGATCCTTCGGAACAGTGTGGGCATAGCATAGAAGAACAGGTATTTATGAATTCCATTTTAAAGCTCAGTGTGATCGGTGCAGTCTTTTTTTAATAAATAATGTTTAGAAAAATTATCAAACGGAAAAAATAAGAAAATAGAAAAGATTTGCAAAATTTGTTGAAGTTTTATACTTTGAAGTAAATAAACATACTTTATTTTTTCACTTGAAACTAAGTAGAGACTTAATCATGCTACAGTTTGTTTTTAATTTTCAAAGAATATACATTTTATTATTTTTCTTAGATTTCACTATTCGAAAGCATAAAGCCGCTATTCAGCAACAAGCCACTGATTGTGGTACTCAACAAGATAGACGTGTTGAAGCCTGAGGAGTTGCCGGATGCGAAGAAACAACTCATTGAGCAATTAGAGCAAACATGCTCGCAGGGCAACATAGTCAAGTAAGTAACCTAATTAGTATAACTAGACAAAAGAATACAAAAGAGCATAACTAAAATGGACTGAATTTTATGTACTCATATATATAAACTAGATTTCCTCCTATGTAAAGACTCTTCATAATGTCTCAGGAGTGGTAAAGCCGGGAGACTTGAAATTTGGTAGGAATATACTTTTAGCCGAGTATAGCTCAGCTAAGAACAGATCTTACAAAACGTCACTCCAAAATATAAGTTTAAGAGTACTTGTATTGTTATATGTTTACATTCTCCTCGGTGAAAGTCCCAAGCATCAGAAGAGGGAACATTAAATGGGCTGTTTAAAATTTTTTATGTGTACGAGATCCACAATGCTTTGGCTTCCGAGATCAATTGTTCGCCCAATCACACACTTGCCCTATGTCTGAGGACTGTATACTGTCAACTATGAATGTAATGGGGATATAGTCAAGTTATATTTTTAATTCTGTGTCGTCACAGCGTTGACTCGAACTCAGAGTTGCGGACGGTTCCCCTCATGCGCATGTCCACGATAACGGAGGAGGGCGTGCAGGAGGTCAAGATCGAGGCGTGCGAGAGGCTATTGGGTCACCGCGTCACCGAGAAGATGAGGACTAAGAAGGTATAAAGACAGACAACCGTACACTTTTATAGTGTATAGTTTGTGTTCTTAATTATATATGAAAAAAATATAAAAAAATCATTCTCAGAAGTTTGTTGGGTACTCCAGGTGGACGGGATCTTGAACCGACTGCACGTGGCGGTGCCGACGCCTCGCGACGGCAAGGTGCGCCCGCCAGTGATACCGCCCGCGGCCGCGGTGAAGCAGCAGCAGCGCACGCAGCGAGAGGCTCGCAAGAGGAAGCTGGAGAGAGAGATAGAACTGGAACAGGGAGATGACTACGTGCTTGGTAAGTCTCCAATAAGGAGTCCCAGGAGTAGATTTATTTTTATGTAATTAATTGTCAAGAGCAGTAGGTGTATTATGTAGTTAGGATGTTTACACAGCATGTTCATAATCTTGAGAAATTACATTCTAGTTATTCTCAATAATTTCACCAGCTACAGATAGATACAACAGTGTGTTCTCGTCTCTTGCAGATCTCCAGAAGAACTACGCGGAGATACCGGAGGAGGAGCGGCACGACTCCATCCCGGAGTTCTGGGAGGGTCACAACATCGCGGACTACATCGACCCTGACATATTCGACGTAAGTTATTACACTTACAGTTACACACAGTTAAGTTATTACAGTTACACAGTTAAGTTAGCTCAGATATGCTGGTGACTTAGTTCTGCACATCTTTGATGATGGGGGGAGGGTTAAGTAAAACTAGATCACATAAACCAGAGTAGGTCCACGATTTTGACCTGTGACAATTTAGTTTATAAGAAAATCATACCAGTTGTACATATAGAAGAATTGTGGGTTCAATCTCCATTGATAATAAGCCGAGCAAGGAAATAATCTCATGTCATCAAGATTGACAGCTTCCGAGTGTATGTGGTGTCTGTTAATCTGCACTTCGCCAACATTATGGACTACAACTGTCTTGACTATCTTGTTTGTGAACACTCCGAAGCCCGACTGGAGATATTAAGGGTAATGGTGGGGGCCATGTTACTAGTAATATTTATCCAGTTTTTTTTATGTGCAAATGAGATTTAATTTATTTTTGTGTTACCGCCCTCCTACAGAAATTGGCCGAGTTGGAGAAGGAGGAAGAGATGCGCGTCGCTGGTGGTATGTACGCCGTGCCCAAGATCGAGCTGGACGAGACCATGCGGGAGATCAAGGACCTGGCCAGGCAGATCCGGTGAGAGCGTATTGTGTATAGTTATTACAAAAATTTATATTTATGGTTTCTTTTCCACGTCATGGTATTTCCAAGACATTTTTATTATTTTTTTTTAAATTTCATATACTAGTTCTTGATCATGATTCTACCAGATGAATAACTCTATCTATAATCGCACGAAGTGATGTCACGAAGAAGGTGGATTTGATGGTATATGATACATCCTCCCTTGACAATATGGCTCTCCATAACATTATATACAATGTACCAGATTGAGCTCGGCGCTATGAAATACAATTGTACCACACATGTGTTCCATGTCGATGCAAACAAAGTATTATGTTAAATTTATGTATATATGTGTGTGTTCAGCAACAAGAAGGCGGTGCTGAAGGACGAGTCGCTGCTCAGGAAACAGTCCACGAAGCCGGTGATGCCGCGCACGAGCCGCGCTCGCGCCCGCGACCGCACTGCAGGCGGGCTGCGCGCCGAAATGGAGCAGCTCGGTTAGTTGCATCATCGTCATCATTATTATCACCTGATAGACGTCCACTGCTGGACATAGGCTTCCCCCAAAGATCCCCACATCTATCGATCTTGGGCTACCCGCATCCAGCAGCTTCCCGCGGTCTTCCGGGGCCGTCGTTTGTAAAGATTCATATCGGGGAATTTGAGCCGTTTCTCACTATGTTGTCCCAATGCGGATTGGTGGGAGCTAGAGCCTCGCTGTTGATTAGCAGGGTGCACCACGAGCAGGTGAGGTTGGTTTGGGTCTCGTTAGTTGTGTGGGACCCCTTACATCCCTTTAAATGCATCACTTTGTCTAAAGTAGAACAACAGTTTTGCAGCCGTCGCCTCTGTGTATTGTAAGCTGTCTGTAATTACACGTGGGCTACATTTCCCAGGTGTGGACATGTCGGACACGCAGTCGGCGCACTTCACGCGCTCCGAGTCGCGCACGCGCACTCGCTCGCGCTCTCGCTCGCTGTCCGCGCCCGCCGCCAAGCGCGCGCGCACCGACGTCTCGCGCTCCGTCAGCCGGCCAGCGCGCGACACGCAGGGCGTCAAGGACGTCGCGGTAAATATATCATCAACATCATCCTTCACTCATCCTCTGCTGTATACAGCGGCTTACCACAGGACACAGTCATCAGTTCTTTATATCTATTCAATTATGACTAAACTACAGAGTGACGTAACGAGCACATTTACTTCGTGAATAAGTTAGATAATGTGTCAAGTGTTTACTTCACCACTCGCTATGAGTAGTGCTAAGTAGTCTGCTGGGGGTGCATTTGAAATAGCATTGAGTAAGTTATATCTGGTTACTTCAATAAAGTAAAGTGCACTTCAAACTGGATCGCGGTATGTGACGGTAGAAGTAAATAATTCGGTGTTATTTTGCTGTACAGAAGTATATTCTTTGGGCTATATGTACATCTCCAATCTTCCTTAATTATATGTATGGTTTTTTTTATGTCAAACTCAATATGCAATAATAATATAACTTCTAAAAGTCTAAGAAAGAATTCAGAGTAAAAAATATAGTGGTCCCGCCCTCGCGCGTCGCCGCACAGCTGAGGGGGATCGTTGTTCGGATGCTCTTCCGAGGCAGAATTATGTTTTTGTTTAATAATAATTCGTGCGACCCGGCCGATGCTAGACCGGAAGTTATTTATTTCGCCGCCGTCAAAGCACGACCGAGAGCGAGCGGTTGGCACAACCATGTACTTGTTTAAAAAAACAGCTTAAATCAGACATGAGACTAAGTTGTTATGCTTCATTTGAAAGTCAAAATATTGTTTAAGCTCACGCTTTCATATGTTAAATAGGATTAAATAAATGTAATGATCTAGTAACTTACTGCCGACTTTCCATCTCCATGCCGGTGCTTCAAGCATTTCAAGATATATCTTTAATTTAATCAATTACGTCTAGTTGTGTACTAACCTCACCATTATTTTCTTTTATAGATGCAGAAGAAGGCGAAGAAACTCGCGCACGTGGCGATCGCGAGGAAAACGAAGAGGATGGGACTGAAGGGGGAGGCGGATCGCTTCATCGGCACCAAGAAACCAAAACACTTGTTTGCTGGGAAACGCGGCGTCGGCAAGACGGACCGACGGTAGCGCGCCGGTGTATATATATATATATATATATATCTACACAGATCGTTCGCCATAAAACACATTTTACTATCGTTATCCTGGAACTACGCTTTATAAACGTATTTGAATAAATATATAGATAAAAATCTATTAAGTAAACCGAGTTGTAATTACAACTTAAAACTTAATCTCCGCAATACACTTACACAGATGGCCTCTTATTTTGAAACTTTCATGGCGTAGGAACGCAAGTGTTAACATAATCTGAAAATAGCTGGTGGTTTCAAGTACTTTGTATTGTTTTAATAAAGAAATATCAGTTTATTAATTGTTTTTATTCATGTACCTTTACCTTTAACACTAGAATGGATGCTTATTACATATTTTTAATTATCTAACGTGAAGTTATTGTTATTTATGATAGATACATTATCCACTTTAAAAATATACTTACTGCATGTTATTTGTGGGGTGTAAGTGGTCCTCTCACAACAACTCACGGGACCCAGTCCAATCTCACCTGCTCGTGGTGCACCATGCTAATCAACTAACGAGGCTCTGGCTGTTACCAACCCGCATTTGCCAGCGTGGTGGGAAATGGCCCAAATCCCTCCATATGATGCATTCCTACCCGATCGATGTGGCAATCTTTGAGGGAGGCCTATGTCCAGCAATGGACGTCTATCGGCTGATGATGATGTTATTTATATGTATTACATAAATTTACTTAGCTTTGATTTGTTCGTAACTTATTACTCAGGCATTTAATAATTTTTGCTCTTCCTATCTAGCTACTACTTGTGAAGGTCAATCTGCCGCCATAACAGCATATGCCCTAGTCGTAATAACACATTCTTCCGCTGTGTTCCACTTATCAAGGCCCATTGTCATTTCAAATTTGTCAAAAGATAGATCTTTTTTTTTCGTCTATTTAACTTCTTCGATTATTGTTACTTATGCCCTCGGTAGAGAACTGCTAGTAAGCAGCGCTTTTTTTTACGCAGAGGAAATATGGAGAAAAACATTCTTTAGCGACTTTGAAGGTACGCGGATAGGTGAATGAAATTCTGATTAATGCTTGAATTGAATTAATTCTATTGGATTATTTTCGTTATAAATAAGCGGTATATGGTTAACGCAACTAGCGAAGGGATTATACATCGGTCATCCGAATTACGCAACTTTAACACATGTACAATTAATCAAAAAGAGATTGCGCATGCGCGAACGGGAAGTGACTTTTCTAAGGCATAATATAGGTCGTGCACGGGTTCGGTCCTTTACTGCGCGGGCCGTTGAAGAGTCGACACGTTCCACTGTTCCGGACTTCGAGGCGTGATTTTGAAGAGCGACTGACTGTTCTTTTGAGAACATTTATATTGTTTCTGTAAATTATTCTTTTGAGAACTACCGTATTTTTTCTATAAAACCTGTTCTTTAGAAAACATTCGACCCAGCGGTGGCGTTTCTATCGAGAACGTCATTATACCTACAATTCCTTTTCTAAAATACATATTTTAGAAAGGCCTTTTAAATGACATCAGGTTTATGTGGAGACCCATACATTGTGAAACTCCTCAATAGCAGTCTTCAG
Source organism: Ornithoptera alexandrae (assembly GCA_029030555.1). Taxonomy (NCBI): domain Eukaryota; kingdom Metazoa; phylum Arthropoda; class Insecta; order Lepidoptera; family Papilionidae; genus Ornithoptera; species Ornithoptera alexandrae. The sequence continues at coordinate 1,118,976 of JARDVY010000018.1, forward strand.
CGTTCATGGGATTACGAAATATCTGTTTAGAACATAACTGCGGCTTCCCCGGCGCTATGTTGATAGTTCATCCCGAGGAATATTTTGTGCCTCACCAGGCATTGCGATCAAAATACAAAATGATTCATTTAGTAATGTTTAGGTAGCTTGATCTCTTACTACCACGGTTGAATCGGTAAAGATACAATATCGTATAAATTAGTTTATAATTCGTATATATTTATTAACTCATTAACGCTGGAAGGTGCCGTAGAGCACGACCTACACGAACTTCAAGCAGTGGACTGGCAAAAGGCAGTGCGAGACAGATAACGCTGGCGCTCTCTTGTGTCGGAGGCCAAGATTCACTTCGAGTCGCTGTGCCAGAGTAACGCACAGTTTTTTGAAAAGAACCGGGCGAAATACTCAATTTTTTTATGTAAAAAAACCAGTTTAGGACATTGTATTGGCAAAAAAAAATTCAAAAATAATTAATATTTTAATTTAGGATTTGGATTCACATTGTACCACAATTTATTTTATGATGCGCATTTCACTTGGAAAAAGGCTACATTTTATTCCTGAATAAATAAGCGTTATAGCTCATAATCCCATGTAAATGATAAATATCAGTAAAACTATTAGTTTTCTTTGCTTTAATATTATTATTTTTAATAGTCGATGATATTCAGTGTGAAAAATTATAAAAACATAATATACAACGCCGCTCGAATTATCTCGAGCGTACAAGTCGAGGGATTGAAGTGTTCATCGCTCGAGGAGTGTCGCCATGTGCAGGTCGCTGTTCAGCGCAACGCGAGGTAAAATGAAACACGTGAGTAGCAAAATGAATGGCACATTTATATTTAATTAATATTATTCATTTTTATAATTAGAGCTTTCTTGTAATTATATCATTTTAAACTATGCATTTGAACAAAGGAGCAAACATATCAAATGCTCTATGTTACACAGTGCTCGGCCGCTGGTGTTGCCTTAACAGAAAAAAATAAACAAAAAAATAATAAATTGCAAAAAAAGCCTCATTTTGTACACAATCTCCAGGATTCATGTAACGGAACAGAAAAAAACCTCCGGTGCCTTAAAAATCTGAGCTTCAATATTGCGAATAAATTATGGGTTTTATATGTACCAAATAACTCACTCCGTACGATGACGTCATACGCACAGACAACGAATCATTATAATAATTAAAAAAAAAAAAACTTAAATTAAATTCTAGATGGAAGAGAAAGTCAACTAAGCTAAACTAAAGAGTCGCAAGTAATGATTAAGTGACCTACACGCTACGATAGAGTACTAAAAATATATTTTGAACTTTTTCATAAAGAAATTTCGAAAGTTTATAACCGTAAAGTACAAGAGGCGGGGTCGCCGAGCCCGCTTCCGGTTCTGCGACCGCGTCGGTTCCTTCAGCAGAACCGTCGAAAGGGCGCTGCGATCGCACCGCGAGGATTCAGTACAATCGTCGCAGGCAATAATCAACCTTACGCTATATGATACACAGGCTCCGCGGTGAACTAGATTACGTCGAAACAACTAGCAATATTGTACTTTACTCATAATCTAACAGATTACTTATCTAGTACACATTGTAATTGTTCCTCACGGACGTTAGAAAACATCCCTTCCGGGTCCGACGAGCGCGCCGTCGCCTGTTGAAGACAATCCTTTGTAACATTCAGAAATCATTGGCCGATGTTAAAGCGGGATAATTAAACAAAACCATTGAGCTTCATCATCGGAATTATTTACAAGTGCATTAAAACAAAAACATTTAAACAAACAAATGAACCGAACATTTCTAAAAGGTCAATTGATAGCGCAGATTTTAAAGTCGAAAGAAAATAAACGTAAATGTCTTTTTGACATGCATACAAAAATATAGGTTCTCCAATAAACTAGAAAGAAATTGTGTCACCACAAGTAAGGCTCGTTTTAGTGGGGGGTAATGCATTTAAGCCGAATGAGTACCCGTTAATTTTATTACTTACATTACCCTAAATTCAGGAAAGATATTTTACGTGTGGTAACACTTGTTCTTTCATATATTTTGGCCTAACCTATACAGTGGCTGTAAATGACCGGAAATCTATTCCTTGTAAACTTTGCCATGGTCAGTCTAACACACTATTCGTTACCTGATATAAATAAAATTGATTAAATAATTATCAAATAGATTTCACGCGTGATTATAAAAAAAAATATATTTATTTCGTCAATTTATTGTCGTCACAACAAAATTTACCATACAAAAACAGTTAAAAGTCATTCAAAATCAAACAAGTAATAATTGCCGACATTCTCAATACGGAGAGTGGGCCGCCGGCGCTTGCGCACGCGCACGGCGAAGGTTTTCGCACAGTAAGTTATGTTGCGATCGATCACAGTTTGCGTAAGTACTCCCTCCCTACTTACTCCCCACCCAAAACACCTTTCATAACAAATAGCTACCGAATAAAAATAAATGTATACAAAAATAAAAACTACGGCCGCGCGTAGGTTACAACTAATTGTCAAACCAATAGAGTTTTCACTGGAGTTTTGGTACAAAGAGAACAAAAATAATATCCCTTTAAGTACATCACTTAAGTTAGCAGCCATTTTCATCTTCGACGTCGATACGAATTGTTGTTTTCTATAAATGCACGCATTCAATAAATAATATGGCCGCTCGCGACAAGCTCATACATTTATAAAAAGCAAGTACCACCTTAATGACTGACACTCCAAGCACCTGGTGCTCGCACAACAGCGACGGTGCTGACCGACGCGCCGACGCGATTCTCGTCTTCAAACCCTCGCCGCAACCCTCCCCCGTGCACTGGTATGCACTCGTTGCATTTACCTCATAACATCCATTTTAGCGTTGACGACTTCAACGTGAGAGTTAATTTTTCATAATTGATATATATATATATATACTAGTTAGTATTAAATTGTAAAATCGTACACAACAACGGTTTAAACACGAAAATCGCTCGGACGGTTCCGCAGCTGGTAACACGGTCGACACGAAGCATCCGCTTTACCCGAAACACGGTGAAATAAAAAATATCATGATTCCTTTCAACATCCAGAAGTCCATTGACGAGCGATTATTGTCGAGCTTCGCGAGTTGTGTGGGTGGTGGGGGGACTAATCGAAACGACCGGACAACGAGCGATGTTATCACGGGGGGAAATCTGAAACTACCCGAAAATGGACCTCGTGATCATCCCTTACGCACTATGCTTATGGCAGCGTAACGAAACGTTTAAAATCGTAATTAAAAATATCTTTTTCTCATAGATTTATCAATTAAACTATAGATACCTATACATAAAGTACGCTCTAGGCTAGTAATTTACAATTTCCGGAGTCCGGGGCGCGTCCGCCGCGGCTCCGTTATGTCACCGAGATATATAAAACTATAGCCTATGTCTAGTAATATACAGCTTACAGCTAGCAGAGTCCAGGGTGTGGGTCGCTACGCACTGCACGGGAACACACTTCGGGGCGACCGCTTGGCCGGTGACGCGGGACGGAGGCTGCGTGTCTCAGAGACAGCCCCGTGCGAACTCATCAACATCTCATGGGTGGTCGTGTAAACACTTGTTTCGCGTGCACCACTGCACTGTTCAACTCGAAGTTCTCGATAGCTACCGTGCTATGTCATCCCCTATACGTTTGATGAATATAGGTAAATTTAGTACGAAAGATTATGATATAACACAATAACATAGAAAATTGTTAGATGATAAAAAAATATATAATAAAAAAAAAAGATTGTAAAATATTTACAACGGGAACAATAAATGATAAATTTGTATATAATTCATGATTCGTGCTAAATTTACCTCCGTTTGGGCACTGGTTAAGAAGTATATATATATGTATAAATATATGTCATGTACAAAAGTACACTTCCGTTTGAAACTTATTAAACCGTCAAGCGTCGCCAGTGTGCACATCGCGGGGATGAGTGACTTCGAGCCACCGGCTGCTTCGCTCTTCCCTCCCACTCGATCTCCCGCCGGCGGGTATCCCCCGCGCGTGTGACTTAACGTCAGCGGGTGCCGTGGGGGCCGCAGGCCAGGTCCCCGCGGTGCGGGTGTGCGTGTGCGTGTGCGTGATGTGGCGTAGACTGGTGTCAGTGCAGCGCGCAGAGGCGTGCGACGCGTCGCTATTGCGGGGGCGCGCCGGTTGGCGGCTGCCCGCCGAGCTGACCTAACCCCTAAACACAAAGTAGCAAGTTAAACTTTCTCCCATGCTCTATCGATACGAGACACCAGTGGGGAGTATCGTCTGCTGATAACCATTTAAGCAGCTGCCACTACCACTGTAACACTGTGGCAAATAAGAGAATGCGTCTGGTCATGCGGCGCCAGTTGTATGATATTTGCAGCAGTAGTGTGCTTGTCTTCCGTCTTCAGGACCAAGGTAACTTTCGTTAACCCTTTTTTGTTTTTGTTTTATGTGCGATAAATGGCTTCGCATACCTGCCCTCGCGGGAGTAAAGACAAGTTATATTGGATTTGCATCGACTAAAACCGCCATGATGTTCCACCTTCATCGCTTTACGGCGGGGTCACGAGAACGCTTCCGCACACCTCTGCGACCCCGCCAGCGCTGACTACACCACGCAGCTCGGGGAGAACCCCCCCCCAACCCCTAATTTTCATTATACTAGTAAGCCTGCCTAGCACCTCTTTGCAGTAGCCTATCGCTTGCTGCCATGTAAACACCAGTAGTTAACAACTATAATATGGACAAACAGTGTACCGGCATGGGTTGATAATGTTGCAGCGGCGCCGCCAGCAGTTTGGGCGCCTCCTCCGCTTTCTCCTCCTCGCGCCGCTTCAGGCACGCCGCTTTCGGGTTTAGGTTGCGTTCTGTAATAACATGAAACCCATTACTTATTAAGAATCATTAAAAGAAGTCATACCATGATTTAAAGTATCTAATGATCTTATAAAATGCAGCAGTTTACAGTCGTCTTGTTTAAATAAAACGACACAATATTTTTTATGGATTCATCTCCATGAGCTCGCGGCAGTCCACTGCTGGATATGGGTCGCACTTAAAGAACACCTTTTCCAAAAGTATTACACATTTCATATTACTAATTATTTCTTATTTAAGCTAAGAAATAAGAAGAGCGGCTTCTAGTTGCCTAGAGGAAAATTTTGCGTAGGATCTTCAGCCTGCCCCAGAGGGAGGACAGTAGGGTGCGATCCCGACACAATATTGAAATCGAGAGGCTGATTGGCGAATCGAACATCATAGGGAAACCCAAAGCTCATGACGTTGCTGGATGATCCACTCGCTAAGGATGGAGACAATCGTACAGTCAAAAATGTGTTCCTCGAAGCCGCAATTGGGCGCCGACCTGTCGGCTGGTCCACATATCGTTGGGAAGAAGCCATTGACCACGACCTACTCCTGCATGCAGTGGACTGGCAAGAGGCAGTGCGAGAGAGACAACGCTGGCACTCTCTTGTGTTGGCGGCCAAGACTTACTTTGGGTCGCTGCACCAGAGCAGTAAGTATAACTAATTATTTAATAAATAGTTTCCCGAGTGCATTTTACTGTATTGTCATTACTAGTGTTCGATAAAAGCACATTATTGATTTTCAAACAAAAAAAAGCCAGGTGTTTTTTAAAGTCAAAAGATTTGTTCCTTTTGCAAAACAAGTGTCATAACGTATAAAATGATTATGTTGCCATAGACTCGGTACTATTTCCGACTCACCTCTCACTTGCTGCTCCAACGTCATGATGACTTCCACAGCCATGTTCAGTATGCCGAGCTTCGTCTGCGGCTTGTCGCTCTTCAGGTGCGTCATACACATCCTGCCCAGTTCTTTTAAAGCTTCGTTTATATCCCTTATCCTTATCCTGGAATTAATTGAACCTGTTTATAGTTTCGTCGTTTAACGAGTTCCCTGCAGAAAAGCTATAATGCTATAAAATTGAATTCGTATACGAAAAATTTCAAAGTTGAAATTTCCTTTTGAAAAACGTATACTATATATATCCTTCTGTGGAATGTTAAAGGAATGTTGTTATTATGATTTTTTTTTATCGCTATTGCTTTGTTTAACGAATGAATAGCTTTTAGCATTATGAAAGAAAACACTAGTAACTGTTATAACGAACTCTAAAACTTCGATAAAGCTGTTCACGTGCTATGAAATAATAATACTAATTTATTAATTTATATAGCAGTTTCTAGCTTTAGGGTTTTTTTCTAAACGAATGATGGATTATGTTTAAATAAATTATATTAAGCTGTAACAATTTGGGTCATAGTGTGGCGTTACATTTACAAAACATGTATAAAACAAATGAAGATGTGTTGTCTTTTGGGCATAGAGCGTGTCAGGTCGGGTCACACTGGGTTCCGTGGGGTCAGTCCGGGGTTAGGGCGGAGTGGTGCGGGCGGTGCGGGCGCGGCTCACCTCTCGCGCGCGTTGTTCGCCTGCCGCCTCTCCTTCTCCCGCAGCGCTTTCGCCTGTGGATCCGCGTCATCGTCCCCCTCGTCGGCCGACGAGCAACTATTGGCAAACGCCGTATTTAGACTTATTTGAAATTCCATACTTTGTTAAACAATCAAAGACTTTAAGAGATGAAAAAAAAAATGCTTCGATATATTAAATTTTGATCTACAGAGTGAAAGGTAAAATAGGTGTAAAAAATCTGGAGTGGCTAAAGTCTAGCTCGTATCCTATCTATCTATGTATGGAATACCCCATACAAAGACAATGACTCTGGAGTTATTCATGTTTTAAATATTTTTCCAAAAAATTCCGATTTTCTAGGAAAAAATTCGATGATTTTATTTCTTACTTATTTCTACACAAATTTTAATGTAATAATTGTTGTTTAATTGTTGTTTTATTAAATTACATTAATAATCATCACTTAGAGGGTAAAACCTTTCAATTAGGTTCTTTGAATGTCGTGACAGTAATAACTAAGGCGTTATACTTACATTTTTATTTAATCTTGCAATAAAATTTTATTTATAAAAAATACGTATAAAGCACATAAACAAGTACCTGATTTCTATACTTATCCGACAAGGTATAAGAAGGTACATATTATATACAGTTTCTAAAATTTAGAAAATAAAAACACTTGTTATAAAATCAAGTACCATGAAATATAAATCTGTAGAAACTTGTAAGCCGCTCACGAAGGTAGTTAGATTTTAACTGTCGTATTGACTCATTACCTAAAAATGACATTGCACATGTTTTACAATGAACTCAATATCTAAACCGACAATAATAAGCTCGCACGTGTTACAACAAAAACAGAAGGGTCGAATTAAGGGCCGACGCGGCGTTTACCTTTATCTTCTTAAACCTTGTCGGATAGGTATTGAAGTGAGGTACTTGTTTATGTGCTTTATACGTATTTTTAATAAATATATAGTTATTTTAAGATTAAATAAAAATGTTAATATGACGCCTTATTTGTTACTGTCACGACTTTCAAAGAACCTAATTTAAAAGTTTTAGCCTCTAAGTGATCATTATTAATTTAATTTAATAAAACAATGATAAAACAATAATTATTATATTAAAATTTATGTAGAAATAAGTAAGAAATAAAATCATCAAATTTTTTCCTAGAAAATCGGGAATTTTTGAAAAATATTTAAAAAGTTAATAACTCTAGAAGCATTGTTTTTTGCTGGGGTATTCCATACATAGATAGATAGGATACGAGCTAGCATTTAGCCCCTCCAGGTCTTTTACACCTATTACCTTTCACTCTGTATAACCAAAATAGACTCAAACGTTGTCTTGTCCGTAACTATCTATCTCTATATATCTGCAAGTCGATGGTTGTAGGATGTCTAATTTAGATATTCGACGTTTGGATTTTTGATTCCAGATGGCGATACCACTGTCGTCACTGTCTGGTGGTAGCAGAATAAAAACGTATAATTTTTTTTATAGATATAAGTATAAACTGTATAGAAGTTGACCAGGTTTTCATCCATTTTTATAATATATAAACAATATTTTTTGCATATGCCGAAGTAGGTGCATAGATCAGATTAGTAAGACAAGAATGTTTATGTAACTGTCTTTTTTATTTTATTTTCAGTGTATTTTATATTTCGATCGTTTCCTAGCCGTGAAGCTGTGACGTCACCAACGCGCCTTACCTCGGGCACGACGGCTGCGCGCGAGAGAGAGCCGACCGACCTCCTGTTCAAATGTACCGGACAAACCCAAACGTGAACCCGACACCTCTGTTAGTTCCAAGCGGGTGACCGATGGGTTAAGAGCGATGTACGCAGCGGGATGAGATGAATGATTTCAATGATTTATGAACAAAAAAATAAACACTAACTAAATTATATTTTTTAATCCTGGTGATTTTTGACGGTCTGGATTCCTCCAACCGATCGGTTGCTGAGCAACGTTTGATTTAGTCCCCATTTTAATAAATTGCCTGATTTTTAAGCTTTTTAATAAGTTTCAGTATTTACAAGTGATATAGAATTTCTACACCTAAGAAACGT